>JAJTUV010002407.1:0-403029 GCA_021653895.1 Mastomys natalensis
GGATCCCTGACACTATAGATGACTCAAATAAACCCATTAACAAGGTAAGAAAATCAATTCAAAACCTAGGCAAGAAAGTTACTAAAATTAAAAAAAAAAAAAAGTCAATGACTTGGGGGAGAAATTCAATAAAAATAAAGGAGAAATTGAGCAAGTAAATGGAGAAACTAAATAGAACTGAGAAAGACCTAAATATGAAATTTAGAAATGAAGGATTCAGTCAACTAAAAGTGAAATAGCAGAAAACATTAATGAAAGATCATTCAGAAGAATGAAATTTAAGAATGGAGGACAAGGTTGAGATGATAATATATGAAGACATATATAAAGAGAAAAAACAGAATGCATGTGATTCAAACTTCCAAGAAGTCTGAAACATTTAAGAGTTCAAAGCTAAGAGTTCACTGATGTGGAAGAGGGAGCTGATACAGTCATTAGGCAGAGATATTTTATTTAATGAAATTATAGTAGAAATATTCCAAACCTAGGGGAAAAATAGACATCTATATACAGAGAGCATTTAGGGCCTTAAATAGTCAAGACCAGAACAGAACCGTCCCATAGCATATCATAGTGAAGATGTCAAGAGTAAAAAGCAAAGAAACTTTACCAAAAGCTATAAGGGACAAAAGTCCAACTCACACACACACAGCGGCAGAAACAACAGAATAGCATCAGATCTCTTATTCTAAAAGCTGGAAAATATAGAACGATGTATATTCAGAAAAAAACTCTCTTTAAAAGTTGATGGGAAAATAAGGATATTTCAAGACAAACACAAAGTAAAGCAATTCATGGAAACCAAGAGAACACTGCAGATATGTCCTAAATAGGGGTGTTACAGTGGAGCAAGACAGTTTCGTGCATAGAACACAGCAAAGAACACATTGTGTGAGAGGAACAGATGAACAGAGGAGACCTGTGGGGAAAGGAAACATTAATTCTGTCAGACATATCATTGGAAATTGGCTAGAAAGACAGTGTGTGTAAAGCTTATTTGTTACAGAATTATACCTTGTGTTTAGTTTTCAGGGCACCGAGTGATCTGTTAGTGAAGGAAAGAGATCAAATGATTTCAGGAGGGACTTTCAGGGACTGCTTTGCATTCTCACTGACAGGGGAGGTGCTTGTCAGTGACTGGGACTTCCTTCTCTCTTCACTCAGCCTCCTGGATGAGTGCTGTCTCCTTCCTTCTCCTATAGACATAGTCTCAGCACAGAATCAGGAAAGGTACTCCAGGTCACTGGTCATATTACTCTTTTCCAGAAAGGTTAGTGTTCCACCCAGAAGCCTTGACTATCAAGAGTCTTTTGTAACTTATGTTGTTTTGGTTTTTAAGATCACTGTAATAAAAAAAAAACCCCATGACCCATTCCTGAGCATATCTAAAACTTCAGGGACCTATCTTTTTTGTTGTCCCCAAGAATGTACAATGAACAAGTCATATGGTCCAATCTCTAAGTTCCAGGCTCTGACATCTCCTGGTAATCATTATTATTATTATTAATATTATTTTTATAAAGTGTTCCATGTTGTCATTTAAACACTATGTGCATTTTCCATATAATTCTGCGTTAATAATTTTACAAAGGTATTTGTTTTGGCTTTGTAAATAATAAAAGTTGAAAAAAATTGAGTCAGATTCTTTTTGCAAAGCTAAGGCTGGCCTCACTCACCCTCCATCTCCTGCATCAGTCTCCCAAGAATCTAAGTACTGAGCTTAGAAGTATGCACCATCATGCCTGGCTAAAAGTTGGAAACAATGTGAACTTCTATTAATATAACACTTTTGTTATGTATGAGTTACAAAACACAATATAGAGCAATAAAAATAAATGGAAAAAATGATCTGAACTCTTTTGGAAAGATGTATTTGATCCACTGCTACGGACATAGTCAAAGATCTGAAAGCAGAAATCATTAACGGAGGCTACTTTGTTTTATAGCTGTCATTGTTGGTTCAATGTTGTAAAACAAGCATATGTTTTAATAAAAAGAGGTACAACTTTATGATTTAACATCACAGAAAGTAATGTTAATGCAGATATAAAGTTAGACAATACATACCTTTGGCTTGTAGAACAAATTCTGTGTCATTCTAATCATGAGTGTCCATGAGAAGCATCATGACTTAAGAAGCAAAAATGGATGGAAATTGATGTAAAGCTTGCCTGCTTCTCCATCATTGCCTTTTAATGAAATAATTATTCACAACAATTCACAAATTTAAGAAATTTAATAGGACAAGCCTACTCATCTTTCTATGAATCACTTTAGCATTCACTTGTCACTTCCTTCCATGTTAACTTAAATGGATTAATTGACTGACACCTGGCCATCCAGCATCTCTGAAACGTGACTTATTCAATTTATGAATTAATAAAATGTTAATCAAAACCTCATAAAGGAGTATGTCTTCAAAGCCTCACTCTTTCTCTGTTCTAATTGGTCTGAGTCTGGTTATGTGCTTCCTCTCTGATCAGCAAATTTGAGCATCTTTGGTGCAGCAGTCTTGTTAATTTCCTTGTTTGTTTGAAACAGGGTCTTGCTACTTTGCTGTCTTGCTTGAGCTCAAGTGATTTTGTCTCAGCCCTCTGAATAACTCAGACTATAAGGGCATTTCGAGAGAGCTTATCTCTAAAGCATATTTAAACAGCTCAATTCAGAGGAGACCTCAACCATGTCAGTTGAGGAAAGAAGTGAAAATCTCAGGAGACCCACACCTAGAGTGTGCTAATGAACACTACTATTTGCCAAGAACCTTTAACTTGAACTTTTAATCGGGAGTGGGGAAGAAGTTCAAAAAGGCTCTGAGGAATCTAACAAGAAGCCATCAGCAAATGAGGGAAAACGTGTCATTTTCTTGAGTTGGGTAGCCACTGCCAAGATGTTCATGATCTTGTAACTAATGCTGCTGTATGTTCATGTATGAAGCCCTAATTAGCCCAGTGGGGTGCTGGGAACAATGAGGGCCCCGAGACTCTGGTAGTGGTTGTGTGAAGATGGAGTTTCCCAGAGGGAATGACAGTTACCTGATAATCATTAAGTTCTTCTATTCCTTCCTGACAGAGGCTAAGACACATCACATCACCATGCTTGGATGATAAGGAATTTGTACCCCCATCTCCCTCCTTGGATTCTGATCTCTCATTGGCTACCTCAGATGTGGTTTGCTACTTTGATGACCTGGTGGACTTCTTGTCTTTACATGAGATCAAAGTTGTCCAGCCCAATACGGAATTCAGACATTGGCTATACCTGGGGCATGACCAAACCTCTGTGGAGGAGTGTGGAGGGCTTCTTGACTATGGTAAGCGGTGAGACAGTGGCAGGCTCATCCATACTCCTGGGAATAATCAAGATTTGCTTGGAAAATGAAAAAAAAAAAAGCCTACTTAAATTCAATGGGAATCCCAAAGAAGAAAACAAACAAAGCCAAACCAATCAACCAAACTAAACAACAACAACAACACCACCACACTTGAATGTGGAGGGATTTATTAGGAAGAAGAAGGGTTTTTGTGGGTGAGACAAGGTGTTGAGATAAGCCAGTGGGTGGTGAAAATGATCAAATTTATTATATACATGTATGAAATGATTAAAGATTAAAAATTAGCAAAATACAAAAGTCATAAAGAAATGACAGTGACAATAATGATTAAAAATAATATCAGGAAATAAATAATAAGATGTTTTCTGTGCAGCTGATTGTGTGTTGGGCGTAATGTTTTTGATTTCTGTTGCTGTGGTGAACTCACACACTGGTCAAGGAACATGGGTGATGAGCAGGTTGTAGCACCTCGTCCTGCAGTTCTTCTTCTTTCCTAATAGCATTTGTACCTTGATAATAGTCTTGTGATGGAAGATTAGGGATTCTGTGTCTTTCCTTTATTTCCTTCATAAGTCTGTCTCTCAAAATACTTATAGGTATTCTTGTTTAATAATTTTTAACATTAAAAAAATCCATACAAACCCAGTCTGTAGATTTCTACACGGGGATAATTGCCATGTGACTTTCCCAACAGCAGTTAGAAGTCCTCTTAACAAGAGGGTTTTCAATTCTGCTGATGCAGAGGCACAAAGTCTTGGAACGGTTGTCACTGTCATTTCTTTATGACTTTTGTATTTTGCTAATTTGTATCTTTTATAATTTCATACATGTATATAATAAATTTGGTCATTTTCACCTCCCACTGGCTTATCTGAAAACCCTTTTTCACCCACAAATCCCTTCTTCTTCCCAATAAATCCCTCCACTTTCTCCTATAGTGTTGTTGTTGTTGTTTAGTTTGGTTGATTGGTTTGGCTTTGTTTGTTTTCTTCTTTGGGATTCCCATTGAATTTAAGTAGGCTTTTTTTTTTCATTTTCCAAGCAAATCTTGATTATTCCCAGGAGTATGGATGAGCCTGCCACTGTCTCACCGCTTACCATAGTCAAGAAGCCCTCCACACTCCTCCACAGAGGTTTGGTCATGCCCCAGGTATAGCCAATGTCTGAATTCCGTATTGGGCTGGACACTTTGATCTCATGTAAAGACAAGAAGTCCACCAGGTCATCAAAGTAGCAAACCACATCTGAGGTAGCCAATGAGAGATCAGAATCCAAGGAGGGAGATGGGGGTACAAATTCCTTATCATCCAAGCATGGTGATGTGATGTGTCTTAGCCTCTGTCAGGAAGGAATAGAAGAACTTAATGATTATCAGGTAACTGTCATTCCCTCTGGGAAACTCCATCTTCACACAACCACTACCAGAGTCTCGGGGCCCTCATTGTTCCCAGCACCCCACTGGGCTAATTAGGGCTTCATACATGAACATACAGCAGCATTAGTTACAAGATCATGAACATCTTGGCAGTGGCTACCCAACTCAAGAAAATGACACGTTTTCCCTCATTTGCTGATGGCTTCTTGTTAGATTCCTCAGAGCCTTTTTGAACTTCTTCCCCACTCCCCGATTAAAAGTTCAAGTTAAAGGTTCTTGGCAAATAGTAGTGTTCATTAGCACACTCTAGGTGTGGGTCTCCTGAGATTTTCACTTCTTTCCTCAACTGACATGGTTGAGGTCTCCTCTGAATTGAGCTGTTTAAATATGCTTTAGAGATAAGCTCTCTCGAAATGCCCTTATAGTCTGAGTTATTCAGAGGGCTGAGACAAAATCACTTGAGCTCAAGCAAGACAGCAAAGTAGCAAGACCCTGTTTCAAACAAACAAGGAAATTAACAAGACTGCTGCACCAAAGATGCTCAAATTTGCTGATCAGAGAGGAAGCACATAACCAGACTCAGACCAATTAGAACAGAGAAAGAGTGAGGCTTTGAAGACATACTCCTTTATGAGGTTTTGATTAACATTTTATTAATTCATAAATTGAATAAGTCACGTTTCAGAGATGCTGGATGGCCAGGTGTCAGTCAATTAATCCATTTAAGTTAACATGGAAGGAAGTGACAAGTGAATGCTAAAGTGATTCATAGAAAGATGAGTAGGCTTGTCCTATTAAATTTCTTAAATTTGTGAATTGTTGTGAATAATTATTTCATTAAAAGGCAATGATGGAGAAGCAGGCAAGCTTTACATCAATTTCCATCCATTTTTGCTTCTTAAGTCATGATGCTTCTCATGGACACTCATGATTAGAATGACACAGAATTTGTTCTACAAGCCAAAGGTATGTGTTGTCTAAGTTTATATCTGCATTAACATTACTTTTTGTGATGTTAAATCATAAAGTTGTACCTCTTTTTATTAAAACATATGCTTGTTTTACAACATTGAACCAACAATGACAGCTATAAAACAAAGTAGCCTCCGTTAATGATTTCTGCTTTCAGATCTTTGACTATGTCCGTAGCAGTGGATCAAATACATCTTTCCAAAAGAGTTCAGATCATTTTTTCCATTTATTTTTATTGCTCTATATTGTGTTTTGTAACTCATACATAACAAAAGTGTTATATTAATAGAAGTTCACATTGTTTCCAACTTTTAGCCAGGCATGATGGTGCATACTTCTAAGCTCAGTACTTAGATTCTTGGGAGACTGATGCAGGAGATGGAGGGTGAGTGAGGCCAGCCTTAGCTTTGCAAAAAGAATCTGACTCAATTTTTTTCAACTTTTATTATTTACAAAGCCAAGCCAAATACCTTTGTAAAATTATTAATGCAGAATTATATGGAAAGTGCACATAGTGTGTAAATGACAACATGGAACACTTTACAAAAATAATAATAATGATTACCAGGAGATGTCAGAGCCTGGAACTTAGAGATTGGACCATATGACTTGTTCATTGTACATTCTTGGGGACAACAAAAAAGATAGGTCCCTGAAGTTTCAGATATGCTCAGAAATGGGTCATGGAGCTTCCTTATTACAGTGATCTTAAAAATCAAAACAACATGAATTACTAAAGATTCTTGATAGTCAAGGCTTCTGGGTGGAACACTAACCTTTCTGGAAAAGAGTAATATGACCAGTGACCTGGAGTATCTTTCCTGATTCTGTGCTGAGACTATGTCTATAGGAGAAGGAAGGAGACAGCACTCATCCAGGAGGCTGAGTGAAGAGAGAAGGAAGTCCCAGTCACTGACAAGCACCTCCCCTGTCAGTGAGAATGCAAAGCAGTCCCTGAAAGTCCCTCCTGAAATCATTTGATCTCTTTCCTTCACTAACAGATCACTCAGTGCCCTGAAAACTAAACACAAGGTATAATTCTGTAACAAATAAGCTTTATGCACACTGTCTTTCTAGCCAATTTCCAATGATATGTCTGACAGAATTAATGTTTCCTTTCCCCACAGGTGTCCTCTGTTCATCTGTTCCTCTCACACAATGTGTTCTTTGCTGTGTTCTATGCACGAAACTGTCTTGCTCCACTGTAACACCCCTATTTAGGACATATCTGCAGTGTTCTCTTGGTTTCCATGAATTGCTTTACTTTGTGTTTGTCTTGAAATATCCTTATTTTCCCATCAACTTTTAGAGAGAGTTTTTTCTGAGTATATATCATTCTGTATTTTCCAGCTTTTAGAGTAAGAGATCTGATGCTACTCTGTTGTTTCTGCCTCTGTGTGTGTGAGTTGGACTTTTGTCCCTTATAGCTTTTGGTAAAGTTTCTTTGCTTTTTACTCTTGACATCTTCACTATGATACGCTATGGGATGGTTCTGTTCTGGTCTTGACTATTTAAGGTCCTAAATGCACTCTGTGTTTAGATGTCTGTATTTTCCCTAGGTTTGGAATATGTCTACTATAATTTCATTAAATAAAATATCTCTGCCTAATGACTGTATCAGCCCCCTCTTCCACATCAATGAACCCTTAGCTTTGGGCCCTTGAATATTCTAGACTTCTTGGACGTTTGAATCACATTCATTCCATTTTTCTCTTTTTATATGTCTGCATATATTATCATCTTATCTTTGTCCTCCATTCTTAAATTTCATTCTTCTGAATGATCTTTTATTAACATTTTTTGCTATTTTACTTTTAGTTGATTAATTCTTTCATTTCTAAATTTTCTGTTTAGTTCTTTCTCAGTTCTGTTTAGTTTCTCCATTTACTTGCTCAATTTCTCCTTTGTTATTATTGAATTTCTCCCACAAGTCATTGACTTTTTTTTGAAAAGTTTGGTAACATTCTCCTCTAGGTTTTGAATTGATTTTCTTACTTTGTTAATGGGTTTATTTGAGTCATCTATAGTGTCAGGGATCCTTTTAAAAATGGACTCTGGATTTCCTCTCTGACCTTTCTTTCATCTATGTTCTAGTCCAGTTGCCTTTCGTTGTATTGAGATTGTGAGAAGCAGCCAGAGTACAGAGATTTGCAAGGGTGAAGAGCCTGCCATTGTCTAGTTATCAAGTATTCTTCTGGAACTTCAGAATTTGGAGGCTCTACAACACTGAAGGGCAGGTAGGTGGCTCAGAAGTTGATTGAGCTACTGAGCTCAGACATGTGGCTGTCAAACTCCTGGGTTAATCTCAGCAAAGATCTGCTCCCTTCCTCCTGAAGGTGGAGTCATTCACTTCACTATCTGAGCCAAATATCCTGTAATTTGTCAGTACCTTTCCCTCATGCTTTCTACTTTTGCCCTTTAGGCTGTGTCACTTTAAGTATTTGGCTGGTTGGAATTCAGGTTATCTGATTTCTGGTGATTCTTGGTTCTCAAGCACCTACAGTAGCTCAGTTTTGAGTAATAGGTTTCCTCTATAAATGCCATCTGTGGTGCTTTGGATATGTTTGGCCCATGGGAAAGTAGCACTATTAGGAGGTGTGGCCTTATTGGAGGAAGTGTGTTAATGTAGAGATGGAGATTTGAGGTCTCATACATGTACTCAAGTCTGGCCACTGTGATTCAGAGCCTCCTGGCTGCCTGCAGAAATCAGTCTCCTCCTGTTCAGTTCAAGATGTGGAACTCCTGGCTCATCTAATACCAAGTCTGCCTGCATGATGCCATGCTTCCCACCATGATGATGATGAACTAAACCTCTGAAACTATAAGCCAGCCCCAATTAAATGTTTGCCTTTATAAAAGTTGTCTCAGTCATTGTGTCTCTTCACAATAATAAAACCCAAAGATACCATCATTCTTCCACTACCCTCTAAATCATACAGAATGGCCAAATAGAATCCCCCCACATTGATGACCCAAAATGTCAGAGCAATTACCATCTCACCAAAATGGACAGCTGCAAGCAAAGCTGTTGAGGGCTTTGAGATAATCCTCAGGTCAGGGTTGCCAAAGTGTTTTCATCGGTCTTGCCTTTTAGATAAGATTCTGTTCCCCAACCCCTGTCCACTGTTTTGGAGCCTCCAGGGTAGAGCTTCATTGGTCCAGTGGGCTCTTTGCCTTGACACTCTTTTTCTCTACACATTTAGGGACCCTACCACTACTGTCCACAATTTCCAAAGCTCTTCTTTTTCTCCTTCAGAGGTTATTGTCTTTCTTATTCTGACTCTTCTTCACTGGGTCACACAGAGGCAGCTTCTAGCACATTATCTTATTCATAAGTCTCTAGCAGAAATATCTTAAGAAAAATGGTGAATGAGGAAGATTGTGTCAAAATTATATATTTTATTATCTACTGAACATAACTTTGATAAGGAACTTAGAACTTCAGAGCTATGAAGACTCTAGGAATAATCAAGTAAATGGGGCTCTTATAATAGTTCCATAAATATTCAGAAACATACTCCTCATCTAAATAAAAACTAATTCCTTGAGTTCTCAAGGTAGAATGTAAGTAGCCCCTGTCTATCTAAGGTTTTCATCAGAAACTCTTAAATAAGCTTTGTACCTTTTGACTTGAAATTTTGTTTTCTAGCCACAATAAAATCACACACTTAACAATAAATATAAGTCCAGAAGAAATGCAGGAGCAGTAATCTAACAGGAAATGCATTATCATCTGTTCTTTTGCTGATACCATCTAGGATGGAAGAAATGGGACCTGACAAGAAGATCCCCAAAGCCAATAAACAGAAAGGATACTGCCAATGATGGACCACAAATTGCAAAATTCAGATAGAAGGTGGGGACTTTTCAGTTACTGTAAATTTTAATGAAATCATTTGCCTACTAAACGATTCTTCTATTGTGAGTTAATCTCATTTCTTCTCCCACTGAAGCCAAGTGAGAAATATAAGCAAGACACCATTGCAGGGTTAGTTAACATACTAAAAGATCAAAAGCATAGGGATGCTTCTGTTGTGTACTCACTGGTAACCTTAAAAGTCTCCAATGAGTAGTTCTAATCCAACACCAAACAATTGGCCTTAGTTAAACTAAGTGGTTCAGTCAGAGGACAAAACTAAAAGTCATGGGAAAGTGACAGATCAAGAGGAGGGTGGGAGAGAGACAATAACCAGAATGCATTATAAACATAAATGAAATTGTCAAAAAAATAACTGAATTGTTTTTAAGTAGAGGCTTGTTAAAACAAAACTTAAAAACAGAAAATAATTTGAGTGTTTGCTTAGAAGAAAAGCGTGCAGAAATTATAACTTAAGAAAATATTTTTTTTTTTTTGGTTTTTCAAGACAGGGTTTCTCTGTGTAGCCCTGGCTGTCCTGGAACTTAGAAAACCGCCTGCCTCTGCCTCAAGAACTATTTTAAAAAGCAAAACACCATAGAGAAATTCTCAGGCTAGTAAGATGGCTCCTGCAGCCAGAAGGGGAGAAATTTGCTCCAATTCTACAGGAAAAAAATAATTAACCTGTCTTAAATATTCTTGACTACTGTCCTATCACTGACTCAACACCTCTGTGTATTCACAGGCAGCCAGTGTTAGCCACTAAAAATCAGACTTTGACTGAATTCATTCTACTGGGACTCACAGATGCCCCAGAGCTTCAAGTGTGTCTTTTCCTATTTCTCCTCATCACATACATTCTCAGCGTTCTAGGGATCCTGACCGTCATCGTCCTCACTCTACTGGATTCCCACCTCCAGACACCCATGTACTTCTTCCTCAGGAACTTCTCCTTCCTCGAAATCTCCTTCACATCCACTTTTACTCCTCGCATGCTCTTCAGCATCTCCACCGGGATTAAGACCATCAGCTTTGCTGGGTGCTTCACTCAGTACTTCTTTGCCATCTTCTTTGGAGCCACTGAGTTTTACCTTCTGACTGCCATGTCCTATGACCGCTATGTGGCCATCTGCAAGCCCCTGCACTACACCACCATCATGAGCAACAAGGTCTGCACCCTGCTGGTCCTCTGCTCTTGGATCAGTGGGTTCCTAATCATCTTGTTCCCAATCATCCTGACCAGTCAACTGGATTTCTGTGCATCCAATGTGCTCAATCATTATTGCTGTGACTATGGGCCCCTCATAGAAATAGCTTGTTCAGACACAAGGCTGCTGGAACTCTTTGACTTTGCCTTAGCAGTCATGACCTTGATTGTTACCCTGGTGCTAGTGATTCTCTCCTACACGAGCATCATC
Organism: Mastomys natalensis; assembly: GCA_021653895.1. Classification (NCBI taxonomy): domain Eukaryota; kingdom Metazoa; phylum Chordata; class Mammalia; order Rodentia; family Muridae; genus Mastomys; species Mastomys natalensis. The sequence continues at coordinate 10,953 of JAJTUV010002407.1, forward strand.
AGGACCATTCTGAAGATCCCATCTGCACAGCAGAGGAAGAAGGCATTTTCCACGTGTTCCTCCCACATGGTTGTCATCTCCCTTTCTTATGGAAGCTGCATCTTCATGTACATAAAGCCTTCAGCTGCAGAAGGGGTTGCCTTCAGTAAGGGTGTAGCTGTACTCAATACTTCAGTTGCCCCTTTACTGAACCCATTCATATACACTCTAAGGAATAAGCAGGTAAAACAAAGCTTCAAGGATATCACTAGGAAGATTGTAAATCTCCAATAAATCAGATGACCTCAGACTAAAGGGCATTCTGGCAGTAGTCATTAAGTCCATCCACACAGAAACTCAAAGCCAGCTTCTCCTCCTAGTTAAAGCATCATCTGAGATGAATTTACCATGAAGACATTTCTTTTTTACATTTTAGACTTTCAGTGATTTTTGAGCAAGATATTTGTAGTGAGAGTTTTGGTTTTGGGGTTTTTTTTAATCCAGCTGTTATATAAATATGTTTTTTTTTTTTTTTTAAATCTCAGGTGTGGGATATGGGGTAGCTTCAGATTATCCACAACAGCAGATTATTTGCCTCAGGTCGTGCTCTGTCAGGGGCATGATTCTTCCAACTGCAGGTAGTTTAGTTCTGAAGACTCTGTAGATGGTATAAGTGCCAGAGGCCAGAGAGAAGCAACACTCTGAATGAAGTGGAGGTGAAGAGATGAGGGAGGCATGGCTGTTCCTCCTACTGGTTCCTGCTCCTACTTCTGATCTTGATAGTGTTCTAGAGAAAAGAGACAAGAAGTAGAAGATATCCTGACTATGAAAATTGGAGTTGCCTCAAGGAACTTAATGCCCCTATACCATCAGGAAGTAGTTTTAAAGAGACCTATCTATGCCCTCTTTTCCCTCTAACCTTTCTCTCTTATCTAGTGTTGGAGTATTGGAAGGAATAAGGTTGGAAAGGGGGTGGAGATAAAAGAACCCAAACAAAATAAAAATATGCCTACAGATATTTAAATATATGTGCACAAATGAATAGTGTGGTTCTCCTTGTATCTTTCATAATATAGCTATTTAAAAGAGAAATACATTATTTGTTGTTGAATATGCTTGCTCCAGGTATTTTAAGCAAGTATAATATAGCTTAATAGGTTCTCATTTTGGGAGCCAGCAAGATGGCTCAGTGACTAAAAGCACTTGCCATCAAGCAGGACAACCTGAGTTCCACACCTGGTACTAACATAGTAGAAAGAATTGACTCCTGCAAAGTGTTCTGAGACTTCCACTCATAAGATGTTACACATGAGCATATACACACACATGCAGACATACACATGCAAACACACACACACACACACACACACACACACACACACACACCTATAGCTCCTACATATACACTCACACACACACATATAAACTACACATACACACAAAATAGATAAATGTAAGAAAGTAATTTCTTAGTTTTTATATTAGCAACATCAACTATATTATTTATATTCATATATTTATATTCAACTATAAACAATATTTATAATAATATGGGAAACCATATATAGTAGATTCAAATTTTGGTTATTTCCTTGTCTTTATTTTAATTTTTTATTCTATTACAAGTTATTTATTTACATATTTTTTTAATCTCTTTGTATCACCCCATCTGTGTGTGTGAGTGTGTGTGTGTGTGTGTGTGTGGTGGGGGGGAGGTACAGAGAATATGTGAACACCAAAGGTGTGAACACCGAAGGATAAGTTGCAGGACTCAGTTTTCTTCTTCCACAAAATCTGTCCCAGGAATGGGAAAGAAGTCATGGGGCTTGGCCTAAAGTGCCTTTATCCTCTGAGACATCTCACTGACTCTGTGTTTCTTAAAATGCACCTGAAAGAGTGAGGGGTATCAGATCAATCTGTACCCTCTTTGTGGCTTAGTCTTGAGGGTGCCTATGTTTTTGCATGGAGGAGTGAAACATTCTTAATCCCAACATGTAGGAGGCAGTGGCAAATGGAACACTATAAATTCAAGACCAGTCTGGTCTCCATAGTGAATTCCAAGCCAAACAAGGCTACATAGTGTGGGGTGTAGGGGAATACAAATAATATGGACAATCAAACATGTGAACTTCCTGCTAGTTCCCAACAGACACAGTATTTGGCTCTTTGTGATATTTTACTCCCCTAAACCTGAACCTAGTGTTCAGATGTGTAAACATAAGTCCTTGTTGTGACATTCTAAAGGTTTATGTTTTTGTCAGATGAACTAGAGACAAAGTAAGTACCAACAGAACAAACCATAAGATTCAGCAACTGAGAACCATGGCCACTCAGTGTACCAGCCACCAGGTGTGCTGTATAGCATAGATGCTGACACAACCATTATCTGAAGCAGTGACAAGAAACTAAGAGTCTAGGGAAGAGGACAAAAAGCAAAAGATCAAACATCAAATATGTATGGTTCTCAGGCACTTCCAGTTTTCCAGATTCTATACCAAACATATTCACATTGACAGAGTAGAGGCGGCGTCCTGTGGTCAAGTACTTGGAGTTAGAAGAAAATTCCAAAGTCCAGGCATACATAGGTCTTACATCCATAGATTTATCTATTTATAATTTTCCATAGCCCAGAGATGAATATGAGAGTAAAGCCCCATAGACACCACTGCAATCAAATCTCTTGTTATGTTATCTCTAGAATGGTCATCTAGGGAACATGAGCACTAAAGGATGGAATTTTCCATTCAGTGGGTAGAACTAGAAAAATTAAACTGAGCGAGATGACCCAGACCCAGAAAGAGAAACTCTGAATATTTTCTCTGTGCCTTCATATCCTTAGATTCTGCGTTTAATTCAGTGCCTCTGTGGAAGTCAGATTACCAGAGGATTGCCATCAAGGGGGAATGGAGCATTTAAGGAGCTGGGTGGTAGAACACAAGAGGTATAAAGGGAGAAGGAAGACTAATGGGTGAACATCAAATGAGACAGAGAATGTTAAAGCAAGGCAGAGGAGGGTGGAGGCAAAGATAAGTAACACTGAGGATATCTGGGAAAGCTACATGAATGCCTACTATTTTATAAGCTTCTTTTAGAGGGAAAGAAAAATATTATATATGTGGCAGTTGTTGAATGCTGGAGAGGGAGAATCAGAATTGTAGCCCTAATAGGGTGGCCCTGACTTATTGGATGATCCCATACTCATGTGCATACATCCAGTGCTGACTGAACTCAGTGCATTATAAAAATGAAACTGAGGGCCTGCCCCTTTCAGCTGAGGCAGACACCTAGCTGGTCTGCTCCTGTGAAGACACCATGTCCTGAGACATCCTAGAGGAGCCAATGCACTCAGAGCAGCAGGATTTCAGGATCTCAGAGTTGTCCTGAGTCCCAGGAGTTCTTTCACCCAGGAGCTTAGGATCACAGAGACATCTGAACTCTGAGGAGTTCTAACACAAGCAAGAAAACTCAAAACATGGGCTTCAGTCAGAGACAGTGAGTGTATGTAGCACTAGAGTTAACCAGATGGAGAAAGGCAAGCACAAGAAAACAGGCAACAGAAACCAAAGTTACCTGGCATCATAAGAACCCTCTTCTCCCACAATAACAAACCCTGGACACCCCATCACACTGGAAAAGCAGGATTCAGATTTAAAATCACTTCTCATGATGATGATAGATTACTTTAAGAAGGACATAAATAACACTCTCAAAGAAATTGAAGAGAAAACAGATAAACAGGTAGAAGCCCCTAAAGAGGAAACACAAAAATCCCTTAAAGAATTGCAAGAAAACATAACCAAACAGGTGAAGGAATTAAACAAAACCATCCAGGATCTTAAAATGGAAGTAGAAACAATAAAGAAATCTCAAAGAAAGACTACACTGGAGATAGAAAACCTAGGAAAGAGATCAGGAGTCATAGACTCAAGCATCATCAACAGAATACAAGAGATAGAAGAGAGAATCTCATGTGGAGAAGATACCATGGAAAACATTGACACAACTGTCAAAGAAAATGCAAAATGCAAAGAGCTCCTAACCCAAAACACCCAGGAAATCCAGGACACAATGAGAAGACCAAACCTAAGGATAATAGGTATAGATGAGAGTGAAGATTCCCAAATTAAAGGGCCAGTAAATATCTTCAACAAAATTATAGAGGAAAACTTCCCTAACCTAAAGAAAGAGATGCCCATGAACATACAAGAAGCCTACAGAACTCCAAATAAACTAGACCAGATAAGAAATACCTGCCGTCACATAATAATCAAAACATCAAATGCACAAAACAAAGAATATTAAATGCAGTAAGGGAAAAAGGCCAAGAAATACATAAAGGCAGACCTATCAGAATTACACCAGACTTCTCACCAGTTACTATAAAACCAACAAGATCCTGGACAGATGTCATATAGACCCTAAGAGAACACAGATGTCAGCCCAGGCTACTATACCCAGCAAAACTCTCAATTACCATAGATGGAGAAACCAAGATATTCCATGACAAATCCAAATTTATACATTGTCTTTCCACCAACCCAGCATTACAAAGGATAATAGCAGGAAAGCTCCAATACAAGGAGGAGGGAAATTATACCCTAAAAAGAGCAAGAAAGTAATCCTCTTCCAACAAATACAAAAGAAGATATCCACACAAAGATAATTCCACCTCTAATAACAAAAATAACTGGAAGCAACAATCACTGTTCCTTAATATCTCTTAACCATCAATGGACTCAATTCCCCAATAAATAGACATAGGATAATGGACTGGATATGGAAACAGGACCCAGCATTTTGCTGCATACAGGAAACCCACCTCAGTGACAAAGACAGAGACACTACCTTAGAGTAAAAGGCTGGAAAACAATTTTTCAAGCAAATGGTTCCAAGAAACAAGCTGGAGTAGCCATTCTAAAACTTCTAGCCTGAGAACACAAAGGGAGGGACTTGTGCCTCTACCTGTATAGGTAGTCTATTTTGCCAGATGTTAGAATATCTACTAATGCTTTGTTTTCAGTTCTATTTACTTAGAATATCATTTCTGCCTGTTTACCCTGAGGTGGTATGTAACTTGACTACACATGATTTTCCAATCTGAGCTTCATTTCTAACTCTAAATTCCTGAGAAAGAGATCATAATTCTTTGAGTTTGTCTCCAATCTATGCCTAGTGCATGTTTCTCTCGTATATTTCACTATTCTCTGATTTTCCCAAAATGAAGTGTGAACTTGGATGAGCTGACCCACAATATCTAGTATAAAACAATCTCTTTCTAGTCTCCTAGGGTAAGTGTTACCCACAAAGAAATGTTTCCCAAAGCTCTGTAGTAGCTTGCACAAGCCTTTCTTCCATATCATACTATTCTTGTTTTATTATTATCTCTCTGATTTTCTTTTCTTTTTTTTTTTTGGTTTTTCGAGACTGGGTTTCTCTGTATAGACCGGGTTGTCCTGGAACTCACTCTGTAGACCAGGCTGGCCTCGAACTCAGAAATTCACGTGCCTCTGCCTCCCAAGTGCTGGATTAAAGGCGTGCACCACCACTGCCTAGCTCCTCTCTGATTATTTTATTCCTACTGTAATAGTATACATGTGTGCCTCCAGTAACCTCTCAGTATTATGTCTCTCTAAAGAATCTGTATGCCATAATTATGTATCACATTAGCTTCCTCTAATGTTTATGATTGCCACATTTATCCATGAGATATCCCTATCTAAAGTCAAATGGAGTTGGTGTAGGGAGACTTCAGAAGTTAAAAGCAGATTGATTGTCTGTAAGCAGCCTCAAATCAGCAAATAGAATCTAAAATTGCTGTTACATACAGGTCCTTGGCCAAAGACAAGCACCAACCTTTGCAAGACCTTGTGCCTCTGCATCAGCAGAACTGAAAACCCTCTTGTCAAGGGGACTTCTAACTGCTGTTGGGAAAGTCACACGGCAATTATCCCCATGTAGAAATCTAGAGACTGGGGTTGTATGGATGTTTTTATGTGTTTTAATAAAAAGAGGTACAGGGATCCTGTGTCTTTCCTTTATTTCCTCCATAAGTCTGTCTTTCAAAATACTTATGGGCACTCTTGCTTAATCATTTTTTATTAGATATTTTATTTATTTACAATACAGATGTCATCCCCTCTTTCCATTTCCCTCCCTAGAACCTTCTATAGTATACCCCGTCTTCCTTTATGCTTTTATACCATTTTGATTACATGCATGTATTAAGGTCAGTTCTATGTTGAGGGTCTAGCAATACAATAAATGCAAATAGTCTAGGAACAAGCAACTCATAAACACAAATAGTCAAAGAAAAAGCAAACATCAAACCCAATTATATGAACACTCCCGTGATCACTGTTTCTAAAGGTTTATCAGGATCACTAAAGTATCTGAGCCTACTTCCCTATCCTAGCTCAAGGTCATTTTCATTTCTGAAGGCTACTTCCTTGTTCTAGCCTAAAATTTAAATTCCTGTCTGAAATTATTTCTTTGTTCTAGCCTAATATTTAGATTCCTGCCTGAGATTACTTCTTTGTTCTAGCCTATGATTTAGATTCCTACCTCAAATTACTTCTTTGTTCTAGTCTAATGTCAGATTCCTGCTTGAAGCCTACTTCCTTGTCCTTGGACAATGTCATATTGCTGCCCAGAAGCCCATTTCCTTGTCCTTGCCCATGTCAGCTTCTTGTCCAGCAGCCCTAAAGACTCTCCACCTCTCCCCCTTTTTTATTTTGTTAACAAGATTGAGCCTGTCTTAGGTCATTCTGACAAGAATGTCTTCCTTACCTGTCATGGAATATGCATTATCAAAGGCAATGCACTTCTTGTCTTAGTTTGGTAAGGCTCTCTGCAGAATCTTACTCATCCTTGGCTTGCCAGCCTGTTAATTTAATAACTCTGTCTGGGGATACATTTTCAGGCTAAAACCATGTACTTTGGCTACCAACATGTTGATGTTGTTAAAGATATGCTTTAACATGATGGGCTGGAATAAATGTATTCCCCGGAATACACAACAAAACCAAACCAATCAACCAAACTAAACAACAACAACAACAGCAGCATCAATACCACACGAGAAAGTGGAGGGATTTATTGAGAAGAAGAAGGTTTTTTGTGGATGAAAAAGGGTTTTCAGATAGGCTAGACATCATCAAAGGTCAACAGAGCAGCATTCTTTAAATTCATAATCTCAGAATGCAAAGTTGGCACACCCAGAGAGGTGTTAGGATTATGCCAAGTATCCTACAGGTGTCTTTAAACCTTTTTCTGATTATAATGACAATCATTGTGAATTTCAAAAGTAACACTACTCCAATGATATTTGTCATGACACTTGGGATGGCTCCTAACTCTTGAACCCTGAATCTCCCTCAGATAATTTGAATGGGTTCTAGAGCATCATTTGTTGTTCCAGATACCTATATAAATCCTTTTGTATACTCAATACATTAGTAACATTTTTTTTGCTAGATGGTTAACAAAAATAGTTGTCTTAACTCCTTGTGTCAATGGTATTGCAGAAGCAGTGGTGCTAGCGATTAATGGAATTAAAGCTGTTATACCAGCAATAATTAAGCATGCTACCCTCTTGCTTCTGCTCAAAGCCTAACTCACTTCTTCCAGCACTTTCAAGCTTTTTTCAGAGAATCAAAGTTTTCTAATACTCAGGGCAGTGAGATGAAAGCTGGATGATAGACCCCGATAACAGATGTGCAGGTTTCAACACACTACCATAATTGGAAATTATACAGTCAATGGAACTTACAAGAAATGCTGTAGAAGAGACAAACCCAATTTTAGCTTGACAATTGAAAGAGCCTTAAAACATGCCCTAACCTTTGTTTGAAATCCAGATCCTTTCCCAACATTATCTCTTGCTATCCTAACATCATAGTGAACTACAGCTAGCTTCCAAAAATGTATCTAACAAAGTTCAGATCCAGTCTTCCAAAAGTAGACTGTTATTTCCCATATTGGATTGATTTCTAGACCAGTGTATGATTGAGTCCTAATAGCTGGGCAGCTTTAAGAAGAATACAAGAGACATAACTTCTCTTTTTGATTCTCTATCCCACAAGGTCTAAAAACTTGAGGCAAGGCAGCTTGTCCCATCTGGGATATAGTCAGATAAAGATGGGTCAGGAACATATGTGCAATACAGCTCCCCAGTCACCCTTTTCAGGGCACTCAGTAAGCTCACAGGTTGGCATCATTTTTTGTCTCAGCAACAGTATGTCTCACCAATCTTTTTAAAGTTCCATGGGCCTCTTCCAGAATACCTTGTCCTTGAGGATTATATGAAATCCCTGTAATAAATTGTTGACAAAAAGACTTGACTGCTCAACTACAATTGCCAGACCCATTATCTGTTTTTTTTATTGGATATTTTATTTATTTACCTTTCAATGTTATATCCTCTCCCACCCTCCCCAAAGCCCCTTATTCCATCTCCCCACCTTCTATTTCTTGAGGGTGTGCTCCCACCATCTTCCCATCCCCATCTCCCTTCTCTTGAATTCCCCAGCACTAGGGAATCCAAACTTTCAGGGACCGAGGCCCTCCACTTCCACTGATGGCTGACAAGGCCACCCTCAACTACCTATCCAGGTGGAGCCATGAGTCCCTCCCTTTGTGTTCTCAGGCTGGAGGTTTAGACCCTGGGATCTCTGGTTGAGTATTTTGATACTCCTTGTAAGAAGGACCAAAGCACCCACACTTTGGTGTTCCTTCTTCTTCTTGAGCTTCATGTGGTCTATGTGTTGTATGTTAGGTATTGTGAGCTTTTGGGCTAATATCCACTTACCAGTGTGTGCATACCATATGTGTTCTTTTGTAATTGGGTTACCTCACTCAGGATGATATTTTCCAGTTCCATCCATTTGCCTAAGAATTTCATGAACTCATTGTTTTGAATAGCTGAGTAGTACTCCATTGTGTAAATGTCCCACATTTTCTGTATCCATTCCTCTGTTGAAGGACATCTGGGTTCTTTCCAGCTTCTGGCTATTATGAATAAGGCTGCTATGAACATAGTGGAGCATGTGTCCCTGTTGTATGTTGAAATACTTTCGGGTATATGCCCAGGTGTAGTATAGCTGGGTCCTCAGGTAACACTATGTTCAGTTTTCTGAGGTACTACCAGACTGATTTCCATAGTGGTTGTACCAGCTTACAATCCCACCAACAATGCAGGAGTGTTCCTCTTTCTCCACATCCTCACCAACATCTGCTGTCACCTTGTGTTTTTGATCTTAGGCATTCTGACTGAGGTGAGGTGGAATCTCAGGGTTGTTTTGATTTGCATTTCCCTGATGGCTAAGAATGCTGAACACTTCTTTAGCTGCTTCTCAACCATTGGAGTTTCCTCAATTGAGAATTCTTTGTTTAGCTCTGTACCCCATTTATTTTTAAACATTCTAATTGCATTTTATTCAACTTGATGGTTCTTGGGCCATGGGAAAACACCTAGTGTTGTTTTTTTTATTAAAGATTTTTTATTCATTAATCTCTTAATAAATCCTACAGTTATTTCAATATTTTGCTTCTCCACTGCAAATAATAAGACTCATGTGATAAGATACCTCAGACACAGGGATTGACTATCTATAAGGGTGATGTGACTGATGATTCAATAGAGACTAATTCTATAGGCCTTCTAAATTCTAGAAAAGAATCCTATTATATTTGCCCTTCTGTGACAGTCACGCTGCTAAGTCATTCTTGGCCATAGAGTATTTTTCATAGATATATATAAAAGAAGTTAAAGCAGTAAATCCTTCTGAGTTACAATTTTAAATACATGTCATACATTACAGCACTTAGCAGTTGATGTGCCCCCCCATTGCTTGTGTACCCCTTTTTCATTAAGTGCTCAGATCTGAATTCTTCTCATAATTATCCTTTCTTTTCCTGTGACAATCATTCTGCAGCAAACAGCACTATTAATGTGTACTCCATTTTAAAATAGGGTTATTTGATTGCTTAGTGTCTAATTTCTTCAGTTCTTTGTATACCTTGGATATTAGCCCTCTTTCAGATGTAGGATTGGTAAAGATCTTTTCCCAATCTGTTGGTTGCCACTTTGTCCTATTGACAGTGTCCTTAGCTTTACAGAAGCTTTGAAGTTTTATGAGATCCCATTTGTCATTTGTTGCATGAGCCATTGGAGGAGATTGTTGCTTCCTGTTATTTTTGTTATAAGCGGTGGCATTACTCTCTTCTTTAGTTGTTGGAAAAGGATTACTTTCTTGCTTTTTCTAGGGTATAATTTCTATCCTTGTATTGGAGCTTTCCCACTATTATCCTTTGTAGTGCTGGGTTTGTGGAAAGATATTGTGTAAATTTGGTTTTGTCATGGAATATCTTGGTTTCTCCATCTATGGTAATTGAGAGTTTTGCTGGGTATAGTAGCCTGGGTTGGCATTTGTGTTCTCTGAGGGTCTGTATGACATCTGTCCGCGATCTTGTCGGTTTTATAGTAACTGGTGAGAAGTCTGGTGTAATTCTGATAGGTCTGACTTTATATGTTTCTTGGCCTTTTCCTCTTACTGCATTAGGTATTTTTTCTTTGTGCATTTGGTGTTTTGATTATTTTGTAATGGGAGGTATTTCTTTTCTGGTCTAGTCTATTTGGAGTTTTGTAGGCTTCTTGTATGTTTATGGGCATCTAGTTCTTTAAGTTAGGGAAGTTTTCTTCTATAATTTTGTTGAAGATATTTATTGGCCCTTTAATTTGGGAGTCTTCACTCTCTTCTATACCTATTATCCTTAGGTTTGGTCTTTTTATTGTGTCCTGGATTTCCTGCATGTTTTCTGTTAAGAACTTTTTGCATTTTGCATTTTCTTTGACAGTTATGTCAATATTTTCTATGGTATCGTCTGCACCTGAGATTCTCTCTTCTATCTCTTGTATTCTGTTGGTGATGCTAGCATCTATGACTCCTGATTTCTTTCCTAGGTTTTCTATCTTCAGTGTAGTCTCCCTTTGTGATTTCTTTATTATTTCTACTTCCATTTTTTATGTCCTTGATGGTTTTGTTCAATTCCTTCACCTGTTTGGTTGTGTTGTCTTGTAATTCTTTAAGGGATTTTTGTGTTTCCTCTTTAAGGGCTTCTACCTGTTTACCTGTGTTCTCAATTTCTTTGATCGTGTTATTTATGTCCTTCTTAAAATTCTCTATCATCATCATTAGAAGTGATTTTAAATCTGAATCTTGCTTTCCTGGTGATATGGTGCTAGGACTTTCTAATGTGGGAGAACTAGGTTCTGATGATACCAAGTACTCTGGGTTTCTGTTGCCTATGTTCTTGTGCTTGCCTTTCACCATGTGGATCTCCTTAGTGCTACCTGCACTGTCTCTGACTGGAGTCGTCTTTTCTATTATCTTGGTTGTGTCAGAACTGTTTGGAGTGGGTGTTGCTGCTGGGGTTAGAGCTGAGGCCCAAGATCTGCTCAGTGCTCAGGTGCAGACTGGAAGGAACCAGTGCTCTGGGCCAGGAGTGAATTCATGGGTCCCAGTTTTCTCGAGCACAGACTGGAATCTTGCTTAATCATTTTTAACATTAAAAAAATCCATACAACCCCAGTCTCTAGATTTCTACATGGGGATAATTGCCATTTGAGTTTCCCAACAGCAGTTAGAAGTCCCCTTGACAAGAGGGTTTTCAGTTCTGCTGATGCAGAGGCACAAGGTCTTGCAAAGGTTAGTGCTTGTCTTTGGCCAAGGGTCTGTATGTAACAGCAATTTTAGATTCTATTTGCTAGTTTGAGGCTGCTTATAGACAATCAATCTGCTTTTAACTTGTGAAGTCCCCCCACACCAACTTCCATTGACTTTAGATAGGGATATCTCATGGATAAATGTGGCAATCATAAACATTAGAGGAAGCTAATGTGATACATAATTATAGCATATGGATTCTTTAGAGAGACATAATGCTGAGAAGTTACTGGAGGCACACATATATACTATTATAGTAGGAGTAAAAAATCAGAGAGGTAATAATGAAGCAAGGATAGTATGATATGTAAAAAAGGCTTGTGCAAGCTACTACAGAGCTTTGGGTAGCATTTCTTTGTGGGTAACACTTGCCCTAGGAGACTAGAAAGAGATTGTTTTATAGTAGATATTGTGGGTCAGCTCATCCAAGTTCACACTTCATTTTGGGAAAACCAGAGAATAATGAAATATACCAGAGAAACATGCACTAGGCATAGACTGGAGACCAACTCAAAGAATTGTGATCTCTTTCTCGGGAATTTAGAGTTAGAAATGGAGCTCAGAATGGAAAATTGTGTGTGGTCAAGTTACATCCCACCTCAGGGTAAACAGGCAGAAATGATATTCTAAGCAAATAGAACTAAAAACAAAGCATTAGTAGATATTCTAACATCTGGCAAAATAGACTTCAAGCTATATATGTTAATGGAACACTACACCAAGAGGATATTATATATTAAACATATGCACCCCAAATCAGGCACACTTAATTTCATGCTACAAATACTACTAGATGTTAATCCAAGAAATTAACCACAATACAGTGATTGTGGGTTACTTCAATACCCTATTCTTATTAAGAGACAAATCATCTGGTCTACCTCCCAGGTCTGAAAAAAAAATAAAACCAACCTGAAACATTGGACTTATTTTTTATTTATTTATTGGATATTCTATCTACACTCCAGATGCCATCCACTTACCCCATTTCCCTCCCAACCCAGGAACCCCCATCCCTTGACCCCTCCTCCTGCCTCTATAAGAATGTGCCCCCCACCCCTTTCCACCTCCCCACCCTCGAAATTCCCCACACTCGGTGTCCAGCCTTCATGGGACCAAGGATCTCCTCTCCCACCTATGCCCAACAAGGCCATCCTCCCCTACATATACAGCTGGAGCCATGGGTCCCTCCTATGTGCTCCCAGGTGGGGGTGGGGGGACTTATGTTCTTTAAATCAAATGTATTTAGCAGATATCTGTAGAACAATCCACCCACTACAAAATACAAATAAGCAGCCCATGGAACCTTCTAAAAGAATTGCTCAAATATTAATATATAAAGTAAGTCTCAACAAATATGAAAAAAATAAAAGTAATACCATATATTCTATTTGACCTCAATGAAATAAAGCTGGATATTAACAGCAATAAAAAGCACATAAACTCATTGTGAAAAAATAACACAGTGAAGACAACATGGGACACAATTAAGGCTTTCCTAAGGGGAAGATTGCAGTAATAAGTGCCACAAAAAATGCAAGTGATTTCAGACAAACAAATGATATGTGTTAAGGTTTTGGAAAACAAGAACAAACCAAACTCTCAAACAGTAGATGGGGAAAAAACAAAATCAGAGCAGAAATTAATAAGACTGAAATAATAAATAAATAAATAAATAAGAAACTGGTGCAAACAATTAATCAAAGAGCCAATTCTGTGAAAAGATAAACATGCCAAATGGAAAATCAGTACTTGGATGCAAGTTGGGGGGTGAGGTGGAGGTGGTAGGTGGGTGAGGGGTTTGGGGTGGAGAATATCCTCTCAGAGGCAAAGGGGAGGGGGGATGGTGTGAAGGACTCTTGAAGGGGTACTGAATAGGAGGGCAACTTTTGTAATGTAAATAAATAAAACAATTAATAAGAAATATAATTTTAAAAACAGAGTCCTGACTTCCATGGGTACCAAGCACTCATGTGGTGCACATACACATACATGCAGTAAAACACTCATAAAATCAAACAAGTAAATCCTAAAAGCATCATGAGGTAACACAATGGTAAAAATGGCATCAAGTTTTTCAGTTGGATGATAATCCTGGTTTGAGAAATGGAAGTCATATTCAGAATAAGTCATTTTCAGTAGAGACAGTTCCTGATCCTATGTTCAGTTCAGGGACCTTGAATCAGATATAACTGCATCCTTGTCTTTGACACAAGAAGAATTTCAGGACTAGCTAGTATGAAGCAGAGTTGGTAGTTATTAAAAGATATTTAAATAGACATTTTAAGTACAAGAGTTAACAATAATAGAGATGATCAGGAAGAAAGAAGACACACCTGAGGGTATGGGTTCTATAACAAGGCTCGGTATTAAAATGATGAGACAGTTTTCGGGTATGGATGAATGTAACAAGAGACATTATTGTATTAAGTGTTCAGAGTATTTGTCAGATGCCAGGCAGTAAAGATGTTTGATCCAGATGGGTACAGTATTGGTCCATTAGGTTTCTAATGGTGCTACATAGTGAATATATATGTATTTAGGAAGGAATTAGACCCATGACACCAGGAAGTCCACAGATGAGATGTCAGAAAAGTTGCAACAGATGTCTGTGTAGAAAGAATACTGTTATGTAAACATAAAAAGCTCTGAAATTTCTCTGCATCTTTACTTTGCATAGAATTGTTCACTAATAGTTGAGTTCAATAAATATTTCAATTACTCATAATTCAGTCACAGTTGACACCAATTCTTCCCACTGGATATTTAATACATACATCCGTTATTCTTGAAAATTTTAGCTAAGAAGATAAAATAGGGAACCACCATAGGGAACCACCATTACCCACTATGTAGCTCAGGCTGGTCTGGTCCTTGGAATCTTTCTGCAACTACTTTCTGAGTTCTAGAATTGCAGGCATGGGCCACCATGAAGGAAACATCTTGAGAGAAGTCAAGAACTAAAGGGTGAAGTAATACAGACTTTTGTGTGTTTCAAATTTTCTAAAAAGATTTACACTGAGCTCATGGAGAAGAGGGAGTAACCTGCTGGTCTGACTTTTTACTCTACTTCCAATGTCCACATCTGAAGATGGCTAAGATCAAATAAATTGTCACCACTTTTCCCCATACTTTTATATGGTACTCACTCTCTGTAGCCTTGGCTGTTCTGGAACTCACTCTGTAGACCAGGCTGATCTCACATTTAGAGATCTGACTGCCTCTGCCTCCTGAGTGCTGAGACTAAAGGCATGCACAACTGCCACCCAGAGCAACCGATGCAACCTGTTTTTTGAGACTTTCATGTTTGTTTGTTTATTGTCTCACCTGTAGCTTTGGCCGACCTGGAACTCACTATATAGATCAGGCTTGTTTTGAAGTCACAAGAGATCAGTATACATTATGTCCCAAGTGCTGAGACTAAATGTGTCTGCCACCACGCTCAGCTACTCTCCACATGAATTTTTATTGCTTTTCTAAATTATTCCTTTTTGCCCCCTTTACTATTTAAATTTGAGAGGATCTTTAGCATTTAATGCTTGAGTTTTGCCCAAAAGTGTTTTTCTTTATAGTCTCTTCTATTTCTATATAATCAGTTATCTACAGTGTAGATTCTATATGATTGTAATTGCTAAAAATTCATAGATCTGATCCAATTTCAGATGCCTGAACACTATGGATGTTTACTTACTTTAAATGAGGATTTAATTTGGTTTAAAACCAAAATAGTTCCTCTTATTTTTCCTTATTGAATTTGGTCTGAGTGAAATTAATGAGATTTTTTTACAGTTCCTCGGATTGAAAATTTTCACGCCCATTTACGATAGATATTCCTTTGTTCTCGATTCCTCTTTTCTATTTTTGTTTTATTTCTACTTGCCAGGACTCAGTTTAAATGTCATTCCTTGTGATGGTATTTATTGGTTCTAATTCAGACAACTGAGTAACTCAATTGCCTTTCAGTTTTAAAATCTCCTTCAGATCGTTCCATTAACACTTAACAGGTTGAAATGTATCTTCAACTTTCACACTGGAGTCATCTCTTAATTGGGTACCTAGTCAGTGTGAGAGATCTTGGCACACAGTAGGAGCTCAATTCTTAAATTCTTTAAAGATTCATAAGCTTTTTGACTGTATCCTTGAATGCTTGCTTCACCTGTTGGTTCCTTAGGGTATAAATGAAGGGATTCAATAAAGGAGCAACTGAAGTAATGAGTAGGGCTACTCCTTTATTGAATGTACCTCCTTCTTTTGCTGAAGGCTTAACATAAATGAAGAAGCAGCTCCCATATGAGAGGGAGATGACAATCATATGGGAAGAACATGTGGAAAAGGCCTTTGTCCTTTGCTGGGCTGAAGGGAGCTTGAGAATTGTCCTGATGATGAATGTATAGGAAAGAGTTACCAGCATTAGAGTCACCACCAGGGTGACAGATGCCACGAGAAAGACAACCTTTTCTATGAGGCTTGTGTCCGAACAGGAGAGTTCTAGAAGAGGCTCAAAATCACAGAAATAATGATTTAACCTGTTGGATGCACAAAAGTCTTGCTGACTCATCAAAGTGATGGGCGGTATAATAACCATTAAACCAGCCAGCCAAGAGCAGAGAACAAGCCGGGTACAGACCCTGTTGCTCATAATGGCCTGTAGTGCAGGGGTTTGCATACGGCCACATAGCGATCGTAGGACATAGCAGCCAGAAGATAAAACTCTGTTGCTCCAAGAAAGATAGCAAAGAATACTGAGCAAAGCAGCCAGCAAAGCTAATACTCTTGTTTCCTGTCGTAATGTTGACTAGGACCCTGGGAATGAAGATGTTTGTGAAAGAAATTTCTAGGAAGGAGAAGTTTCGGAGAAAGAAATACATGGGAGTGTGAAGATGGGAGTCCAGCAGGGTGAGAATGAGGATGGTCAGGTTTCCAATTATGCTGAAGGCGTAGGCAAGAAAAAGAAAAGTGAAAACTGCCACCTGAAGTTCAGGGACATCCGTGAGACCTAGAAGGATGAATTCAGTCAATGAAGTTTTATTTTTCATTTTTGGAAACAAAAAACAAACAAACAAACGAACTTGAGTGTCAAGATGAAAAAAGAGTAATCAGGGTGAGAAAGTTAGAGGTGTTCTGATGTATACCAGAGGAACCTGCAGAAGACAGAGTGAAATGGACCATGAGCTTTCTCAGACCAATGGCCCATTTGCTTGGTCCTTCCTATTCCCATTTATATCCTATGTAAGAAAAATTCTTGCATTTCCTCACGTGGAGCTTACTCTTGGGCCAGCATAAAAGAAATAGCTGACTCACAAACAATGTCTAATATGTCTGTGTGATCAGTGGAGGCGACTTTTCTTGAGGAGATGTGACCAAACATATATTCAACCCAGAGAGAACACTGGTAACAGAAAATTGAAATGGCTCCACTCAAGTCTCTCTTGGAGAACTAACACATTACTTATGGGACCATTGGTGTCACAAAGGCAGCCACATCACAGAAGAGCCTATCAGGATACAGGTAATGGCTCATGTAAGCTTCACCACTGGAGATGCCCCATTAGCTTACAGACATTTCTGCTGGGTCTACTCTCCTCCAGCAATTGTTTACTGCTTAGCAAGCCTAGAGTGGGGTCTTGTGAGTCTTGTAACTGTCTGAGCCTCCAGACCCCTATAAGCCCCCTTCCTTCTAGCAGGAAATGGCTGTACATCATTAGATGATTACCAGATGCCCGGGGCTGCTGCATTCTTTCAGAACAGTCACAAATTTATTGTCCCTAGCTTTGCTTTCTTTGAAAAAGGTTTCTATTTATTCTTTTGAAAATTTCATATACTATATTTTGATCATAGTCTTTGTCCTACCCTAGACCCTTCCAAGAACTTTTCCTATCTCCCTACCAACCCAACTTCATGTTTTTTCCCTCTCTCTTCAACTGAACCCCAAACAAAACTAAAACAAATGCACACATGCACGCACACATGCTCATGAGCACATACACACAGATACATCCTACATACTTATACACACTGTCACACACACACAAAGACACACATACACATACACACATATACAGACAGATAGACACACACAGATACATTCCCCCACACACATTGTCACACACACAGACACACACATACACACAGACACATACACTCATACACATAGACACACACACACATACATACAGATATGTTGATGTAATATTTTAAAATGGTGGCACTCAATCAGACACATGGACGGACAGACAGACAGACAGACACACATACACACACACACACACACACACCAGAGCATGCAGTTCCATTTGTGTTGTCCTACTGCTCCTGAACGTGGGAGCTGCCCTTGTGTGTGGTTGATATGATTCAGGGTCACTCCTTTGTCAAGTGACAGGTTCTAGTCCAGACTTCTCTTTTTGTTTAGCATTTTCATGTAGTCTTTCATGTTTAAAGTTTTTTTTTTTTTCCGGTTTCTGTCTTTCATGTTTATAGTAATTGTTCATGTTTCTTTTAATAACTCCCTTAATTTCCTTAATGTTAAAAATGTATAGCTTTTAATTTTGACTCAAAATACCCCAAGTCTTTTTTGAAGACTTGTCTGTTAGTAGTCCCAGATCTATGCATCAGCAATATGTCACTCTGTTATTTCTACATACCTGCTGAGGGGAGGTCAATAAAGTATTATATTTAGAATAACAGACTACATGTACTCATTCAAATGCATTTGCAGTCTTTAGATCTAGAGTTTTACTTTGCTATACGAATGAGGAGATTTTATTAACATTTGAAGGAGTTTTAGGAACCTAAGAATTTTTTTTTTTTTTTTGGTTTTTTTTTCGAGACAGGGTTTCTCTGTGTAGTCGGGCTGTCCTGGAACTCGCTCGGTAGACCAGGCTGGCCTCGAACTCAGAAATCCGCCTGCCTCTGCCTCCCAAGTGCTGGGATTAAAGGCGTGCGCCACCACCGCCCGGCGGAACCTAAGAATTTTTAAAGCAGGAATTTTAAAGCGGGGATTCACTAATTTCTAGACTAGATTTGTTTTCTTTGACAATACGCTAAATCACATATAAAATATTTTGCAGGAAATCACATGAAGCCGTGACACCTCTCTCTCTTCTGTCTGTCTGTCCTCTGACTGTCTGTCTCTTATTGAGGCAAGGTCTTGTATAGCCTGGTCTGGCATCAAAATGTATAGTCAAGGATACCCTTGAATTTCTAACTGTTCTGCCTCCATCTCTCAAGTGCTAGAATTATAGTATGTGTCACAACTACTAGATATAAGGTCTTTAAGGAGAATCTATGTGTGATATTTTATGCACATTTCAAATTTCCTTATTTGTGAGCTCATGTGGTTAAAAGGTCACATTATCTGGGAACTTCCTTATTGATTTATTCAGGGTGTTTCCTAGTTATGGTTTTTATAAAAAAATCCATAAAGTATCAGATTTTAAGAATTTTTGAACAGAATTAATTTTAATTTCACATATAAATGTAAATATATATATATATATATATATATATCTTAAAATTTACAGGACACTCTTGCTATACATGAAATATATTTTTAGTTTTATTTTATTGTACTTAAATTTGTTTTTCAAATGTGGGTTGCAACTGACTATATTGACATAATGACCTGAGTGGATTGAAGTCCATAATTGAAATAAAGAATCAAGAAAGACTACACATGGGGCTGGAGAGATGGATGAGAAATTAAGAGTACTGGCTGCTTTTCCAGAGGACCAGGGTTTGATTATCAGACTCACCTGGAGGATCACAACTATCAAATTCCAGTTCCAGGGGATCCAATGCTCCCCCTCCACAACCACCAGGCACATGAGTGGTACACAGACATGCATGTAAAGAAAGCATACAAACACACGAAATAATAAAAAAAAAAATCGACATAGCGAATATTCTTTTAGTTACCCACCTGGAATCTTCTGGAAGAAGTTGAACATTTACATCTGCATCTGTTTCAGGCTTCACAAATACAGAGAAGTGATGTCATTAAACTATAAATATGGGATACATTTCCTTACCTGACTATCCAAAAAGTTATAATTTAACCCTAAAAGTCCTAAGAATGGTTGAAAATTATAAACTACACAATTAGGCAATAGTATAAGTTATATTGCATTTTCTTCATTTGCTGCCATCACTCTGTGTTACAGAAATCCGTGACCTTCTAGGGCTCCTTGTCCTAAGAATTAGCCTTTTGCTTTCTTGTCTCTTCTCAGTGTAGCAGGGACTTGATGATCTCTGTCCCAGCTCTGTCAAACTGAAGCAGAATCAAAGTACTTGGACATCCTATCTTTAAAAATCAGGGCCAGTAATTTGAAGAACTTTGAGGAGAAAAGTAGTCCTCGGTTTTCTTAGTCCAGAACTCATGATGACCTCAGAGGGTAGAATATGAACCCACTGTTAACCCCAGATGATGCTTTACCCAGAGTGGCACAAGGAACATCTGCTGAACTGAGAACATGCACTGGGGGATCAATTGAGTGAAGAAGTTCAAGCAGCCCTTGGGATCCGTGTTTGAAAGAAGCTAATGAGTGTTCTTTGTTGTTAATTTTGGGGACAATCTTACACTAAAGCGAGGGAGAAAGTCCACAAGGTCTAGCTTGGAGATTGCCTGTTGGGTCGCTGAAGTAAGCAAGAGAGCATCACTTGTGGAGGAAGTATGGAGTCTTAGATTTTAATTTCCCAGTGGGTAGTCACAGGTGGTCCTGACTGTGGAGAGGTGGAAGATTCTGTGGTCATAAAGGTCCTGAAAAGCCATATTTTCTAAACACCACTAGCTTGTTATTTATCAGCCCATGTGTAGACTCTTGCCAAAGGCAGTGAACAGCAATTTTCATTTTTTGAGAGAACATGCATAAATGAAACATAAAACAAGTAAAAATGTTATGCTTAAAGTAAGGCAAGGGTAGAGATGCATATTGTCCCATGAGTTTCTAAGGAAAAACTTATAGATCTCCAGTTTAAGGATGAGAGGGTCTTAAGATACACATATACAATATTTCTACCTAGGGAAACTTCTCAAGAATGAATTTATCTGGCTAATCACCTACTTGCTAATAAACACTAGATTTTCACAGGGCAAAATAGCCACTATATAAATGCCTTCCCACACAAAATGTTATTTAATTTTTAGGGTAGTGAGCCAGGAAAATGTGGTCAAGCAAAATGTAGCACAGTAATCAATTTGTCTTATTAGCATGCAAAGTGATGTGTATATTTATAGAATTTTCATGCATATTTGTCATTATACTTTTTTCTTATTCATCTGCTTCTTATGTCCTTTCCTTCCCATGGGCCCCTCTTGCTAGTGTCAGTCTTTTCCACAAACAGTCCTCCATTCTTCTGTCACAACAGTTCCATTACATTTTCTTCCCCACCCACTGCTCTCCTTAAGATCGCTTCCTGCCCTGACATATTCTCATTTCTACTTTCATGACTACACACATATGCATGCACACACACACACAATATAAATTAACATTTGTATTCTGCATATGAGAGAAAAATGTGCTATTTGTCTGGCTTATTTGGCCTAGCACAATGACCTTCTATTACATCAATTTTCCAACAAATATCATGGTTTCATTTTTTAAATAGTTTAATAAAATTCCACTGTATATATGTGTAATGGAAATTTCTGATTGTGTCATTGATGCAGACTCATGTGATGTTTGTTGAAGCAGACTAATGTAATGTTTTGTGGAGGCAAGACCCCTGAGAAAGGCATGGCAGAGAACTCCTGGCATTAGCTGCTGATTTGTGTTTGGTAACACTTTTGAACTGGACTGCTGGTGTCCTTTCAACCCTCACTAGAGAACCTTCTTTTGGAAGTTGATGGCTATTAATACAAAGAGTTACAACTCATTGACGAGAGAATAAGATTGAAGACTACTTAAGTATAAATGAGACATCTCTATCATTTAGGATCCCACTAAGGCTCAGGGATCATCATAAAAGGGGCAGAGAGACCAAGAAGGAGTAGATACTTTTAGCAAAACTGCATTTGCTGGACATGACAATATGGTTGCATACGCGAACTAACAGCAATTGTGACTGCATAAGATCGAGATAGCCCAAATCTCAGCTTGGATGGGGGAAGGGATGAAGTCCCACCCCTGACTGAGGAGCTATTGGCAATTGATAGCTGCCAGGGTAGAGAAAGTTTTTTTTTTTTTTTTTCTTTAGTGATGAGCCCTCAGAGGCTACCATGCTCCAGAAGATGGCCCCACAGCTTTGCACATAAAGGTAGCACTAAATGTACTCAGTGTATTTAAAAAAAAAAAATGAGCATATCCTGTAGGGGACCACAGAGACTGAACTACCAAACAGAGAGCATACACGGGATGAATTTAGGCCCTGGGCCCATATGTAACTGTTGTACAGCAGGAGCAGGAACTGTATCTGACTGTTGCCCACCTTTGGATCCCTTTCCCCAAACTGGAATGCCTTGCCTAGCCACAGTAATAGAAGATTGAGGAGAACTGCTGGCTGCACCCTGCTCTGCTGGCCTGAAAGGGTTAGCTGGAGATGCTAGGGGAGAGACAGGGGCTGCCCCTCCTGAAAGGGATGGGTGACCTGACATGACTCTTGGCATGCCTTGCAGTTGTTTCTGTATTCCAGAGAATAAGTAAATACACCTTTGAAGAGGCTTTGAGGCTGAGAGGCCTTGAGGCTGAGATAATGTGTTCTCTTGATCATGGAGTGCGGTCAAGGTTGTGAGAATGTTTTACTTTGGAAGGTTCTCAGGAAGATAGTTTAGGTAACACTGTTAGTTATTATTAATCCATACTAGATGTTATTGTATCTGTAGAAGATGTTATTGTATCTTAAGAAAAGTGCTGAGTCATACCGCTGGTATATACTGTAACACTGAAAGTAAAGGCTTTGCTACTTGCCACCAGAGCTTGTAGCCCGTCTGTTCGCTAAGGCGTCCTTGTGAGCTGGTCTTCGTCAGAAGATGTGCCTAGTCCTACTGCGACTTGATATACCAAGGTGGGTATCCATGGAAGACCTCCCTTTTTCTGAGCCTTTTCTGAGGAGAAAGGGAGGAAGAGAGGATGACAGAGAGGTGAGGTGAGAAGGAAAGACTGAGAGGAAAGGATGGAGAAGCAACGATTGGAATATAAAGTAAATGATATGGTCTGATATAACTGTAGCCATTTTGTATGGAGCTTCCATGTTGTTCATCAGGTGAAATTAAGTTCATCCACTTCTCAGGAGTTATCACTTTAACTGACACAAAAGAATGTTACTAACAAACCAAAACATTATGGTTGTATTACTTATGCCCTGTTATCTCAATGTTCTGAAATTCCCTTGTTTACTACCTGTCCACCACCCCTCTTACTTCACTGAGGACCAATCAGGTTATAGCTTAGCTGATAAAACGTTGCCTAGTTAGTCAAAATGTTGTACTACTCCCCTTCTTGCCTTTTAAACTTTCGAATCTTTTTTTTTTTTTTTTTCTATAAAAAAAATCCTGCCCTAAGAACAGACTGGTACAATTAGGCTCTCAAGTCCTTTTTTGTGGTCTTGATCAATCAGCTTGAATCAAGCATTCAATAAATTTTCATCATAGCTGAGATTGGAGTCTAAGTGGTCAGTGTGTGTGGCTAACTGGACACCAACAACAAATAAATACATAAATTAAAAAAATTAAAAATGAGCGTATGAAGCTGAGAGGCAAAGTGGTGGTGGGGGAGACAGGAGAAGAATCAGAAGGCAGGGTTTGGGCACGGATTTGATCAAAACACATTATATGCAGTATGAAATTAATAAAAGATATGCAGTATCAAACAATAAAAGAAACGTATGGAAGGAAGGGCTAATTTTGACTCACAGTTTTAGAGTGCAGCCCATTATGGCAGGGAGCGCATGGGAACAGGAGCTTGTAGCAACTAGCCACAGTGTCTGCAGTCTAGAAGCTGAGAGTAATGAATACTTGTGTTCAGCATGCTTTTTCCTTTTTATTCAGCCTAGGACTTTAGCCCTGTGAGGCTCACAGTTAAGGTGAATCTTCTCACCACCATTATCCTAATAAGGGCCTGTGATTTGCTGAAGAATGATACCCCAGATTCAAATAGTATACAAAAGCAAAGAGCATCTATTTTTCAGAAATCCTGTATGCAGGGGTCTACCATTCATCAAAATGGAGAGCTGGGTTGAGCTTGGAGGCTCAATTTAAAACAGATTAAGAGAGTTCCAGAGATGGGTAGGTGATCTTTATCTCTATTGATTGGCTCGATCTCTAGGGGTATGGGTGATTTTGGTATTGGAGACTTTACAGAACCATTGCTGGGGAGGGGAGAGAGCTGGAAACTTGCTGCCTCATTTTGACTATTTTTGTCTCAGACCAGATGACAAGGCAGTTGCCTGCAGGGTGTGGTTTTTCCAGGAGCTGACTTGCCCAGTCTTGCTCAGTTCTGGAAAACAGAGACTTAGGCCTAGTCTTCTGAAATGTCAGTTTGGAGCCTGTCATAGAGTCAGTCTAGCTCAGTCCTCTCACTATGATCCCTCACAGGCAAGCCCAGAAGCTTGTCTCCTAGGCAATGCTATATGATGTAAAATTGACAATATCTACAAAATCACAGCCACCCCTTGTCAGCTTGAAACACGAACATCTCACTTTTAAGCCATAATCTTCTCCTCCATCCATCTGTAGGGCCATGGCTATTTCATAATGAAAAATGCATTCACTCTAATTAAAAAATTCCTCATAGTCTTTAATAGTTCCATCATTGTTTAAAAGTAGAAAGCACAAGTCTATTTTGAAACTCTTAACTGTAAATGTCTGTAACATAAAAAACAAGTCCTATAGTTACACTATACAATGGCACAGAATAAACATTCTCATTCCAAAGGAAGAATAGGGACAAAGCAAGGATAGACCAGGCAAGAATGAAACACATCAGGGCAAACTCTAAATCTTGCAGATCCAGGTTGGATTTCTGGGATGTATAATTGTGACAAAGGATTTAGATATTCCCACATCTTCAGTTCTGCCTCCTAAAGCACGTATAGCCTCTTTAAAGGCCAGTTCCATTACATGCTTGTAGCTTTTCTTAGATGTTCCATGGTCTTAGATTCTCCAGCATCCTGAGGTCTCTGTTGTAAATTAGCTTTTACTTTCACAGTTTTATGAGATGGTCCACTCATGCCCTCCTTGCACAGACTCCAACCCTGACTCACACTGCCTAGCTGCAGCTGTCTGGAACTGTGAGATAAGATGATATGGGCCCCTCAATTTTGCCCTTTCCTACTTGCAGAACCAGTACATGGGTGACACTGTTGAATTGCACTGCTAGTTCCAGATGGAGCTTGGTTCCCTTGGATCACAGACCTCTGTGCCTTCCAGGTTTACTCTAGCATAAAACTCTCCTAGGTGTTTGTTTTCAAGCAGGGAGTTCCTTCAGATGTAGTCTCAGTTCAGGCTCTCTTTTCAATTGTATTTTCACAATTTGAAATCTTTGATGGGTAACATTTTATTCTAAGGGAATCTTTCCTATTGTTCCAGTGAAGGAGCTTCTTTTTAAACAAATATTTTATTTCTAATATGTTTTTACTTGAGACAGAATTACATCACATTCCCTCCTTCCTTTCCCCCTCCAATTCCTCCCAACTACCCTCCTGCAAGTCTTTCCCATGTTCTCGACTTCCCAACTTGATAGCCTCTTCTTTGATTATCACTGCACCTTAAGCTAACTTGTGCTCTTTTCCTCACCCAAACTGTGTATTTAGAGAAATTAATCTCCTCTAGTAGTCATCAACAGCCAATAGATCTCTGAGTAGGAAATCCATGAGCCCTTCTCCCATCCATGACCTAAATGTGATGGGGCTTATTCGGTGAAGGTAATTGAAGTGTCTACAAATTTTTAAGTACATGGGCCATGTCATGCTTAAAAGCATTTTCTGCAAACCCCCCCACCCCCCACCACCATTTGGCTCTTACATTCTTTCGGACTGTTCTTCTATGATGTTTCCTGAGCCTTAGAAAGAGTGATATGGAGGTTCCATTGCAGGATGAGCACTGAACAGTCACTTTTTCAGAACCTTGGCCAGCCATTGAGTCTCTTCATTCATTGCTCTTCATTTTAAAAAGATATCTCTGATCAAGACTGAAGGTAACACTAACACACTGTATAAACAGAAATATTGGAAGACAAATTGACACCACCTCCATTTAGCAAAACAGAAACGGTAGACTCCTCTCTAGGGCTCATGGCCTTTCTAGCTATGGACCTATGACTAGGTACAGAGTACCAGCCACAAAGTCCCTCCTTCAGAATATGCCTTAAATCCCTTCAGTACTTAGTTTGCTCCAATAACAATTAGAACACTATTTCACTACAGGCACATCTTATCTGGCAGATTGACATTCTATCATGCAAATTCAGTTTGATGACTTTTCTTTCCAACAACCTGTAAAGTTGGAGCCTTCTAACATTATGAAAGCTAGTCAGTAGGGTGAAGCAGCCAGACTGAGTTCTCTGTATCACACATTCAAAGTCTTCAAAAGTAGGGTCTTGTGAACAACTAAGAGACTTAAAAAAACTCTCTGTCTAAATATTTACTCTTTCTCACTGTAGGCTTGGATAAATTCAGCAAACAGTAACAACTAGAGTACTGTTTTGCCTTGAAATATCTTCCCCCAACTAAATGTGTCTATTATCTTTAAATTCAACCCCATTAACTTTCCTGGCACATGGGCAGAATGCGGTCAGATTCTTTGCCAGAATATCATATGAATAGCCCCTTGCTAAGTTCCTGATATAGTTCTTATTCCCTTCTAAAACCTAATGAGCTGGGCCTTCTCTGTCCACACTTCTCTCAGCCTCTTGATGTTTCAAACTACAACTGGAATGTCTCACAATGCTTTACTTATAGCGTTTGAGGTTTTTGCTCACCCGAAGTTCCAAACTTTTTTACATTCATCCTAAAATAGTTCCATAAGCCTAATGAGTACACAGTCAAGTCAGTCATGGCAATGGCTTCAATTCTTTGTTCAAAATCTCAGTATCAGTTACTTTTCTCACTGCTGTGACAAAATAACTGGCAAAAGAAACTAAAGATGGGACAGGTTTATTTTGGCTCATACTTTGAGGGTATGGTCCATTATGGCATGGATTGTGGCAGGAGCTTGAGGCAGATGGTCATATTGTGTCCTCCACCAAAAACAAGGCTGATGAATGCCAGGCTCAGGTCTGTCTCTGTAAGACTTTTAGGTCTCAGTTTGAATTTAAGATTAAAAGAACCCCACTGTCCCAGGACACATCCCAGGAGGGGCACATTCCATTCCTTAGTCAGAGGACACTTGCTAGATTAACAATCAGAGGAAGAAGAGAGACGCTGATTAACATTAGTCAGACCACTGGGGAGGGAACCCACCTGCGGGTGAGGAGAGCTCAGAGCACTTAGATACATTCCAGGAATCAGGAAGCTGGACCCGTAACGTAATAAACCTGGGCAAATGGAGGACCCTCCTTGTCATAATCTGAGTCACCTAGGGACCAAACCCAGAAAGGTCAGACTTTGTGGTTTTGCCCTCGTGAACACAAGTACTGTACCCAGCTCTTGTTCGGGGCTCTCTTGCCTGCATGTGAGAGAGTCCTAGTGCACTAGTTTCATTAAACTGAACCTCATGTGATTGCAGCGAGTCCTGTCCGTGTGCGTTTCTGTGGGAGCGCGTCCCCTGGGTTGGATCTTACAGTCCAACATCTCCTTTGTATTCAGTCCAGGAACCCAGCTCAGGGAGTGATGCTGCTCACAGTTAAAGTGGACCTTCCCGCCTCTGTTAACCTATAGTCCTTCACAAGCATGCCTAGAGTCTTGTTTCTAGGCACTTCCAGATCCTTTTAAGTTAGCCATATTAACCATCGCAGGAGTCCTTTAGCTCTTTGTGATAGAGGCAATCCTTTTGATCATATCTTTGAAAGCTTGAACTACTTGCTTATTCCTCAGAGTGTAGATGAAAGGATTCATAACTGGAGCCACTGAAGTCGTGAGCACAGACACAACCTTATTTACAGCCACTCCTTCTTTTGCAGATGGTTTAATATAGATGAAAATGCAGTTGCCATAAGTGATAGAAACCACAATTATATGAGAAGAACAAGTAGAAAAAGCCTTTTTTCTTTGCTGGGCTGACGGGAATCTGAGGATAGTTCTGATAATATATGTGTAAGACATTACCACACACAGTAATGTGAACATGAGTGTCAGCACAGCCAAGATCAAGACAAACCGCTCTATGAACTCTGTGTTGGAGCAGCTGATCTTCAGGATGGGAGCAGCATCGCAGCCAAAGCGATCTATGACGTTGGAGTTGCAGAACTCAAGCTTAAAGCTCATGGCAAAAGGTGGGATGACAATAATTAAAGCAATTAAATAACAGCCAATAAGGAAGCGAATGCAGATCCTGTTGCTCATGATGGTGGTGTAATGCAGAGGCTTGCAGATGGCCACATAGCGGTCATAGGACATGGCAGTCAGCAGGAAAAACTCAGTCACACCCAGGACAATAACAAAAATAGTTGAGTGGCACATGCATTATAGGTAATGGTATTGTCCCCAGACGCCATTGTGTAGAGGAATCTGGGAATACAGACAGTTGTGAATGAGACTTCCAAAATGGAGAAATTTCTGAGGAAAAAAATACATGGGTGTTTTAAGGTGGGAATCCACCAGTGTGAGAGTGATGATGGTCAAGTTACCAACCACGCTCAGTAAGTAGGTTAAGAGCAAAAATATGAAAAGCAGAATTTGAAGATTTGCATCATCGGTTAGTCCTACCAGGATGAATGTAGTTATTGCTGTATAATTTTTCATCACTGATTCCTGACTGTGGCCTTTTCTATTTGTGAAAATAAGAGAAATTAGATTGAGGACTGCCAGTATGAGGGAACATTAGGGAGGGGCACAAATGTTAGCTTAAGTGATATAATTAAAAAGTTTTATTTATTCTTTTCTCACACAATATACCCCGACTACAGCTTCCCCTCTACTTCTCCAAATTCGACTTCCACCTCCACTCTCATGTTACATGCTAATAAAATGTTACCAGGGTGGTAGTTGACTAGCAGTTAATGGTACTTAGACTGAATGAATGCTGCTGATAATTATATAAGAAGCAGATAGCCAGTTCTTATAGTTTTCTACTATTGTACTGACATAGTATTTCATTTTTTTTTTATTATATTAAATCAACTAGCTGGGCATTTTTTGATTAACAGCTGCCTGGAAATGTTCAGGGTTAATGAGTAGAAAAACACTATCCTAAATATGTATGGTTTCTAATGTCATGAGTGAATAGCTCTCAGCGTGGTCATTATCTTGGTTTCCTGTTAAGGCAGTGAAGTTAAAATTGTGTCTTCAACCTCTGTTTCCGATCAACTATTAAAATCCACACTGTGCACTAATTACCTCATGTTTTTCTTCCCTTTTAAAAGTATACAAAACTGGTCTTGCCATTCTATTCTAAAGACAGGACCAGAGTGTTCTATAGACTAACCCAGCATGGTTATACGTGTCCATAATACAGCCGTTAGGAGGATGAAGCAGAAGAACCACAAGTGCAAGATTAGTCTGGGTTGCTTAGTGAGTACTATCTCAAACACCCACCTCCCACTCACACATACATGCACACATACACATATACACACACAGAGACACACTCACATTCATACACACATATACACATATACACACACATATATACATACACTCACACACACACATATACACACACTCAAAAACATCCCACCACATACTCAGACACACATATACACACATTCAGACACACATACTCCCAATCACCCACATTCTCACACATGTACATGCATTCATACACACACAACACATATTTAAACACACCTCACACACATACATTTAGACACATACATTTAGACAAATGTTCACAAATTCTCACCCCTCCCCCACACTCATACACATACATGAGATCCATTCTTATGCTCAGTGGAATGCCCCTTCCCTTAGAATGGGGTTCAAACATCTCTCCTGGTTTACAGGTCCCCATGACCACACTACTGAGTGATTCTTACAATTCATCTTTTGTTTGTGTAGCTGTGCTAGGCTTCAGTTCTTTGAAGACATTAAAGTTCTTGCCACCAAAGATTTTTATAGATTTTTTTCCCCTTCATCTCCAAAATGCTCTGCTTTTATTCTATCATGAATAAGTCTTGTTTTTAAGATTTCAGACTAAGTAAGACCTTTCAAAATATCCTCTTGGACAACCATTTATGTTATATTGTGTTTCTATAACACTACTTGCAATGTTATAGAAACATCATTAAGCTTGTTTTTGCTAGGATACTCACTATAACTTTAGATATATATATATAATACATTATTATATATAATGTGTGTGTATGTATCTATCTATCTATCTATCTATCTATCTATCTATCTATCTATCTATCTATCTACTTACCTTTTATCCTGTGTAGTGAAGCCTGTGAGAACATAGATCATGACTGTTTCACCGACAATTGTAAATCCCAGACAGGTTCATTGCCTGGAGCACAACAAACACCTTGGATATTGTGGAGTGAATGAAACCAGCCCATTTGCCCTTCACAGTTGATCGATTGCATGCAAAGTACAGAGAAGTTAAATTATCAGCCCTTTGATGTTTAAGATTTAAAATTTTAATGAACAGTCTCAGTATTTTGAGATAATTCTCAGGCATCAGAAGATAATCACTTTTGGTCATAATCTCTTCAAATTGTACTAGATTAATTTATCTATAAGTAAGGATAAAATTTTACCTCTAAGTAAGAATAATAAAATCAGTAATCTTAGAAGTTACTTGAAGGGCTGAAGAGATGGCTTCGCAGTTACAAGCAATGGCTGCTCTTCCAAGGGACCTGTTTGATCCTCAGCACCTACATGGTGGCTTCTAAATGTCTCCAACTCCAGATCCAGATCCAGTGGATCCAACACTTTCTTCTAGCTTTTGTGGGTACCAGACATACATACACACCAGAAAAACACCCATACATTTATAAATATAGTAATAATAATAATAATAATAATAATAATGTTATTTGAATTTAATAGCGAAGTGGTGGCGGAAGTCGCTTATAAGTGAGGAGTCCAGCTTTGTTCATCTCATCTCTCTTCTTTTTCTCTGAAGGTGTGCACCTGATCCCACATGAAATTTGGTTTTTGAGTCTCTTCTGAGTGGGCCCAGGTCCTTTACATGAGATAGCCTATACAAGTTGCCTTATATCTTTCTCTTTGTTGACTATAAGAGAACAATAAAACTTAACTAAATAGGTGCCAGGGTACAATGAATAAAATGATCAAGGACTTAAGATTGCCATATAAATTAAGACATAGATATCACCTTAACTTATTACTGTAGCTAATTCTCTAATTTTGAAGATAAAGTCAGAGTTGTCGTCAGCCAGTTGGCTTGCTAGGGACACAAATCAAATAAAGTCAAGTTTGCTAAATCCTAAGATCAGTTTTTTTCCCTTGCTATATCAAGTTAGGAAAAATTTAGGAATGTTTTTCTTGATTTTTTTCCTGGTTTCTATTTCCCATTAAGAAGAGTTATAGGAGTTGGGCAGTGAAGAAGAGTTATAGGAGTTGGGCAGTGATGGCGCACACCTTTAATCTCAGAGCTTGGGAGGCAGAGGCAGGCAGATTTCTGAGTTCGAGGCCAACCTGGTCTACAGAGTGAGTTCCAGGACATCCTGGGCTACACAGAAACCCTGTCTTGAAAAACAAAACCAAAAAAAAAAAAAAAAAAAAAAAGAAGAGTTATAGGACATTTAGGAAACAAGTTCATTTAATGCTTTAGGGATTAATAACTGCACTTATACCACCCATCCTAGGAATATTGAGGCATTTAATGTAATAAGAACAGAGTAAATAATGTTTGTTATTTTCAACTTAATAGACAAACTGTAATTCATAAATCTCTCCAAGGAATAGTAATGATGAATACCTTGAGAAGATGGCTACTAATGGTCAGATGCTGTTAGATTATGTCATTGAATTCTCAACATGAGCTAATCATTATTTACAGATGAGGAAATCTGGGTCCAGACATATTATGACATTGTTTGTAGTAAAGTAGGAAGGGAAGCCAAGTAGTTGACTACAGAAACCCAACTGAAAGCCTTTGCCCACTCAACTGTTTGATTGATTGATAGACTTTTCCTGTTTATCTTTTGAGAAAATGATCAGCATCCCCTTTGTGATGCTGCTTATGAAATAGGCATTAAGATGAGTGATTGTCTAGGGCTTCTAATTTCTGAGCTAAGGAACATTGTACAGAGATGGTGGCTCTAATTAATAACAATAACAATGATAATGAAGCAACTGAACAGCTGGAATCTTTCCAATTTCTATTGTTCCTAGAATAGAACAGGAATATGGGCATATTTCTGGAATGCGAATGGTTTCTCTCACCTAGTTCATTGTATTTCCACAGTGATCTTAGTATGTGTTTCTTCCTGAGATTAGGGAATCTGTCTTACCTCCTTTCTTGCTGAGAAGGTAAACAGTGTCTATACCAACATGATATCAGATCATATCTCAGAACCCTCTAACCCTGAATTTGCAGAAAGAAATCAGACTGGAGTGTAATAAGTGGTTCAAGTATAAGCTGCTTGCTTCCTTCCTAGGTCCTGTAGGCTGGTCAGGAAATCACCACACCAGACCACATCTGAAGTTGATTTGGTTACCTTTTCTTGGTTGCCAGTTACCTTCCTTGTCTTCTGATCCAGGCTGGGTTCATATACATGGGTCCTTGAAAAGTTCTCAGCTTACAATAAGCCCAGTACATCTATAATATTCTGTTTCTGTCTTTTCAAAAATAAACACTCCTTAGCTTCTTAGGCACATTTGATGTATAATCAATAAACTTGTTTAGGAGACTTCATTGATTTATTGTGTTACCTTACTAACAGAGTGACTTACTTTCTCATGTATGGCTTGTGGTACTGCTTATCAAGTCGAGGGAATTGCATTCAAATTGTATAGCAAGAAGCAAATATTAGGGAGCCATTTTTTGCTATATTGAGAGAATGGAATTTTTCCCAAGATCTCATTCATGAGAAACTATATTCTCTCCCTAAAATATGCTATCTTACCTTTGAAATCCCCCAACTAAAGTCTTATTAAAACTCAAATTTCAGTTGTTATAGAATAGACTGACATCTTATTATACATAGAGAGTTACTCCTGTCAGGAAATATTAGCAATTACTTTAGGACCTGGGTTCTGAGACAAGTCAAAGCTAGTTGCCTTACAACTTTTAATTACTCAGGTTCTGGGTGATGAACAATGAACATGTCTAAGCAAATCACACTCACTGTTCAGATCTCTGTTCATGGCTTCCACAGAGCAGGCACTTGCTAGCTGCAACATTACCACAAAGCTTTTAATGTACCCAGGGGCTTGCACTCACTAACAACAGGTAGAGAGCTTCTTGGTTCTCACAATTTGCCAGGTCTTCCTTAAATGCCCTTTGCTTTCAATTAAGTTTTAAAAGTCAAAGAGTAAGGCATGTTTTCTGACTTTGGTTCTGGAAAGATGCTTATTTATTTCTGTAGAGCTAAAAGAATTTAAGCCCTCTATGACCGTGAGAAATCCACTTTGATTTGGGCAAAATCAATGTCTTTGACCTTTACACAGGAAAATAGCTTTCCCTGTAAATTCCATATAACAGGGATGGTATAAATTTCATCTGTTTGGTCTTCCACAGGAGTTTAGGGATCATCTGCTTAAACAAACAAAAGGCCCTTTGGGAATCATGGTTTTAAAAAGTCACTAATTAACAATATAATAAAATGAACTTTGGGAGAAAATATTTAAACAGCTATCATTTGGAACAGAGTCCTTGGAGAGAGTTACAACAATAGAATCAGAAATTGGTCAGGTGCAAGACAATGTGTCAGATGAAAAGCTCAAATGGAGTTTCTTTTCATGTTTCTTCTTACTGCTTGAGGGATTCTTCAGTGGAGTTCAAAGAACCCCCTCAGAGATTTCTCAAGAGACGCTGGACTTGTGGGAGGTCATAAAAAAACGCTATCATATTTGAATAGCTTTTTCTCATTTCTGGGCATTCTTCATCCTGAGGCATGTTTTGCTATTCGTGTGACTCATTAGAAGTTCTTAGGGAACTGAACACTCACTCTTCCACCGTTTACAATAAACTACTGTCAAATTGATTTACTTCCCAACCTACAGCTAGAGTAGAAAGGAGTCAAGCTAGCTAAAGTAAAGGATAAAAGTACCTTTTATTTGCCAAAGGTAATTGTCATCTCCAAGGCTTACTGCCTCAGTCTGCTATCCTAGGCCTAGACCTGGAAGCTTCTAGCCTCTGTACAGTCTTATCTAGGCCTAGAATGTTTTCAGCCTCTGAGACTTAGGGCTGAATAAACTCACCCTTTCTAGCTCTTTCTGAACTCTGCCTGGCTGGTCAACTCAGCTGTTCTGGCTCAAAACTCCTCTCACACTAACTGATTCAATCTGGCTTTCTTTTTTCTCAGCCTCACCTGAATTGCTCTGCTTGGCCTCACGCTAATGCTGGCAATGTGTTCTAATCTAGCTCCTTCTCATTTTCTGTTCTCATCTTCTGTTTTCTCCTGTGTCTAGCTTGTTTTCTCTCCAATCTGTCTGTAAAACTCTTGTGGTAAAACTGCCTTCTTCTCTGTCTCTGCATTGCTCTCTTTTTTAAGTAGCCTTTCTTTTTTCTTTCTTTTTGTGAGATTTTTATTTTAAATGATATTTAGTCAAATCTTTCTCTCATTATCACTTTATCTGCCACTCACTTAGACATAATTTTCAAACCAGGTGTTCCTTCTAAAACTATCTTTAACTTCATTGTTTGGGATTAAGGGCCCTGTCAGAGAGATTAAAGGTGTGTGCTAAGGCTGAGCCACACCTAGAACCACAACTAGAAACAGGGTTTTCCAGTGAATAACAAATCTTAGGTTCACAGTGTGATCAAATATCCTGCAACAAGTTAGTTTAACATAACAGTTCAAGATTAACCTGTTCATAGCCTGTGAAGAGTTACTATTAATGTCTAATTTTATCAAAAATTTGTACCTAGTAAATTATCAAACCTCATACATAAAGTTATTATAGTCAACAAATATACAGCTTCCTGTTTGCTAAATGTGTTGATAAAAGTAGGTACAAATACATTTACTAATATTAATATTGCATCACTAATTGCCCCAGTCTCACGGGGCATTGAACGGGATCAGAAGACCTGGAAGAGAGAACTGGAGGACAGGGGACACAGAGAATGAGCGGCTTGTCTATAGTCTGATCAAACCGCTGATTTTAATTTTTCACACAGGGGTTGGTTATATACACAAAAAGGCAGGAGTGTGGGGAAGGGGATGACACAGGAGTGTAGGTGTTCTCAGGGGGAGTACAGATATCTTCCAGGACAGGGTTTTGGCTGGGTGAAGAAGCAGGGAACAGGTCACTATGATTCTGTCTATGAGTCACTTGTCCTTATCTAAGCTGGTACTATCCACCAAGGCTACCTATCCACAAGGTCTATGACTATCCAGGCTGGTAAATTTCCACCAAGGCTACTTGTTTACAAGATCTGATAGCCATCTGTTCAGTGTTTTTCCACAGAGACCAAGACTTTGTGTGAGTAGGCATGTATGGCTGACATAGGCCTATTGGTGACTTTAGGCCTTCACTTCATAAGCAAGGCTGCCCTTACAGCTGAATACAAATCAAAGGTTGACCATCACTCTTTTATGAGAAAAATAGTAATTTAACAGTTTGCTAATATTTTATTTAAAATTCCAGTACTGATTTCTGAATTGGATTGTTTTCCAGCCACCATACCCATTGTTTTGCTATATAGCTTAGGCATGTCTCAAATTCTTAATTCTTGCACCCCAACTTCCAAGATATTGGTATTAATTTTTCCTCTGTATGTATATGTAGATGCATGTGTTTTTGTATATGTGGACACATATGTACATGCATATACACGTATGTGTGCATGCATATGGAGGTTTGATGTTTAATCATCTTCTACTGCATTTCTACCCTGTTCATGAGGCAATATCTCTCATTCAAATCCAGAGCTTATCCACATGGCTAATCTTGCTAGTCAGCTTGCTCTGGGGAGCCTTTGTTTCCATCGTCTAAGACTGGAGTTCCTGGAATTCCTGCAGGTCCACTTGGACTTACTTGGGTTCTGAGATCTGAACTCTGACCTTATGCTTACAAGGCAAGCACTTTAATCACTGAGTCATCTCCCAATTATACACGTATGAGGACATGGGATCAGTTGTTGGACTAATGAAAGGTGATGATTCATAAGTGGAAGGTGTTGATTATTGGAGCAAAGTCTGTATGTGAGGGTGAGATCTGTTTCTTAGTGATGGATGATCTTGGGAACATGAGTATTTTGTTCAGAATATCAAAGAACAACTCTGATTTATTGAACTAAAGTATGGAGATAGTGTGTATATTAGAAAAGGGCTATTAAGATATCACCACTAGTATCAACCTTCTAACAACAAAAATGAGAAGAAACCTGTCAGATACACAGGGGCTGTCAGGAAGGAGTTGAGTTTTATCTTATTCCAACTAAGTCACATGACTGCCTGTCAGAATTATTTAAAAGAGCAGTGTGGACAGTTAGCAGCAGACAAATTTTTTTTTGAGACATGGCTTTTCTGTATATCCTTGGCTATCCTGAAACTCACTCTGTGGACCAGGCTGGACTCAAACTAGAGATCTGCCGCCTCTGCCTCCTAAGAGCTGAGTTTGAAGGCATGCACCACCACTATCCGGCTAGGACTAGAGAAGTTTGGCACAGTTATTAGGGAGGCACTGGCAATTAATTACTGATTTTCTAGAAAGTCTGAACAACAAGTAATAGGCTAGTGTTTGGTACTGTCTCCACATGCATGCTATGGCATATGTGATCCCACACTCACACACTCACACTCACACACACACTCACATATACAAATATAAATAAATAGATAAATAAACAGACAACTAACTAACTGAATGAATAAATGAGTGATTATTAAAAAGAGTAAGAAGAGAATATGGAGTTTAGAGGATGACTTGGGGAGTCATTCTCTCTTTGGGCTGTATGGGTGCCAAGGATTAAACTCAGGCTGTCACAATTGGCAGCCATTTACATTCTGAGTCATCACCTTTCTAGATCTGAAATAACACCTTGTTTTAAACTTATTTAGTTAATAAAAATATTCTCTCTTCCCAGAATTAAAAAGCAGTAACATTTGCATATATAATGTGTACATAAAAGCACATATGGTACGTCTAAATGTTACTCTGGACTTACAATGACAAGAATTGAGGAACAAAAATTAAAAATTAAACAAAAATTATAGCCCTCCAAAAAAGGACAAGTCTATCGCTTTGTTCTCTTTTATGGGTAAGCCTTCTTGCAAGGGCATAATTCATTAGTGAATTGTTTTCCCGTCCATGAATCCGATTAACTTAGCAAGATCAGTAGACTATAGTGAATACTGGATGGTCACAATAAAGCTTTTATCACACTGTGAGAGTAAAGACATAGAACATTTCAATTACAGTATGTCTGTTATTGTGTGAGACACATTGGGTATCGGCTTCTGAGGGTTTAGTTAATAAACGTGGCATATTGTGGCAATCCTATTATTTCCACTTACATCTCTTAAGGTAATGCCTGGCACACAGTGGATAACACAAAGCCACCTGGATTCCCTTCTGGAAATACTAATGATGTCAATCATTCATGTCACACTTCAGTGTATCACCTGTGGCGTTGCTAGTTTTTCATGGCTGTACACCTCAGCTATTGTCTTACTGCCTTTGGGGAATTTTCTTCTTTTGTATTTTCTATGCTATAGAAAAAATGCCAAACAAATTTTCGAATATTCATTAAGTTGTGAATGACTTTCCAGAGAAGTTTAGGGCTCTCTCTCTCTCTTCTTGGGGGAGGTGATTATTAGAACAGGGTGTGTATTAGCTTTTTTGGAGATTTTTAAATATTCAAAGTTACATTTTTCAGAATAGGTACTATGGGATCAATGTGCTGCAAACAATACACTCCCTGGGGGTCTTGGTACTGGGGTTAATAATAACCCTTTGTTTCTATCTTGAAGAACAAAAGTCAAATACATCCCAGAGGGACTAGTGGGCATGCTGCAAGGGAGCATTGAGCATAGCTCATCAGCAGGCTGAGGAGAAGAGCATCAGAGATGGAACATGGGGTTGGATGCCATTTTTGCATTGAATGGCCTGAAAAAGAGATTGTTTCTTTACTAGCATGTTTAAGTTGTACAAAGTAATGGTCTCCATATGACTTTTCATACATGCTTATACTGTAGTAGCAAAAGGTATCTTTCTTAAAAAATTGTTTTATTTATTGACATTCCAAATGTTGCCCCACTTTCTAGTTCCTCCTCCAAGAGTTCTTCTCTTTAAGTTGTCCTGAAATCACTTAGAAAGCCACAGGTCTTTGTTAGGTAGAGAAAATAGTTATGTAACCTAAGAATTGTATTTTTCTTTAGCAAACTCTCAAATTTTTTTTTTTTGGTTTTTCGAGACAGGGTTTCTCTGTATAGCCCTGGCTGTCCTGGAACTCACTCTGTAGACCAGGCTGGCCTTGAACTCAGAAATCCACCTCCCTCTACCTCCCAAGTGCTGGGATTAAAGGCGTGCGCCACCACTGCCTGTCCTCAAAAAATTTTTTGTTTTTGCATATATGTGATAGTTTTCAGTTTTTTATTTTGGTGTAATTTCTGTGTGCACAAATGTGTGTATCTCTGTGTCTATATGTACTTCCTGTACTTTTCCTTTGGCTCTTTTACTTATGTCTATTTTATACTATTCCAGTCTGTTTGGTTTTGTTTTACCTTATGCCATTATTATTCTTTAAATGCCTATTTTCTAAGGAGAGGGAGAGAGATTTGGATTGGAAGGGGAGGCTCTGGGATGGGTTGGGGGATGGGAAACTGTAATCAGAGTACATTGTATGAAAAAAACCTTATTTTCAATAAAAGAAAAAAATTAAAAGTTTTAGATTACAGAGAAATTAAGATGATAGCTGAACCTTATTCTAGGACATATGCTCAGTTTCTCCTATTTATTTCACCTTACATTATTCTGATGTATTTTCATAACTAATCAACCAGTACTGATAAGTTATTGTTAAAGGCCCACCCTTTATTCAGATTTTAAAGCTTTTACCTAGTAGCCTTCTTTATTCTAGAATCTTACCTAGAATAATTATATTGACTTGTGATCTATCTTTAGGCTCCTCATGGCTTGACAGCATCTCAGACTTTTCTTGCCAGTTTTTAGGAGTGTTGGTCAGATATTTTGTAGGATGATCCACAATTGGAGTTTGTCTGAGGTTCTGGTCAGAAGCACAGAGAGATAAAATGCCATTTTAAACACACCATTCTGAGGATCTCTGAGGATCAACAACAGGACTGTTAAGGTTAGCCTGGATCCACAGGCAGAGAGCTTGTCAGATCTTCCCACTGCCAAATTTCCCTGGTTGGTACTTTGCCTCCTTGGAATGAAGTTGTGCATCCCTTATCCTAATAGGCAGTGAGTTGTGGGCTCTACTTTAGTTATAGTATGTATAGAAATTACTTAGAATACATCTGTATACCTGTCTCTTCCTTCAAATTTAGTAATTATTTAATCATTCATTTTATCTGTATGGAGTTTTGAATATTTTCTTTATACTTGAGTTATAATAACCAAAGACTTTATTATTTTGTTAGCCAAATTGTTAAAGCTCTTTCATTTGGCTTCTTTATTCCTTTAATATAGCTTGTCGATGTCATTACATTTTCTCTCCTAAGAAGTCCAAACTTGAATAATAGTCCTAGAGACCAAGAGAAGGAATGTTGTGAGACACTCTACTTGAGTGATAAGATTCCTCTTTTTTTTTTTCTTTCTGAAAGTGAAACAAATTCTACATTACCAAGAATCGTGCCCTGTTTGTTCAATGCTGTGTTCTTACTGGATAAAATAATGTCTGGCATGCAGTAGTAACTTGGCAAGTATTTGTTAAATGAATAAATGAAAGAACAATGACAAGTATTAGGCAGAAATATTTTTCATGTTTGTCTTAACTATACTGTATAATGCTTCCATTTATTCCTGCTCTCTAATCATGTATCTTTGTGGCTCTCAATGGTTACACTCCAGTTTCTATAATCATTCCGCTAGCAATAGCAAGTGTAATATGATGTCTATGTGATACCAAGCTGGACTATATACTGTTAAGAAAGAAGAGCTGGGTGTGGTGGTATATAACTTTAATTCAGCATGAGAGGCAGACACAAACAGATCTTTTGTGAGTTCAAGGATATCTTGAACTACATTTTAAGTTCTAGGTTAACCATGGCTACACAGTGAGATCCTATCTCAAAAGGGGTTTTTAGGGAGAGGAAATGGGGGAAGGGGATGTCATCTGAAATGTAAATAAATAAAAAAAATTAAAAAAAAATAGGAAAGGTTGGGAGCAAGGTTGTTTAGGATATATACCTTTGGAGATATGTGTGGAAAAAATTAACTATTTCCATGTGAAAATCTAATCTTTATGCAAAAGTAAATGGTACAATGTAGCAGGAGATATTTAACAAATTGGCGAGGCTCTGGCTAGCTCCCGGGCCAATGCCATGTTCCTGCTCTATGTTCCTGCTCTGACCACGGCACCAATATCTAACGCTTTGATATGAATAACTACCCGAGACTCCTAGACATGCCCGTCTGCCTCCATCTTGTTTCTCTCCTTTCTCCTTATCCTCCTCCCCTTCCTCCTCCCAACTCCCTGCTCCACCCACCTCTTCTACTGCCCAATCACCAAGCTCCACTGCAAATACAATGGGCAGGAAAAAATTCCTGCCACAGTACAAAGTTCTGAATATTTTAGTCCATCAAACTTAGTAAAATCAGCTTTAGTAGTGGCAGGAAATGATGCGAGTGGCCTTAATTATTGATTTTCTGTCTATATCCACTCTCCCTCCAAAAGTACTCTGTGTTAAGGTTCTAAAGACTCTGCACAATGCGGCCTGATTTACATTTTCTCTTATTGACTGGGTGACCAGGACGAGAATGCCCCATTTTCTAGAACACAGGTAGATGGTTGCTTTTTCTGAACCTAATTAACTTCAAGTATTTATCCTTGGTTAAATATACTTGTTTCTTGAATGGTAAATTGGACAGGATTTAAAAAAAAAATCTTAAACATTTTCTTTTCATGTTTTGAGAGAGGGTTTCTGTGTTCAGGCTGGTCTTGAACTTGCTAACTAATAGCCTTCAACTCCTGATCTTCTTCCATCTGCTTTCCAAGTGCCGAGATCACAGGTGTACCGCCATACCTAGCTAAGTGATTCTTTAGAGTATTCTCAGCTTTCACCATTGTACAAAGCAAATAAGGAGATTAACCATTATAAACTCTGCTTGCTAGGGAGTCATACTTCAGGTACCATCATTAACACAACAGCTTAATAAGTATGCAGATCCTGCACATGTGCACTTAATTAACAGAAAGGGAGCCTGAGGACATTAGTCATGTTTTTGATGTTTTAGAAAATTTAAACATAAAATGAAGAAATTTTTGGAGAATATCCTTATTTCCTATGAATATATTTTGTAGTATAAAGGAGGATTATGTTATAATAATATGTTATATATTATTATATATAGTATATTATATAGTTTATATATACTATATATATCTTTAACTTGACCATGCTCTTATTTTGAATATACCTGAGCAATTAGAAGATATTTGATAGAAGTAGCTATGTACACAGTAAAGGCATAAAACTTTATTTTCCCAATTACAAAACAGGAAAACAATAAAAGGTTTTATCACTTAATAGCATTTTAATAATTTGGTCTAAGTTACTTTTATGATGATTGCTGAATGATTATTGGATAATTCTTCTCCAACCCCCCCAAACCCATCCATGATTTTCACAGTTTCCCCAGAAAAAATAAAAAAAGAATATTCCATTACAGAAAAATACTTACACATGGTACAAGCTCTATAAATTAAAAACAGGAACATAACATGTTCTTTTCTTTGTAGACCACTTTGCACATATCTGTGATGATGCAATATTCTGAAAATACCTCTTACATCCTAAGAGTCTGGAACTTTTGCTGCACTTCA
Organism: Mastomys natalensis; assembly: GCA_021653895.1. Lineage (NCBI taxonomy): Eukaryota > Metazoa > Chordata > Mammalia > Rodentia > Muridae > Mastomys > Mastomys natalensis. The sequence goes on from JAJTUV010002407.1 coordinate 52,836, forward strand.
TAGCTGGAGTTAATAATATACCTTGAAGTCACTTAAGACTGCTATCCTACTGTGTACCCAAACTGTTTGATTAAACTGCCTTTAAGAGGAAAAATGTAAAGACCAACCTTACTTGCCTCGAGTTTTCTATATATTTAACATTTACAACCTAAGTTAATGCACAGCTACAATTTCAAATTATGTACTCTCCAATGCTCCGACCCAGGCAACATCCATACATCATTTGCTGAAAGCAGCAAACATAAGTTGTAAACTATTTTCTGAAAACTACCATAAAGGTTGAAAGCAACCACTTGTGGATATTGATTGATTATCAATGTTTGTTATCTGGGTTGATTGGGATCAGCTGGAGCCAGTTACTTAATCCCTTTAAAACTGTTAATGTTTTCTGTAAAATACGGCTTTTCTTCCCACGTGATGCTCCTGTGTTGTTCAGTAAAGACAGAGTGCAGCCCACTGTTAGGGACAGATAGACACACAGGTAGTCACAGACACAGAAAACATATAAGGAACATACAGCTCATGTGACACACACACACACAACACAAACACACAAACACACACACAAGACAAGAAACACAAAGAAAACAGGTACAACCACAAGTCAGACAGACATACACAGGGACAACTGATACTGATACAGGCACAGATTCAGACTAATACAACAGAGGATGGAAGACACAGGGAACATGATGTAGAGAGTTCAAATTTGGACTCACTCTTGGTTAAACGACACCAAGGGAAAGTGCTTTTATTTCTTTCCTTAATGCGACACCAATGCATTATTGGTAACTCAGAGTTAATTGCTAATGCGTGTAATCTGTGCACATATCTAAGCAATTACCCTCATCTTACATCTTTCTTCCCATATAGACACCAAGAAAGTTCACACATGGGTTCCATCTCAAAGGAATGTTCAGTTCCCAACTTCACCTTTGTCTGTAAATTTCCAACAAAACTAAGTAAATAGCCTCATTTTCCTTTTGCTTTTTAATAAGGTATTTAGATCTCAAACACTGTCTTGCACAGTGGGGATCTTCAGAGGAGCACATCATACAGATGCACATGAACTTCTCAGATACTGATATATTGATGGCACTGGATAAACCATCCCCAAAATGCCTGAATTAGCAGCTGAAAGGTGAGTTGAGCTTCAGTTCTTTGATTATGGCAAGATTATTATACAGGACAGAATAGGAGGGGAAGATGTTTAGTCTTCAGAGAATGGGCAGCACAGGGTACACCAAGCAGTGGTAGGCTTGTCAGCATCTCCATCATGTGTGTTCTGAGACGAATCAGTGAAATATCAGTACTGAAAGTTGTTGCTGCTTAGCATTGGAACATTGATCATATTAAAATGTAGTATAGGTTTTTAAAAAAAATGTCTTTAATTACTCTTGGTGAGTCAGGGCAAGAGATTGAAGTATTCCCAAGAAGTGAGGCATGATTTAGTGAGTGAAACGTGGGCATTGAGATTCACATCTTGAGAAGGCCACATGACCAGAGACACAACTGTTATTTGCACGTCTTTTGTATGACGCTGGAAATGTACGCAATCTAATCTTTGAAGAATACAATAATTGAAGAAACTATTCTAAATGAATAATGAAATAAACTTAAAAAAGGTGAAACAACTTACTTGATTTTCATTTTTGGATTATGGGAGAAAACTGTTCTTAGGAAAAAATTATCTGGAATCTATGTGGAAGGAGGAGATCACAGATTGTCAAGTCTGTGGAGTGGATGCTGCTCATGGCGACTTAGACTTAAATTTAAGTCAGCCCGAAAACTACTTCTTGTGAGGAAGACAATCGTTTACGTGTCTTGAAAGCCTCTTTCACTTGCTTGTTTCGAAGTGTATAAATAAATGGGTTGAGCAAAGGGCAACTGATGTTGTGAGCACAGACACAACCTTATTGATGGCCACTCCTTCCTTTGCTGAAGGTTTGATATAGATGAAGATACAGCTGCCATAGGTGATGGAAACCACAATCATGTGGGAAGAACATGTGGAAAAGGCCTTCTTCCTTTGTTGGGCAGAAGGAAACTTTAAAATGGTCTTGATAATATATGTGTAGGAGAGAACAACGCACACCAGAGTAATAATGAGTGTCAGTATGGCAAAAGCCAAGACAATTTTCTCTATAAAAACCGTGTCTGAGCAGGTTATCTGTAGAATGGGAGAGGCATCACAGCCAAAATGATCAATCACGTTAGAGTCACAGAATTCTAGCTGGAGGCCTAGGCCAAGGGCGGGAGGATGATCAACAGGCCAGCAAACCAACAGGAGAGGACGAGAACCGTGCACACCCGGTTGTTCATGATGGTGGTGTAGTGCAGGGGCTTGCAGATGGCTACGTAGCGATCGTAGGACATGGCAGCAAGGAGGAAAAATTCCGTTGCTCCAAAGAGGACAACGAAAAACAACTGAGTGGCACAAGCGTTGTAAGTAACGGTGTTATCTCCTGTAGCCATCATGTACAGGAATCTGGGAATACATACAGTGGTGAACGAGACTTCTAAGAAAGAGAAGTTTCGGAGAAAAAAGTACATGGGTGTTTTAAGATGGGGATCCAAAAGTGTCAGAGAGATAATGATGAGGTTCCCAGTCACACTCAACATGTAAGTGAGAAATAAAAATAGAAAAATTAGAACCTGTAGTTTTGATCATCTGTCAGCCCCAGCAGATGAATGTTGTTATCGCTGTATGATTTCTCATCCCTGTCTTGTGTGGAAGTCATGAATCTTTGGACCTGAAGAGAGAAGTGTCAGAAGAACCTGGCATGTTAACCTGAACGAGGACATCACAGCCAGTGAGCCTGTATGCATGCAACTTTCTCTCACTCGACAATCAATTTGTTAATACAGCTATATTGTCAGTGTCCTTGTTTGTGGCTTCTGTGGAAATATCTGTATTGTTCTTATGTCTATAATTCGTTGATATTTCTACATTATCTACGTTTCAAATAAAAACCAAACCAAACATAAATCATATGTTTGTGTAACATACAATTGTCTCTGCTATTTTGCCTTAAGGTTAGATTGTACCTTACTCTTCCTAAAAGAACTCTTCATAACTCTGGAGTTCTTCACTCTACATTCATCTTTTTAAAATTTTCTTCATTCCCACCATTCCGTAATGCTCTATCTCTAAAACCAAGAAACATCTGCTAGTTAGGATTTTATGTTGGTCATCTTGTGCTATTGTCATTAATTTTAACAGTAGCATTTCATTTTAAAGTGACGATTTGTTGTTTGAAATTTAGATTTACTCTAAATAAATAAGGAGATGAGAGGTGTAAAATACAGTGTTGTGTCTTTGGTTTTTCATTCCTGTATTTGGCAGTGAAAAGTATTATTTTTAGTAAGTTTTTTGAGATCTCTGAAGAGGTGGTGTAAGGAAATGTCTAGAGTTTGCACATAAACCTGATGTAGTCCTGTTGTGATACTTTAGGTATAGGGTGGAGCTAGGATGGTCTACGGGCTGCCCACCTCATAGTCCTGATCTTTTAGTCACACCTATTCTTCAGTGTCTGTCTCTAACTTATGGAAACAATTTCTGCTGTTCCTCTATCTGAGTCACTCTTCCCACTACCCCATCAACCATTTCCTAATTTTTGTTGCTTTTAGGTTTTAAAAAATCTATATCCATATCTATCTATCAATCTATCTATCTATCTACCTATAATCTATCACATCTCTATCATCTATCATCACATCTCTATCGATCTATTATCTATCTATCTCTTTATCTATGTATCATCTATCACATATCTATCATCTCTCTATTATCTATCAATCATCTATCATCTATCACATCTCTATCATCTATCATCACATCTCTATCGATCTATTATCTATCTCCTTATCTATGTATCATCTATCACATATCATCTATCTATCTATCTATCTATCTATCATCTATCTATCTATCTATCTACATCTCTCTATTATCTATCATCATCTATCATCTATCACATCTCTATCATCTATCTATCATCATCTATATCTATCATCTATCTATCTATCTATCTATCTATCATCTATCTATCATCATCCATCTATCATCTATCATATATCATCAATGAATCAATGAATCAATAATCAATGATCAATCATCCTATCTCTATCATCATCTACCACACCCCATAGATCTGCTTACACTACCTACTCTTTCATCACCAACATATAGAACCTGGCCCATATAAATTCAAGGTTAACAATTACAAAAACACATTACCTTTCTCTTGGCATTCACCACTGTACATTTTAGTACTCAAGCATTCAAGAGTTTCTCTCATTCAATTTATATTTTTCAGAACACAGTATATATTGGTTCGTCACATCTCCTTTAAGCTTCATGTCAAGACTTAACTCTCATTGAATTGTTTAAAGCAGCTGTCTCAGATGTTTACCCTGTAAAAGAAAATGTTATAAATTTGTTCTCATAAGGAAAACAGTAGTTTATAATAAATAATATACTAGTCCTGTGGTTCTCAGTATTCCAAATGCTGTGACCCTTTAAATCAGTTGTTCTTAGTTATCCTGGCTGCTAGTCATAATTTCTTCTATTCGTTCAGATTGATTTCCTTCCAAAGTTGGCAATCAAAGCTGTCATCAAAACCTGAGTTAGTAAGGCTCAGTGCTCACTGTTCACAGATGTGATTTGGAAACAGGGAGACCTGCACCTCTCCTTCATGTATTTGCTAGAGGAAGACTGACAGACAGTGCTAGATCAGATTCATTTATAATTTTATTCCTCCCTTCTTTTCTTCTTCCTTTCTTTTCTTCATTTAATTGTATAATGTTTAAAAACTTTATGTCAGCCATCGGCACTCTCATTCCAGTCCCTTCTACAATCCTCCTTCCTTCTTATTAGAACTTTTATTTTTCTGTTTGCTAGGAATGCTCTTCATTCATATCACACACACACACACACACACACACACACACAAATTTAACATTTGAAGTGCTTGACACAGTAGTGTGTCAGATTTCAGGGACTTGTGTTTTGACACATGTTAAACGGATACCACTTCTAACAATGCTGCTAAGCCTGTGGCTGTACCTTCATTTTATAACACTAGCAAGCACACCCGGAATCTCTGTCAGGCTAGAAAAAAATTCCTGGAGATGGAGAGTTATTTATTTTTGTAGTTTGGACCAAATAGAGCTTGAAACAATTTCATTCAATGAATAATAACCTTTGCCTCTCCCCTGTAAATACTGCTTCAATTAATATTCACAGACATTCCCCAGTGATTTAATCTATGCAAAGCCAGTTAGTTTGGGAGTTCTAAGAGTGTTTAAGATTCAGTTTCTTTTCTTCGTACAGTCTCTAATTATAGAGTTTAAAAATATGTTTACGATGTTTGGTCTTATTCATGTTTAAGCTCAAGAAGAGTTTGGATGGTGCATCTCTTCCAAAAATTGCTGAACTGATTTTAGTACCTACTGCGGATGGAGGGTTCTTCTAATACCTTCTGAAACAGATACTGTTTGTATTCTTTCAGAATAGTGGTATTTTTTTTTTTTTTGGTAGGTGGCATTTTCCATAGTTTATTACTTCTATTAAGTAGGAACTGTCTTTTATCCAACTTATAGTTAAGCAAAGGAAAGAGTGACCACTATACAATAATTCCGGCTTTGTTTCCTCAGACTAACAGTTCATCAGAAATGATTGGACAATTGCTTCTCTCCCTTTTCTGAAATGTCCATTGTAATGAAGTGAATCCAAAAATTTAAATCTATTTGCTCCCTGTCTGCATTTTTAGACTATGGCAAAAAATAGATCACAATCATACTTGCTGTTTGATGGTGTCCATTGGAGGTCCTTGAGAGAAGCACAATTTTTGGAGTAGTAGCTAGTGAGGGGACTTGCGTGTGTTCTGTCACACTTTACCATCTCACCACAGACCCCGGTCTTCACATAAGCATACAACTCTCTCCTCCTCTCATAATAAGTTAGACTTTCATTACTTCTTCTCGAATGAGGTCAATCTTAGTTTCCTTCCCTCTTGCCACATCTAAAATTACATCTTACACTAGATTTCTCAGCACCCTTTCTGTTGGAAAAGCAGGTGATGTGAGGATCAGGAAAATTTCCAGCCTGTCAGAGTTGCTTATCCATCTTCTAAGGTTGGGGGGTGGGGAGGGAGCAGAGGCAGGCTTCCCTGTAATTTCTGTGACTTCAGCATTCATTTTATGTTACTACCAGCACACACAGAGCGAGCGACTGCATGAACAACAAGAGTCCTTGGTGACTCAATTTCAGAAGTTACTAACAAGTTGATGGTGGTGTAATCCACCTCGTGAAAATTTTTAGAGCAATGGGAAAATGTCCTCAGAGACCTTGAGGTTGGTTTAATGTCGTCTGAATTCTGTTTGGATTTTTTTTTCATTGAGTATATATTTCTCTTTGGATTATGTAGCTAAGGATGACCTCAAAGTTCTGATTCTGCCCCGTTTCTGTGTGCTAGGATCAGAGGCAAGCTCTACCATGTCCAGCTTTGTTATATATCATTTATATTTGATACAAATCTCATGCAAAATGAAATATTTACTCTCAAATAAAATAAAAAACAATCCATGTTTTATGGATGTAAATTCTGGAAAGCGGAGAACCGACCAGTCAGTAAGCCTCACAACTCTGATGCTGGATGAAAGCGTGTCTTAATTCAAAGATTTCATTTCCTTGGCAAGCCACATTATGGCTTTCCCCCAATAAGAGGCTTACCAACATTTAAACTTCAAACTTGGTGGTTTCCTCATGCTACCCTGACTAAATCTTCATAACATAGTTTCCTGATTGCAATTTTTAAAAAGACAAGCAACAAAAAGTGCTTTATATATTTGAAGCCAACAGAGATTTTTTTCTTTTCAAACACTGAGATTAAAAATTTCTTGGTATCTGGGTGTTTGTCCTGACCTATTACTACTCAGTGAAGGTTAATACAGTTTATTTTCTTTGATTGTCTCTCTGCTTCTCACATTGGTCTTTGTGTCAAAGGATGGAACAGCTGCCAATAGGCATGCTTCTATCACCCTCACTGAAAGAGGTGACTCCACTGTCTACCTCAGTCCTCAGTGCTGCTTAACTGAGGGTTTTTACTTGACCCAATTATGTCATATCACTCCTGACTTCCTGTGTTTGGAAGATGTTGACTGAATTTTTTTTTTTTTCTGGAGAAAGGGATAGGCTGTAAAAAGAAAACTGAGATACTTTTTTATTGAGCAAAATTTTATAGAATACTTTGATGGGCTATGACTGAGACTAATAATTTTCTGAATAACATTCTTTGATTTGAACCAAAGTTACTGAATGTAGATTTTATTGATTGTGGTGAGGTGTCGAGATAGAGAACACTATCCATTTCCCTTATAGACGGAGTTGCTGTGTAATTAAGATTAAGATTAAATGACATCTCTATAATTATTTTAATTATCAAACATGAGCCCTACACATCTTTATAAAGACTACTTTAGACTACCAAAATTCTGGTGATCTTCTAAATATGCTTCACAGAAAGCATTTTTTTCTAGAAACTTATTAAATACTTTTACTATGTATATAAAGTATTGAGTTTTCTTATGATGTTTGACACATGTGTGTCATTGTGTTTTGCTGATATTTGCTGCACATCAGTCCCTCCCTTATTCTTCTGGTCTCTGAAGTAGAAATTCTGTTCTTTTTGGAAACTCAGTTATGTCATATAATGCTTTGCAGAAGCAGACACAGGTGAAAGGAAGTTTTAGTAAAGCAGACACATGAAAGAATGTTGAAGCAGACACATGAGAGATGCATGATGTTTAGAAAGAATATAAATATGTCCCCACAGACAGTGGGAGGAGGCTCTGTCATTACTTTGTCTTGCTTTGCTTCACTAGTTTTCACTGACAAAGTATTGGTTTGTCTTGCATTACATTGCTGATCTTTGCATGTCTTGACTTCGTAGAGAATAACTCACCAAAGAACTTCTTGTGATATTCCTGCAGTTTCTTGCTGCTTCTATGGATTTGGGTTGATTGAGGGAGCCTCACAGTTTCTTCTGGATGAAACTGCCATTATTGATTTATGAGTGGTAATTGCTGAGTGGACTGGACTGTAGCCACTGATTTGTATTGGTGTTTTGCTAGAGGACTGGACTGCTGAATAGCCCCGAAGAACTATTTTTAAACAGGTCCACAACACCCATTTCCTATTAACCTTCTCCCCACCACTACCTCTGGTGGGTAGTAGGCTAGAAGGGAGGTTGAAGCATTTAAGAACACTTATTAAAATAGGTTTTGAAAAATCTAAGCCTACAGGTCTTCTCATCTAAATTGTCCCACTTCTGATTTCATGTCATAAATCTTTCTTTTTTTTAAAATTTATTTAATTATTTAAATCAAATCATAATTTACTTATTCACACAGGGGTTATAAACACAAAAAGGTAGAATGTGGGGAAGGGAATGACACCAGAGCATAGGTGTTCAGGGGGAGTACAGATACCTTCAGAACAGGGTATCAGCTGGGTGAAGGTTCAGGGGACAGGTCACTATGACTCTGCCTAAGATTCACTTGTCCTTATCTAAGTTGGTACTGTCTGCCAAGGCTACCTATTCAGATACAGTATCATAAGTCATAAATCTTTCAAAACTGACTTTCACTTTAATTTCAATTGGTTAGAGAACATACTTTGTATAATTTTAATTCTTTCAAATTTGTCAAGGCTTCTTATGGACCTTCAAATATTGTGTGTCATGGTAATGGTAATAGTGTCTGTGGACTTTAGAATAGTTCTGCTGTCATTTGTTTGAAGTGTTCTCTGAGTAATTCAGTTGGATCCTGTTGATGAATGCTATTGCTTAATGCTTGCCTACTATTGAACTTTTGGGCATTGATTTAATTAATTATTAACACAAATGTATTGAAATTTCTGACAACAGTGAAAATGTTGTCCTTTGATTCTTGTGGCTTTATCCGTTTCTACTTCATGTATTTCAAAGCTCTTATATGCACAATGCTTAGGATAGTTTTGATTCTTAACCAATACAGTCTTTGGGCTGGGGAGATGATTTAGTCAGTAAAGGGCTTGCTGGCAAAGCACGAGGATCTGAGTTTAGATCCCCAGCACTCACATAAGAAGCCGGGAGTTGTCTGAGTTGAGGAAACGAAAATAGAAAGAGTCCTGGGGATTGCTGTACAGATAGTCTAGTCAACTGGTAAATTCCTGGCTCAATGAGAGATTCTATGTCAAAAATAAGGTAGAAGGTTATTGAAGAATATACCTGATGTTGACATTGAGATTGTGTATGTATTACTGTTAGATATATCACAATAATAAAGATGAAGCATAAACACACACACACACACACACACACACAACACACACACACACACCCTACTGAGCCAATATGTGTCGTGTCTGTGTCTAGGGTATGATCACTTGGGATTGAATAACCTATCAAGGCTCATCCACTGATAAAACTGATTTTCATTCTCCCATTAAGCCATTATATTGCCCATAGCTCTTTATGTAAGGGTGGAGTATCTTGCTTATTTAATTTAGCATGTTACCTTCAGTTTATTTCAATTCATACTGTCAAAATAGCAAGATTTCTTTTATAAAAGGTAGAATATTCCTATTATCATTTATGTTGGGAGTTGGTCTGGTGCTACTTGTATTCATGTATTAAATTCTGTATCCCAACGTCTGGTTGCCCCAAGATGGGCAAATTCCATGTACACCAGCCTTTGTTGTGCAAATCTTACTCCCCAATTTGAAATTATTGGTTAAATAAAACTGGCAGCAGCCAATTACTGAGGGGAATAGAGAGATGTGGATGTTTGAGTTACTGGGTTGGGGTGGAGATTCACAAGTAGGGACCATGGGTGGAGAAGGAGAAAGGAGAGAGAAGGGAGAAGGACCAAAGAGGATGAGGATGGATAGAACAGAAGTTCTTCCTTGGACATGATGGATCAGCAGCACATGCTAGAATGAACTCATCAGAGCACCAGACTGCAGGAACAGATGACAGATAAACAGCTCTCATCTTCAAACAGCAAGTAATTTAGGAGTACAGTTGGAGAAGTATATGGCTTTTCCTTTCTATGTGACTTGTGTGTTTTCTCTTGTAACCTTCATATTTTTATTAGTTCTGTGTATTTAGTGTTTTGTCTATGACATTCTCTAGTGAGTTTCTAGGGATTTTGCTTTTGTCTAGATGAAATTCTCTCTCTCTCTCTCTCTCTCTCTTCTCTCTCTCTCTCTCTCTTCTTGTGTGTGTGTGTTGTGTTTCTATATGGATATATTTTTAGCTTGAGGAAGTTTTTGCCTATAATCTTGTTAAAGATTAGGTCACTGTCCTGGGATTTCTTTTTTGTCTTCATCTCTGCTTAAATTTTAAAGGTTCAAATTAATTAATTGTTTTAATTAATTAATGAATAATTAATGTTATTAATTAAATTTCAAAGATGGTGCCTCACATTTATTGTATGTTTCTTTCCTATGATCTTTTTTTTTTTTTTGTTTTGTTTGTTTGTTTTTTATTTATTTATTTATTTATTTATTTATTTTTTTTAATTTTTATTTTCAGCAAATCAAAAAAATTTAAAAAGCATTCAAACAGAATAAAATGAAAATAAACAAACAAGCAAAATACCAAGGGTCAGATATACTTATACAAGAATTCTATAGAGCCTTCAAACAAGTAACTTTTTGAGTTATGTTTAAAAAAATTCAGAACCACAATAAGCTCCTTCACAAAGCAAATAATATTGAAATAGTGAAATCAAGTGTAAACTCAACAAAAATATATAAATTATAGTCTAGTATCCCTCATGAATATACATACAAAAATTCTCAATGAAGTAGTTGCAAACTGAATACAAGAGATATAAAAAAATAATATTCCATGAATAACTGAACAACTGTTTTTTTTTAGAAGACCGTACTCCATATACAGGCTGCATGTTTTGGGATAGCCCCCACTCCAGATGTTTGAGACCTACATGAAAACCAAGCTGCACATTTACGACATATGTGCAGGGAGGCCTAGGTTCAGCCCATGGAGGTAGATCTGTGTAGACTAGGTATGTTCCACGGTTGGTGATTCAGTCTCTGAGAGCTCCAAGGGTTCAGGTTCGTTTACTCTGTTGATCTTCCTGTGCAGTTCCTATCTCCTTAGGGCCCACAATCCTTCCACCTATTCTTCTTTAAGAGTTCTCAAGCTCCATCCACTGTTTGGCTCTGGATGTCTGTATCTGTCTGAGTCAGCTGTTGGTTAGAGCCTCTCAGAGGACAGCTTGCCGGTCTGTTCTCAGGCTGGAGGTTTATCTCCTGGGAGCTCTGGTTGAATCTTTTGATACTCGTTCTAAAAAGGACAAAAACACCCTCACTTTGGTCTTCCTCCTTCTTCTTGAGTTTCATGAGGTTTATGCGTTGCATCTTAGGTATTGTGTGTTTTGGGGCTAATATCCGCTTATCAGTGAGTGCATACCATGTGTGTTCTTTTGTGATTGGGTCATCTCACTCAGGATGATATTTTCTAGCTCCATCCATTTGTCTAAGAATTTCTTGAGCTCATTATTTTTAATGGCTGAGTAGTACTCCATTGTGTAAATGTACCACATTTTCTGTATCCATTCTTCTGTTGAAGGACATCTGGGTTCTTTCCAGCTTCTGGCTATTATGAATAAGGCCGCTATAAACATAGTGGAGCATGTGGCCCTGTTGCATGTTGAAATATCTTCTGGGTATATACCCAGGAGGGGTATAGCTGGGTCCTCAGGTAACACCATGTTCAATTTTCTGAGGTATCGCCAGACTGCTTTCCATAGTGGTTGTACCAGCTTGCAATCCCACCAACAATGGAGGAGTGTTCCTCTTTCTCCACATCCTCGCCAACATCTGCTGTCACCTGTGTTTTGGATCTTAGCCAATCTGACTGGTGTGAGGTGGAATCTCAGTGTTGTTTTCATTTGCATTTCCCTGATGACTAGGGATGCTGAGCACTTCTTTAGATGTTTCTCAATCATTCGAGTTTCCTCATTTGAGAGTTCTTTGTTCAACTCTCTACCCCATTTTTTAATAGGGTTATTTGATGGTCTGGAATCTAGTTTCTTCAGTTCTTTGTATACCTTGGATATTAGCCCTCTATCAGATGTAAGGTTGGTGAAGATCTTTTCCCAGTCTGTTGGTTCCCGCTTTGTCCTGTTGACCGTATCCTTTGCTTTACAGAAGCTTTGCAGTTTTATGAGATCCCATTTGTCAATCCTCGATCTTAGAGCATACGCCATTGGTGTTCTGTTCAGGAACTTTTCCCCTGTGCCCATATGATCAAGGCTTTTCCCTATTTTCTCTTCTATTAGTTTCAGTGTAGCTGGTTTTATGTGGAGGTCCTTGATCCACTTGGAATTGAGCTTTGTACAAGGAGATAAGTATGGATCAATTTGCATTCTTCTACAAGTTGACCTCCAGTTGGACCAGCACCATTTGTTGAAAATGCTGTCTTTTTTCCACTGGATAGTTTGAGCTCCTTTGTCGAAGATCTAGTGACCATAGGTTTGGGGGTTCATTTCTGGGTCTTCTATTCTATTCCATTGATCCTCCTGACTGTCTCTGTTCCAATCTTGTTAAAGATTAGGTCACTGTCCTGGGATTTCTTTTTTGTCTTCATCTCTGCTTAAATTTTAAAGGTTCAAATTAATTAATTGTTTTAATTAATTAATGAATAATTAATGTTATTAATTAAATTTCAAAGATGGTGCCTCACATTTATTGTATGTTTCTTTCCTATGATCTTAAAAAAAAAAAAAAAAGCATATACTGACAGCTCTGCCTGTATTCCCAGAGACCTGCTAATCCCCTGCTTTCTGGGTGGGTCCCACTGGGGCACACCCAGCAGTGATGAGCTTTGCCCTGTTTCTTGAGCTCTGGTTTCCAGCCTATGGATCTGCCTGGATTCCCAGAAGACTGCTAGCATCTGGGACAATGAGGTAGGACCCTGTTCCAGACCCTTTGCCTGCCAGGCCCCCTTAGGGCATGCCAAGCAGCAGGGAATGTGTCTTGTCCCTTTTGCTCCATTTTCAGACGCACAACTCTACCTGCATTCCCAGAGGCCTGTCAGCACCTGGGACAACCAGGTAAAGCCCCATTCCCCAATCCCCCTAAACCATACCTACCAGCAGTAAGCTGCTTCTTCTACCTTGTGCTCCATTTTTTTAGTCCACAACTCAGACTGCATTCTCAAAGGCATGCTGGCACCAGGAACAACCAGATGGCTAAAGGCCAGCATAGAAACACAGTCAACAAGAGTCAGGGCAATATGAACCAGAACACAGCTATCCTACTATATCAAGCCCTGGATATCCTGACACTGCTGAAGCATAAAAAAATGACCTTGAATCTAATCTTATGAAGATGATAGAGGCCTTTAAAGAGGAAATTAATAAAATACCTTAAAGAAGTCCAGAAAAATCAAACAACGAAATCAACAAAATAAATGAATAAAACTGATCAATACCTGAAAATGGAAATAGAAACAATAAAGAAAACACAAACTAAGGGAATCCTGGAAAAGGAAAATCTAGGTAAGAGAACAGAAACTACATATGTAGGCATCAACAACAGAATACAAGAGATGAAAGTCAGAATCTCAGGCATAGAAGATAGAATAGAAGCAATCGATACATAGATCAAAGAATATGCTAAATCTTAAAAAGTTCCTGACATAAAACATCCAGGAAATCTAGGACACTATGAAAAGACCAAACCTAAGAATAATAAAATAGAAGAAAAAAAAGCTTCCTAGCTCCAAGGCCCAGATAATATTTTTTAACAAAAACAAAAAATTGTAACCTAAAGAAAGATGCCTATAAACATACAAGAAGCTTACAGAACACCAAATAAATTGGATCAGAAAATAAAGTTTCCAGCTACATAATAGTCAAAACACTAAATGTACAAAATAAAGAAAGAATATTAAAAACTTTAAGGAAAAAAGGCCAAGTAACATATAAAGGCAGACTTATCAGAATTACACCTGACTTCTCAACAGAGACTCTAAAAGACAGAAAGACCATGGACTGATGTTTTACAGACTCAAAGAAACCACAGATGCCAGCCCAGCAAAACTTTCAATCACTATAGATGAAGAAAACAAGATACTCCACGACAAAACCAATTTTAATATCTAACCACAAAAACAGACCTACAGAAGATGCTAGAAAAACAACTCCAACCCAAGGAAGTTAACTACACCCAAGAAAACACAGGAGGTAGGTAATTCCATACTACCAAAGCCAAAGAAATCACACACAATCTCTCTCTCTCTCTCTCTCTCTCTCTCTCTCTCTCTCTCTCTCTCTCTCTCTCTCTCCACACCACACACACACACACATTACCATTGTCAACCTCAAAATAACAGGAATTAACAATCATTGGTCATTAATATCTCTCAACAGCAATGGATTCAATTCCCCAATAAAAAGACACAGGCTAACAAAATTTAATTGAAAACAGGATCCCTCATTCTGCTGCATACAAGAAACACAATCAACAAAGATAGATTTTTACCTCAGAGTAAAGGCTGGAAAAAAATTTTCCAAGCAAATGAACCCAAGAAGCAAGCAGGAGTAGCCATTCTAATATCTAATAAAATAGACTTTCAACCAAAATTAATCCAAAGAAATGAGGAAGGACATTTCATACTCATCAAAAGAAAAACCTACCAAGATGATATCTCAGTGATGTCTCAATTCTGAACATGTATGCCCCAAATGCAAAGGCACCCACGTTTGTAAGAACATTACTAAAGCTTATATCACACAATCAACCCCACACGTTAGTAGTGAGAGACTTCAATACCCCACTCTTACCAATGGACAGGTCATCCAGGCAGAAACTAAACTGAGAAATAATGAAACTGAAAGAGATTATGAATGAAACGGACTTAATAAATATCTGCAGAACATTTCACCCAAACATTAAAAAAAATACCTTCTTCTCAGCACCTCATGGAACCTCTTCCAAAATTGGTCACATACTTGGTCACAAAACAAGTCTCAACAGGTACAAGAAAATTAAAATAATCTCCTGTATCTTATCAGGCCATCATGGATTAAAGCTGGACTTCAACAACAACAGAAAAAGCAGGAAGCTGCCAAGCTCATGAAAATTGAATAATTCTTTACTTAATAATCACTCTGTCAGGGAAGAAATAAAAGAAAGAATCTAAAGACTTTCTAGAATTCAATGAAAATTAAGGCACAACGTACCCAAACTCATGGGACACAATAAAAGTAGTGCTAAGAGGAAAGTTCATAGCACTAGATGCCTTTATAAGGAAATTAGTAAGTTGGTGAAGATCTTTTCCCAGTCTGTTGGTTCCCGCTTTGTCCTGTTGACCGTATCCTTTGCTTTACAGAAGCTTTGCAGTTTTATGAGATCCCATTTGTCAATCCTCGATCTTAGAGCATACGCCATTGGTGTTCTGTTCAGGAACTTTTCCCCTGTGCCCATATGATCAAGGCTTTTCCCTATTTTCTCTTCTATTAGTTTCAGTGTAGCTGGTTTTATGTGGAGGTCCTTGATCCACTTGGAATTGAGCTTTGTACAAGGAGATAAGTATGGATCAATTTGCATTCTTCTACAAGTTGACCTCCAGTTGGACCAGCACCATTTGTTGAAAATGCTGTCTTTTTTCCACTGGATAGTTTGAGCTCCTTTGTCGAAGATCTAGTGACCATAGGTTTGGGGGTTCATTTCTGGGTCTTCTATTCTATTCCATTGATCCTCCTGACTGTCTCTGTTCCAATCTTGTTAAAGATTAGGTCACTGTCCTGGGATTTCTTTTTTGTCTTCATCTTGCTAAATTTTAAGTTCAATTAATTAATTGTTTTAATTATTAATGAATAATTAATGTTATTAATTAAATTTCAAAGATGGTGCCTCACATTTATTGTATGTTTCTTTCCTATGATCTTAAAAAAAAAAAAAAAGCATATACTGACAGCTCTGCCTGTATTCCCAGAGACCTGCTAATCCCCTGCTTTCTGGGTGGGTCCCACTGGGGCACACCCAGCAGTGATGAGCTTTGCCCTGTTTCTTGAGCTCTGGTTTCCAGCCTATGGATCTGCCTGGATTCCCAGAAGACTGCTAGCATCTGGGACAATGAGGTAGGACCCTGTTCCAGACCCTTTGCCTGCCAGGCCCCCTTAGGGATGCCAAGCAGCAGGGAATGTGTCTTGTCCCTTTTGCTCCATTTTCAGGCACACAACTCTACCTGCATTCCCAGAGGCCTGTCAGCACCTGGGACAACCAGGTAAAGCCCCATTCCCCCAATCCCCCTAAACCATACCTACCAGCAGTAAGCTGCTTCTTCTACCTTGTGCTCCATTTTTTAGTCCACAACTACTCATTCTCAAAGGCATGCTGGCACCAGGAACAACCAGATGGCTAAAGGCCAGCATAGAAACACAGTCAACAAGAGTCAGGGCAATATGAACCAGAACACAGCTATCCTACTATATCAAGCCCTGGATATCCTGACACTGCTGAAGCATAAAAAAATGACCTTGAATTTAATCTTATGAAGATGATAGAGGCCTTTAAAGAGGAAATTAATAAAATACCTTAAAGAAGTCCAGAAAAATCAAACAACGAAATCAACAAAATAAATGAATAAAACTGATCAATACCTGAAAATGGAAATAGAAACAATAAAGAAAACACAAACTAAGGGAATCCTGGAAAAGGAAAATCTAGGTAAGAGAACAGAAACTACATATGTAGGCATCAACAACAGAATACAAGAGATGAAAGTCAGAATCTCAGGCATAGAAGATAGAATAGAAGCAATCGATACATAGATCAAAGAATATGCTAAATCTTAAAAAGTTCCTGACATAAAACATCCAGGAAATCTAGGACACTATGAAAAGACCAAACCTAAGAATAATAAGAATAGAAGAAAAAAAAGCTTCCTAGCTCCAAGGCCCAGATAATATTTTTTAACAAAAACAAAAAATTGTAACCTAAAGAAAGATGCCTATAAACATACAAGAAGCTTACAGAACACCAAATAAATTGGATCAGAAAATAAAGTCTTCCAGCTACATAATAGTCAAAACACTAAATGTACAAAATAAAGAAAGAATATTAAAAACTTTAAGGAAAAAAGGCCAAGTAACATATAAAGGCAGACTTATCAGAATTACACCTGACTTCTCAACAGAGACTCTAAAAGACAGAAAGACCATGGACTGATGTTTTACAGACTCAAAGAAACCACAGATGCCAGCCCAGCAAAACTTTCAATCACTATAGATGAAGAAAACAAGATACTCCACGACAAAACCAATTTTAATATCTAATCACAAAAACAGACCTACAGAAGATGCTAGAAAAACAACTCCAACCCAAGGAAGTTAACTACACCCAAGAAAACACAGGAGGTAGGTAATTCCATACTACCAAAGCCAAAGAAATCACACACAATCTCTCTCTCTCTCTCTCCTCTCTCTCTCTCTCTCTCTCTCTCTCTCACTACACACACACACACACACACACACATTACCATTGTCAACCTCAAAATAACAGGAATTAACAATCATTGGTCATTAATATCTCTCAACAGCAATGGATTCAATTCCCCAATAAAAAGACACAGGCTAACAAAATTTAATTGAAAACAGGATCCCTCATTCTGCTGCATACAAGAAACACAATCAACAAAGATAGATTTTTACCTCAGAGTAAAGGCTGGAAAAAAATTTTCCAAGCAAATGAACCCAAGAAGCAAGCAGGAGTAGCCATTCTAATATCTAATAAAATAGACTTTCAACCAAAATTAATCCAAAGAAATGAGGAAGGACATTTCATACTCATCAAAAGAAAAACCTACCAAGATGATATCTCAGTGATGTCTCAATTCTGAACATGTATGCCCCAAATGCAAAGGCACCCACGTTTGTAAGAACATTACTAAAGCTTATATCACACAATCAACCCCACACGTTAGTAGTGAGAGACTTCAATACCCCACTCTTACCAATGGACAGGTCATCCAGGCAGAAACTAAACTGAGAAATAATGAAACTGAAAGAGATTATGAATGAAACGGACTTAATAAATATCTGCAGAACATTTCACCCAAACATTAAAAAAAATACCTTCTTCTCAGCACCTCATGGAACCTCTTCCAAAATTGGTCACATACTTGGTCACAAAACAAGTCTCATCAGGTACAAGAAAATTAAAATAATCTCCTGTATCTTATCAGGCCATCATGGATTAAAGCTGGACTTCAACAACAACAGAAAAAACAGGAAGCTGCCAAGCTCATGAAAATTGAATAATTCTTTACTTAATAATCACTCTGTCAGGGAAGAAATAAAAGAAAGAATCTAAAGACTTTCTAGAATTCAATGAAAATTAAGGCACAATGTACCCAAACTCATGGGACACAATAAAAGTAGTGCTAAGAGGAAAGTTCATAGCACTAGATGCCTTTATAAGGAAATTAGGGCCTTTAATCCCAGCACTTGGGAGGCAGAGACAGGCAGATTTCTGAGTTCGAGGCTAGCCTGGTCTACAGAGTGAGTTCCAGGACAGCCCGGGCTACACAGAAAAACCCAAAACAAAAACCAAAAAAAAAAAAAAAAAAAAAAAAAAAAAAGGGAAATTAGGGAGATCTCATACTGGCAACTTAGCGGCACACCTGAAGGCTCTAGAACAAAAAGAAGCAAACACAACCAAGAGGAGTAGATGGCAGGAAATAGTCAAACTCAGGGCTGAAACCAGTAAATTAGAATTAAAAAAAGCAACACAATCAATGAAACCAAGAGCTGATTCTTTGAAAAATCAACCAGATAGACAAACCCTTAACCAAACTAACTAAAAGGTGTGTGTGTGTGTGTGTGTGGTGTGCAGAGAGAGAGAGAGAGAGAGAGAGAGAGAGAGAGAGAGAGAGAGAGAGAGAGAATATATCCAAACTAACAAAATCAGAAATGAAAAGGGGGACACCAAGGAAATCCAAAAGAATCATTAGGTCTTACTTAAAAAACCTGTACTCCACAAAATTGGAAAATTTGAATGAAATGAATGATATTCTTGATAAATACAACTTACCAAAGTAAATAAAGATCAGGGAACAATAGTCATTAAACATCCCACCCCCAAAGCCCAGGACAAGATGGTTCTACTGCAGGATTTTACCAGATTTTCAAAGAGCTAATACCAACATTCATTCCTCAAACTATTTCACAAAATAGAAACAGAACGAACATGACCAAACTTATTCTGTGAGCCCACATCACCTTGATATCTAAAACACACAAAGAAAGAGAATTTCAGACCAATTTTCCTTATAAACACTAATGCAAAAATAATAAAATAATTAAAAACCAAATCCAAGAACACCTTGAAAACATCATCTATTGTGATCAAGTAATCTTTATCCCAGGGATGCAGGGATGAATGGTTCAATATACAAAAATTCGTCCATGTATTCCACTGTATAAACAAACTGAAAAAAAAAATCCACATGATCATCTCATTAGATGCTGAAAAATCCTTTGATAGAATTCAACACTCCTTCATGATAAAAGTCCCAGACAGATCAGGGATACAAGTACATATGTAAACACAATAAAGGCAACATACAACATGCCTATAGACAACATCAAATTAAATGGAAAGAAACTTAAAGGAATTCCACTCAAATTAGGGACAAGACAAGGCTGTCCTCTCTTTCTGTATCTATTCAATATAGTTCTGGAAGTTTTCACTAGAATAATAAGACAACTAAAGAAGATCAAAGTGATGCAAACTGGAAAGAAAAGAGTCAAAGTATTGCTATTTGCAGACGATATGATAGTATACATAATTGGCCCCCAAAATTCTACCAGAGAACTCTTACAGCTGATAAACACCTTCAGGAAAGTCTCTGGATACAAAATTAACTAAAAACAAAACAAAACAAACCAAAAACAGTAGCTCTCCTTTATACAATAGATACATGGGCTGAGAAAGAAATCAGGAAACAGAATCTTTCACAATAGCCACAAATAATATAAAATATTTTGGTGTCTCTTTATCCAGGTAAGTGAAAGACTTGTATGACAACTTCACGTCTCAGAAGAAAGAAATTGAAGAAGATACAGAAGATGGGAAGATCTCCCATGTTCAATGATCAGTAAGATTAATAAAGTAAAAATGGTCATCTTACCAAAAATAATCTACAGATTCAGTGCAATTCCCATCAAAATTCCAACACAGTTCTTTACAGACCTTGAAAGAACTATACTCAGTTTTATATGGAAAAACAAAAAAAAAAAACTAGGATAGCTAAAACAATCTTGTGCAATAAAAGAACTTCTGGAGGCATCACCATCCCTGATTTAAGCTGTACTAATAGTAATAAAAACTGCATGATATTGGCATTGAAAACGGGAATGCTGATCTAGAATGGAATTGAATTGATTTTTAATAAAGAAGCCAAAAGTATATAGTGGAAAAAAAGAAAGCATCTTTAACTGGTCTAACTGGATGTCTGCAGAAACTACAATGCAAATAGATTCAGATCTATCACCCTGTACAAAACTCAAGTCCAAGTGGATCAAAGGTGTCAACAAATAACTAGCTACACTAAATCTGATAGCAAAGAAAGTGGGGAATAGCTTTGATAAACAATAGCATTGGCACAAGAGACAACTTTAACAACATCAACAGCTCAGGCACTAAGATCAACAATTGATAAATGAGACCTTATGAATTGAAAAGCTTCTGTAAGGCAAAGGATGCCCTCGATAGGAAAAAAATGGCAGCCTACAGATTGGGAAAAGATTTTTTACCAACCTTACATTTGACAGAAGGCTGATACCAAAATATATAAGAAACTCCGGAAATTAGACATCAACAAATCAAATAATCCAATTAAAAAATCAGGTACAGAGCTAACAGAGAATTCTCAAAAGAGGACTCCATAGTGACTGGAACTCACTTGAAGAAATGTTCAATATCAGTCATCAGGGAAATGAAAACCAAAATGACTCTGAAATTCCATCTTACACCCACCAGAATGGCTAAGACCAAAAATTCAAGAGACAACTCATGTAGTTGAGGATATGAAGCAGGGGACCACTCCTACATTGCTGGTGGGAGTGGAAACTTGTACAACCACTTTGGAGATTAATTTGTCAATTTCTCAGAAAATTGGAGATAGTTCCTCCTCAAGAAGCAGCTATACCACTCCAGGGCATGTACCCAAAAGATGCCCCACCATACCACAAGGACACTCGTGGTATGAATTTTGTTCACAGCAGCTTTATTTGTAATAGCTAGAAACTGAAACAACCTAGATGCCCTTCAATGGAGGAATGGATAAAGAAAATGTGGTACATTTACACAACAGAATACTACTCAGCCATTAAAAACAAAGACATCATGAAATTTACGGGCAAATGAATGGAACTAAAAAGATCGTACTGAGTGAGGTAACCTAAACCCAGAAAGACACACATGGTCTTTAGTCATTTATAAGTGGATATTTGGCTCTTGTCAGCATGTACTTCCTGGCATCCACAACAGTGTCTTCGTTTGGTGACTGCAAGTGGACTGGATCCCCATATGGAGCAGTCTTGCCTTGCTTGTTCTTTGACTATTTGCATCTACTGTATTGCTAGTTCCTCAACCTAGAACTGACCTTAATACTTTTATGTAGTTAAAATGGTATAAAAGCAGATTGGGAAAAAAAGTGACTATTTGCCATAAAGTACATGATAACCATGCTATAATCCACGGACTCAAAGAAGCTAAGTAACAAGAAGGCTGAGGTAGGATGCTTGAATCTCACTGAGAAAGGGAAATAAAATAGATACCGTGGTGGGATGGATGGATGGAACTGGGTGGGAGAGAGGGTGGGAAAGGGAACAGGAGGGATCAAGTAAGGAGAGGATGGAGAAAGTGAGTACTGGGAGAGAGAACTGAAATTGGTGGAGGCCATCTCTGTGACAAACTAGAAACCTAGGACAATGGAAACTCCCAGGAGTCTATGAGGGTGATCCTAGCTAAGACTCCTAGCAATAGGGGATATGAAAATTGAAATGGCCATCTCCTGTAACCAGACAAGGCTTTTAATGGAGGAATGGGGAGACCAACACAGTCACAAAACCTTCAATCCACATTTTTCCCAGCCTACAAGATAAAGAGAGAACAAAAATTGAGGGGATGAGCAACTAATGGCTACCCACTTTGAGACCCATGTCATGAAAGAGAGCCCTCCTCTGACACTATTAATGATATTCTGCTATACTTGCAGACAGGACCTAGCATAACTGTCATCTGAGAGGATTCACCTGGCGACTGATTGAAATAGAGTCCCACAGCTAAACATCAGGAAGAGCTTGGGGAAGTCTTGTGGAAGAGTGGGAGGACTGAAGGAGCCAGAGAGGTCAAGGACACAAGAAAACCTATAGAGTCAATTAACCTGGGTCAAGACTGGACCACCATCCAAAGGGCATGCATGTGATAGACCTCAGCCCCTAAACATATGTAATATTTGTGCAGCTTGGTCTTTACTTGGCGTTCCTAACAGCAGAAGCAGGGGCTGCCTCTGTTACCTGCCTTTGAATCCCTTTACCCTAACTGGACTGCTTTGTCTAGCCTCAACAGAAGATGCACTAGTCCTATGGCAACTTGATATGCCAAAGGGCGCCAATATCCGTGGGATACCTCTCCTTTTGAGGGATGGAAGGAGGGGAGGTGAGAGGCAGGGGGAAGCTGCAATTAGGATGTATGGTAAATAAAAATTATTAATAAAAATCATATTCCTTGGATCATTTGACATAGATCCTGTTTTTTTTCTTCAAGTCCTTATATTTAGTCTTCTACTTCATTCTACTTATAAAGCCTTTTCCTGAATTCTTAGTTGAGGTATTGAGCTTTTCAATCTATTTTCACTTCATCTTGTGTTATCTACAATGTTTCTGTCTCCTTATTGAATTTGGTTTTTAAATCCTGTGTTATCTTTGTTATTTTATTCAGTTGTGCATTTTTATTTGCTTGGACATCAGTATAATTTTTTATCTAGTAATCTGACAATCTGGGTAAAAAGCCGCTTTAGTTGACCTTATCGTATGTATGTATTTAAATACCACTGGTTTGACTGTAAGTAGTTTTTGGTTATTTGATGTATAATAGTTGCTGATGCCTCTGTGTATTTTTTGGGGTGTTTTGAGTAATAATCTGTATCTTAATTTTTGCACAAGCAGATTGTTTTGTTGCTTTTCATTTAAACTTGGTCAGTGATGGGGATGTAGTCTGACATTTTAGTTACACATTTATTCTATAAATTCTTGTTACATGAGTGAAAGGTTATTGTTTTTTTGTGTTTTATTTTGATCATCCATTTGATCATGGATGAGATAATGAATATATAATAATTTATGAATATATAATAATGAATATATAAGAAGTTAAGGATTTAGTTGTGGGTAGTTATAGATAGACTAATAAAAATATTGCTATTTTTTCTTATAAACAATACTCTTTATTAATATTAACATTTTGAATTAAAATTTTTATTTGGTATATACTTTTTATTAGTAGTACATATTCATTGTACATGATAGTGTGTTTTCATGGCTAGAGAAGGCTTGGGCCACCAATATCTTATGAAATCTTGAATCATCCATTTCGGCATTCTAAGGCAATTTTTTTGATTGAATCATTGAAGGCCTGTTTGACTTGCTTGTTCCTCAAGGTGTAAATGAATGGGTTCAACATGGGAGCAATGGAGGTAGTTAGCACAATCACCCCCTTGTTGATAGCTACTGAGTCTTTTGCTGATGGTTTGACGTAGATGAAGATGCAGCTGCCATAAGTGATGGAAACCACAATCATGTGGGAAGAACAGGTAGAAAAGGCCTTTTTCCTTTGCTGGGCAGAAGGGAATCTTAGAATGGTCTTTATTATGTACACATAGGAAAGAACTACACAAAAAAGGGTTGTGATGAAGGTCAGCACGGCACAGCCTATAACCATCTGCTCAATGACCCATGTGTCTGAGCAGGAAATCTTCAGGAAGGGAGACACATCACAAAGAAAGCTATCAATGACGTTAGAATCACAGAATTGCAGATTTTGGCTCAGGCTAAAGGGTGGCAGTATAATGATTACCCCAGCCATCCAACAGCAAAGAAGGAGTCTTCTGCAGGCAGTGCTCATGATGGTGGTGTAATGCAGTGGTTTGCAGATGGCCACATAGCGGTCATAGGACATGGTGGCAAGGAGAAAAAATTCAGTTACTCCAAAAAGGTCGGTGAAAAATGCTTGACTGGCACAGGCACCATAGGTAATGGTCTTGTCACCTGTTGCTAGGTTATACAAGTATCTAGGAATACAAGCTGATGTGAACAAGATTTCTAAGAAGGAAAAGTTTTGCAGAAAAAAGTACATTGGGGTTTTCAGGTGAGGATCTACTAATGTGAGTAAGATAATTGCCAAGTTGCCAGTTATATTCAACAAGTAGGTAAAAAGCAGAAAAATCAAGAGCAGGCTTTGAATTTGTGGATCCTCTGTTAGTCCCAGGAGAATGAATGTTGTGACTGTACTGTTCCTCATAGCTGACTCCTGATCTTTATCTGTCTCTTGAAAAAAAAAAAAAGATACTCTATCAAAATAGTATAGAGACTACAGTTCTATAGTTGTTAACCATGAGAAGTAAACTCAAACAACTGGTTCATATGAAATGCCTTCTTTGTCATGGTAATTAATAATGCTTCTATTCTCCTGAGCTGACAAGTTTCCATGTTTTGTAATTTTTGAAGTGATATTTTTTTTACAGATCAATTTAATAGTTGCAACATAATAACTTAAGATTCTCTATATCTCTGTCCCATTATTCAAATGTATTTTAAAAATTTTGTCTAATTTTGAATGGGTTTTTATTGATGATACCATCAGCACTAAGATTTAATTTACCTTTGTGCATTTTTTTCTGTTTTGAGATTGAAATTAATGTTCAGTAGAAGCTTCCTCTCTTGCTAGATCTTTGTCCCAACAAAACACAGCTATATAACAAATAATTTGGACTTTCTATAGCGTTCTCCAATATCTGCCACAGTTATGATTTCAAGCCCACCCTGTATAAATCTTATATGCTTATTTTGTGTATATACTTGGTGTGGTTTGTGGTAGCTATATGCAGCAAGTCTAATGATTTTAAGTGAAATTTAACTTGTAACTTTTGTTTGTAGTATTGGGAATCGACCCAGAGCCCTGTGCATGCTAGGCAAGCATTCTGTCCCTGGGTTACATCTTAGTCCTTTAAAATAGAATATATATGAAGTACTCCTTCAATGAATATTTAGCAGTGATCACTCTTTCAATTCAGATTATAACAACCATAATTGACACACATACATTTCATTTCATAGACTCTGTTTTCTTCTCTTCTTGTCATGTGTTCCTTATAATAAAACTAGGCATTGAACTCACATGTAATATCAGGTGTTAAGTAAGTAATCAATTTATGGAAACCCTATGTTGGAAGCACTGTTTCCTCCAATCACTTCTTTTTGCTACATCTTTAAGTATCATTGGATCTAACCCAAGGGTAACAATATCTCCTTGGTTTTTAGCCTAAGCTTTATTTCTTTCTGGAAATCATGTTGACCGTGAACCAACATATGGTTAATATTTATTTCATTGTTTTCCCGTATCTTATCATTTCATTTTCAGAAGTGTAATGCTAGGAACAATCTCTTTGATAAAAAAATTAATGTTTATAACTCTCTGATCTATATAACCAATGTGACTTTTGAAATCTATAATTAAGAACCAAAAGATCTTTTATAACACAGGTTCAAAAGTTAATGGTTTAGAGATATAGATCAGTTGGTAAAGTACTTGCAAGCATGAGAGTCTGTGTTCAATCCTAAGAATCCATGTTAAAAATAATTCTAGCTGGGTGGTGGTAGCACAGGTCTTTAATCAAAGAAAACTGTTCACATTACAATCTACTTGAGGCCTTTAGTGAATGTTCTTTCTACTCATTTATATAAGCAAATCTCAGACCTTACACAGACTGGCTCAGGATTAAAAATATTTCACATTAGAATATAATGATTGCTGAGAGAATGAGCATAAGGTCCTTAAACATGAATTTGTCACTAGAAAAGTGATTGAAGAAGTATAAATGGCCACAGAAAGCAAAGGGTATTATTAGATCATTTGTTTGGGGAATTATGATCATCTGGGCAGGTGTCAAACAGACATCAAATGTATTCATGAGATATTTTAAAGTAAATAGCATATGACAAGTTACATGCTCAACTGTAAAAGTTCTGTGTATGATACTTATATTTCTACATTATTCATATTATCTAGTTATATTTTTCAGAAAGAAAATGTAGACCAGATATAAAGTACTTGTTATTTTATTTTACACTATTTTTCTATAACGACCCAAATTTTTCAACTTCAAAACAAATTAACATGATTAAATAAATGGCAAGTGTTATTCTTTTCAGTGGCTTTAAAATACATAAAAACAAAATAGCTGACTACACTTTAAAATTTTGTTCTATCAGCCTGTAAGAGAAAACACTGAAGCATGCTCCTCCTCTGAGGAGACTATTTAACTGATGAATGTCAGGTTTAAAACATCTCTTAATATACAGAAAAACCATTGCTTATATGTGTGCTGTGCTGTGTGTGTGTGTGTGTGTGTGTAGGCCAGATGACAATCTCAGGTGTCATTCCTGCCATCTATCCCTTTTATGAGATAAAGTACCTTCTCTAGAACTGCCAATCTGGCCAGGCAAGTCCCAGTGATCTGTCTACCTCTACCTCCCAGCATGTACCACCACACCTAGATTTTTGTTGTTGTTCTTATTGCGGTTTTTTGTTGTTTGTTTTTTTTTAGTGGTGGTGGTAGTGGTGGTTGGTTTTTGGAGACAGGGTTTCTACATGTAGTCCTGACCTTCCTGGAACTCATTCTGTAGACTGACCTGGTAGACAAAGTCTGGTAAATATCTGAGTTTGAGGCCAACCTGGTTTATATAGTAAGTTCCAGAACAGCCAAGGCTACATAGAAAGATCCTGTCTCAAAACGAAATAGAACCGAACAAAACAAAAAGCAAAACACTCAAACCCAAAACAACCAACCAGCCAGACGAAAACAAAAATGAAAAAAAGAACTTTCAAGTTTCCTTCCTTTAGAATTGGGAGTAAGGTTAGCTACCCCAGGTATCTAGTATTCAATAAAACCACAAATCTATAGTGGTCATCTCAGAGGAAGGGAGTTTCAGGGATTCTGGTGTTCCATGACATTCCCAAGGGTTTCAGGGAAAAAGTAGACAAAGTCTGGAGGGTCTGGAAGATTCTGGAGGTTCTCTGTGCCCACCTGCCTCCTGTCAAGTCCTTCCTTACTTTTATTCTTCAGCATTTAGCTAAGTCTGTAGACTCCTAGCTCTGGCTCCTTGGAATAGAATCCCTTGTTCTGAAACACCTAGCTTTGCTTCCACTCCTGGAGACTTCCCCCTTCTATGAAATAATAAGAGACAAAGTTTGAAAAAAGTATTATTGGAACTGAGACATGCTATTTTCTCTCTATGTATTTGGAAGATAAAAAAAAAAAAAGTGTTAACTGTAGTGGCCTTTCAGTATATCACCTTTTAGGTAACCAGTCATATCTAGAGATGATTTTTCAAGTGACCCTGTTTTCACAGTGGGAGTAGGCTCACGCCAGGTTTCCGAGGAAACACTGTAGAGAACACTCATCGTGCACTATGCTGACAGTGTGTACTGAATTTATGGTTTCTATAAAAGTGACAACTCCCATTTAAGCTTCTTTTGCAATACTTCATACATATGTGAAAGATATTGATAAGCATATATTAAGTATGCTTCTCTGAAACAGTTTTTCCCTAGTCTTTCATAAGCAAAAGTAAGTACAACTAGGAAGTTGTACTTACTATTTGGAGAGCCAATCGCAGCTTCCACTGGATACTAGCAACAGATTCCTTCCATGGGACAGGGGGCAGATCTTCCCAGTGAAGGCTGGGGTTTGAATTTCTGGCTTGTTCTCATGTACCTATACTCACCTTAGGACGCTTCAGTGATTATGTTGCTGAGATTCTCACCCCTAACTTGGTGTTTCAGACAAGCTTTATGGGTTTAACCTACTTTAAAATGCTCCAAGTTTGAATATAATATTGGGTTCTTTCCCTTGTCTCTCTCTTTTTGGACATTAAAAGCTTTCTCTGGTTTTGAAAAAGAAAATATTTTGGTCCTCATCTCTTGGTGAGAAGGTTTGGAGGTTAACAGAGTAATTATTTGTTTTATTTGCCAAAGCTGAAGTGAAATAGCCACAAGAGACCTTGGTGACCCAATTTTAAGATTCCCTAATGAATTTCCTGTGTAATGAACTTGGCGGAAATCCCAAAAAGGAAAAAAAAAGAAAAAGTAACAGTGAGGACAGTGTCCTCAGAGAAAAGGAGATGCAACAGTTGCAAGTAGTGCAGGCTGACATAGCATGAAGACCAAAGAACACATTAACTTACTACCTTTGTTTCCCACTCCTGGAGTAGACACAAGATCATCAGACTTACTTTACTTTCATTTTAAAATTATAACCAATTGCTGAAGACCAGCTCTGGCAGAGGACAGGACCTGAGAAGGATGGATGTCACAGCCAATGTGGCGATAAATTACACTGGACAGCAGCTTGAATTTTCTCTGAGCCTCTGAAGATATTTTGTCTGTGTCTGCACTGGGGAGGCAGATCACAGAGGAGGAAGCACTGCTTTATCAGGGCCACGGGGCCTATTTATATTTCTTACAGCAGTAATTAAATCATTTCATATTTGCACTTCAAAGAATTTCTAATACATAGTTATACAAGGAGAATAAAACAGAACTTTTAAATTAATGATTATAGTCTAAGTGCCAATAATCATACTTCTTGTGCCAAAGTTTAGCTAAATGGGGGAACGGGAGGGGGAGAGGACTTGATCTCCCTATCAAAGATTTGCTGTTTCAGGTACTTGACAGCTTAAAGGTTGAAAAAGTTAATCTTTTACGGTGGTTATAACAAGCAAAGCAAAACCTTTTTCTTTTTTTAAAAATTAATCATTTTATTCTTTTACATTTCAAATGATATCCCCCTTCCCGGTATCCCCCCCCACTCCCTCCCCTTCCACTTTGCCTCTATGAAGGTACTCCTTCACCCACTCCCCTACTCCCCCCTCACTGCTCGAGCATCCCCCTACACTGGGGGATCAAGCTTCTACAGGACCAGTGGCCTCTGCTCCCACTGATGCCAGATAAGGCCATCCTCTGCTACATATGTAGTTGGAGCTATGGATTCTTCCATGTATACTCTTTGGTTGGTAGTTTAGTCCCTGGGAGCTCTGGGAGGGGGGGGTCTGGTTAGTTGATATTGTTCTTCCTATGGGGTTGCAATCCCCTTTAGCTCCTGCAAAGCAAAAACTTAACAAGCTGAATTACAACCCATTTCAAGCCTTTCTATTTCTTATTTTTTTCTATTTCTTATATATGTCTCTCCAATATACTCTTTATACTCATTCCACCATTGTGTGTTGTGTGAGAAGTTTCGGGAGCCATTTTCCTGTTTCTAAAAGCAGAGTAAAAGTTTACCTATTTCTCTAAAGGAGAGAGAGAGAAAAAGAGAGTGAGAGAGAGAGGGAGGGAGAGAGGGAAGGAGGGAGAGAGGGAAGGAAGGAGAGAGGGAGGGAGGGAGGGAGGGAGGGAGGAAGGGAAGGGAAGGGAAAAAGGAAGGGAAGGGAAAGGAAGGGAAAAGGGAAGGGAAGGGAAAGGAAGGGAAAAGGGAAGGGAAGGGAAGGGAAGGGAAGGGAAGGGAAGGGAAGGGAAGGGAAGGGAAGGGAAGGGAAGGGAAGGGAAGGGAAGGGAAGGGAAGGGAAGGGAAGGGAAGGAAGGGAAGGGAAGGGAAGGGAAGGGAAGGGAAGGGAAGGGAAGGGAAGGGAAGGGAAGGGAAGGGAAGGGAAGGGAAGGGAAGGGAAGGGAAGGGAAGGGAAGGGAAGAAGTCTGCCTTCCAGGCAGTGTCAAGGCAAGTCAGGGTCTGTTGGCAGATTTCCCTGCCTGCTGAGGGATAAGAGAAGGTGCACTTGAGGAGCAAGGCCAGGGGCTGGAGGTTCCATTGACCTTGATGGAAGGAACAGGAAGGCTTTTGGATGGGAACAGATATCTTATGTGTATATTTCAGCAATTTTTTTCTGTTAGCTTGTAGCTTTGCTTCCCATGGTTTACTGGGTAATATAAAAGCCTTGGAAAATACACTCACTGCTGGCATGGTATTGACCTGCAGCCCTCCCATATCTGTCTCTTGCATCTTCTTTCTGCCTTTCCTTTAGTCATCCTCACTCCCCCCTCAGGGGACTGTTTGACTTCTTGCTGGTGGGCTGGTACAGAGAAAAGTATCAAATTCTAGTCTCCACAAAGTTCTATACCTATTGTTTTCACATTCTCCAGTAAAATGCTGCAGGACTAATAATGATTAACCTAGGTTCTTTGCTTCTTGGCTTCCTAAACTCTTTTACATACTGTTTCTTTTTATAAACTTACTCAAACTGATATTATCACTACAGAATCAGCGGGAGTTGTTCCCAATTCTATTTGTGGGTTTTCTGCATGTCCACAGTCTTAGCCTCTGTCCGAGCCTCCAGGGGTGAGGTGAAGACATCTTACTTGATATTATTACGTTTAATTTTTTAGTTGACAACATTTTTTTATTAACAATCAAAAAACACTTTGCACTTACAATAGGAAAATAAACGTTTCTGTGATCAATAATTAAATGAAAACTACCCAGGACCTTACAGGTCTTTCAGCAGGTGGCAGACATAATGTTCAGAAAACAGATGCTAGCTTGCTGGCATCAGTAGGATAGCGTTTTTTGCTGTGATTTGTTTAAAAATGTACCTATCAGCTGTGGCAGAAATTTTCCTGTCCAATCTATTTGCAGCGGGATGCCTGTGATTGGATAGAGAAAAGGGAGGCAGAGCTAAAGGTGGCAGAGACAGGGATGCAGAAACGGGTCCAGGCAGGAGGAAGGTGAAATGGAGGCAGACGTGAACCCGCGTGGCTTTAGTAGTCTCAGGTGGTAATGCATATCAAGAGGTTAGGATAATTGGGATAACTTGTCTAAATTATGTAGGCATCTTGTGTATGAGATTTTTATTTATATATAAATCCATTGTTTAACTATAAGCCTTAAGAGTTTTGATTTACTGGGTTACTGGGTATTTGACCTTGAGGATGGTGGTTATTGCTTGGGGCTAGCCTAGCGCTGTGGAGGTGGTGGGGTTGGTCTAGGGGCCAGGCCAAGAGCTGTGGAGGCCGTGGGTGAAGGTCGGCGGAGGCAGCAGCCATGGGGTCCTGGCAGACACCACTGAGACCACCACCGGTGCCCGCATACATGGTGGCTAAGCCGGGAGCCAGCCAGACGCTTCTTTTCCAATACCTCTCGTTACAATCAGCTTTCCTAACATCCAGATAATTTCTTCCTGTTCTGTTTCTCTCCCTCAGACCATCTCAGAACACCAGTGCTTTCAAAGGCAAAAGGCAAATAGGGAACACCAGGAACAGTTGTATAGATAACTCAAAAACAGCATGAGCGAGTCATCGCTCTGCCGAAAAGCTGGAACTTTGTCACCTAGTCTCATTAGAGCTGGAGCAGTGTCACGTCTCATGAGCATTTTGGTCAGTGACTCTGTCAACTGAAAGAAACAAAAATTTATGTATCATGGCAAGAAAATGTATGGATAATTGCTGTTTGGGGGCTAATTATATCTGCTAGTTTTATAGTTAATGCTAACACTTAGATCACGCACAAATATCTACATTTGTAAACAAATTTAACAGTACCTAAATACTCCTTACACAGTTCTGGTAAAGGGTGAAAAGAATATACTAGACAGGGGGAAAGGCTGTCATTCTCTAGGTACCAAACAATCATTGCAATTGTGAACCCACAGAGGCCTTGGGCCTGCACAAGATTGTTCCTGTTTATAGTCAGGAAAGGCTAATGGGACCCTATCACAAATATCCATTAGAGAACAGATAGCCACTTCAACAAATAGTACTGACAAAACTGGCTATTCACTGTGATGAGATCAGCCTATCCACTCCCTTGCACTCCATAGGTATATGTACATTTATTGAGGTGGTTTGAGACTTTAGGAAAACATTAATATATTTAAAATCATACCAGAGAAAACAGGCCCAAGAATTTACCAGACACACCAGACTGGGGAAATGAAATAAGTCCCTTATTTGGATGCAATAAAAAGACAGTGAATACTGCAATGGACTCATTTCAACCTATCACCTGATACCTGGTGACTAGGTCAAGAAGTAATAGATGACTTTCTGTGGAGCTTGGGCTGGGCTCTCTGCCCTACTGTTGATGTTTCCTACGTGACTGCTGGCATAGACACCTGTTTGCCTTGTTGGGACCTGTACTTTGAACTTGCCGTTTCCTGCTCCTGGACCCCAGATGAACCTCTCCACTCATGGCTGGACTCTGCAGCTTTTCTGTCAATTCATGACTCTAGTCAACTACAGTAATAACCCCCTTCTAGGACTTATCTGCTTCCTTCTCTTTTGATGCCTTTAGTGTGACATCATCTAGGGCCTCAGACACAAATTTTTTTTCTCTGCTGACTTTATTTTTGGTTTCATTTTATTTTCCATGTAGTAAATATATCATCAAATGATCATTTTAGAGCATATTTTTAAATTAGAATATAATTACATCGCTTTTTCTTTTTCATTTTCTTCTAGCTCCTCTCATGTCCCATCTCTCCCATCTTCTCATGTCCCCCATCATTCTAAAATTGATAGCCTCTTTTTCCTTATTATTGTTATACATACACATGTATATTTGCACGAATATATGGATACAACCTGTTGAGTACATTTTTTGTTGTTTGTGTGTATATATGGTTTCAGGGCTGACAAGTTTGCAATGGATAGCCAGTTAGGGGTTCATCCCTGGGAGAAGTTAATCCTTCTCTCAGCAGCCATAAGTTGCCTGCAGTTCTTTGTCTAGGGGTGAGACTCTGAGATTTTGTCCCTCTTCCGAATTAGCATATCTATTGAAATTATAATTGCTTAAGTCTTATTTGTTCAGCCATTTCTAGGAGAGACAGTCACACAGCATACTTCCTGGTATTCTTTTTAACAATCTCTCTGCTCTCTTTTTCATGTTCCCTGAGCCCTAGGTGCAGGAGTTGTAATGCAGATATATCCATTGGGGCTGTGGTCTCTCTGCATTGTGTTCAGTTGTGCATTAATTGTTGTGTTTTAATAATAGTTTCCATTTAATAATAGCAGAAAGAAACTTCTTTGTTGAAGGGTGATAGTTACATTTATTTGTGGGTTTACAGGTACAGTTAGAATTTACGCTGTTTAGCAGAGCTGTAGTAGAATTCTCTTCTACCATTCATGATGACACTGGACCATCTACGTTGGTTGGGTTTCTAGTACCAGTCACCATTTTCCTTCTGTTGAGTGTGCGTTAGGTCTACTTAGCTGTTGCTTACCACCAACGCATGAATGCCACTATTGCACTTTTATTGTTATCTTGTCATGCTGGCCATGATTGTGGTTTATTATCTGGGTAAAGACTAATAATTGCTTCCCTTGGAAGCTTACAAGGTACTTTCTGGAACTATGGAAACTAGACCACAAAAAGGAGGATTTTATGTTAGATACAGCTCAAATAATACAAGTCCTCTGTTCTAAAGTGTGAGGTATCTTCAGTAATAAACACTTCAATGAGTGGAAACCAATAACAACAAGAGGAAACCAATGACAACAGTCACAGCTTTTATTGTTTCTGGGAGTCACTTGGACTACTCTTACCAACCCCTTGAAATGTTTCTCATGGCTGGTACTGTTTTATTTTTGTTAGGGTATAGTTTTTGTAGGGAGAATTGTCAGCTCAAGTGGCATATATAACAAATATATGAAAAGTTATGTAGGTGCATATATACAAACACAAATTATATATACATACATACATACATCTATGTACATATATATACACTATGTACACTTATAGTATTGTGTATAATTTTAAGTAAATATAAAATAAATATGATTTTTTGAGGCTTTATCCAGCAACCTTGGTGTTATTTGTTCCTCTTCTTGAATTCTTCATGAAGGCCAATATAGATTTTACTTTTATTTTATGGATATGAGTGTTCTTGCATATATGTATGTATACCTACTACATACATGCCTAGTCCTCTTCAAGATCAGAAGAGGGCTCCCGATCCCCTGGAGCTGGAGCTTCGGATAGTTGTCCATAACCGCGTGGATGCTCAGAACTATACCTGAATCCTCTGCAAGACTAGAGAGTGTTCTTAATTGCTGAGCCACTTTTCACCGTCCTTTGTTGATTTATGGAAAACAAAAGGCAGTAAAAACAAGGTTGCAGCACTTAGATCTTATTAAAACACACATACACACTCACACACATACACACTCACAGCACACAGAGAGGGCAGGGTATGGATGGACAGACAAATACAGAGCAAAGCAAACAAGAAATACACTTCCAAGGTGGGAAAAGGGGACCCAAAGATGGTGTCCAAGTCTGCTTGGAGGGTCATGGTTTTTATATGTTTGGGGATTGGCTGGCGATAGCAGAAAATTGGATAACCCAGACAAAGCCAGGGAAGCTAATTGATTCCTACCATAGGATTCCTCCATGGGAGATTTGAAAGCACCCTCTCAAACAGTTTCCTCCATCAAGGAAAAAAAAAGTCATTAAGACTTTGTCTTATAAAAAGATAAGAACCAGTAAATTGGTTGTCCTACTTGTTTAAGTGAAAAGTCCACTAACCACCTAGAACATTTTTTTTTCTTTCTTTTTTTTTAAAGATTTATTTATTTTTGTTGATATGAGTACACTGTAGCTGTCTTCAGACACACACTAGAAGAGTGCATCAGATCCCATTACAGATGGTTGTGAGCCACCATATGTTTGCTGGGAATTGAACTCAGGTCCTCTGGAAGAACAGTCAGTGCTCTTAACTGCTGAGCCATCTCTCCAGCCCGAACATCCTTTTCTTATCTGTTTTACCAGGGATTTATCTGACTTGGTCATCATCAAAACTTTCTCTTAGCCCTCTTCTGAAACCTTTTGAACTCTACTGCAACCTCTTTAACTTGTATTCATTTTGTAAACTTCATACATAAATACATGCATGTATGCATGCACACATACATACATACATATATATCTACTATGTGCTGTGTGATATGAGCTTAAATTGGTAAGTGTGATTGGAACAAAAGAATCATCATTCGTCTTGACCAGATGACCAAGGTAGGAGGTTATTATCTGTCAAATCACTGTTATTTAAATCACTGCACCTTGTGAATTGACACACATATGCTTTCCTATGTTTCTGGCATAAGATATTCATGACACACATGTTCAATAATGATACAAGTTTCCTATATCTCACTCTTTACAAAAATCAATCCTAAGTGGCCCGAAAACCTTATAAATGTAAGACTTTTGAAACTTTAATTAAAAAAAAAGAAGAAAACATTGTAGGAAGAAAATTTACCCCCATGTGACTGCACATTCTCTACACGAGCAAAGACATATCTAAGAGTACTCAGGGCCGTCCCTGCCTTCTTTACTCCAAAGACTGGGATTTTTTTTCCCCCTGAAACAGGATATTTGTGTAACAGCTGATTTTAATAAGACAGCAGCTCTTACAGAAGGCTCCTATCAGATTCCTTACTGGAATGTGGGGTCCCATGCATTCTGAGATCCCTGGGATCAGCTGCCATCCCCTCAGGTTTCCAGTATGTAATATATACACTGAGTACTTGCCTTCATCTTTGTATACTGCTCACCTGTTCCCAATTTCATTTATTTGACTTTGTCTTTTTTTTTTTTAATCTCCTGAATCTCCTGTTCCGTTTATCAGACAGCTTTGTGGTCCTTGGCAAAAACACTTCAAGATATGGGCTCAGAATAAGACTCCAGTTATCCAAGAAATTATGAGAACAATTTACAAATGGTATTTCATGAAGTTAAAAGGGTTTTTCAAAGAAAACAATTGCTAAAGGAGAGAACCTATTGAATGGGAGAAAGTCTTTGCAAGCTATATAGCTTATAGATGATTTATATCTGGAGTATACAAATATTAAAAAAATCAAATAACAAAAATACACCCCAGCCAATAAATGGGCTAATGAAATGAGCAGAGAGTTCTCAAAAGATGGAATAAAAATAGACAATAAACATGTAAAAAAATACTCAACCTGACCAGCCTCTACAGAAATGGAAATTAGATCTATATTCAGATTTTGCCTCATCCCGGATAGAATGGCAACCATTAAGAAAACAAATAATGAATGTTGGTGAGAATGTGGACAAAAGGGACCCATATACAAATGTAAGTTAGTCTAGCCAATATAGATATCAATATGGAAGTTTCTTACAATCCAAAACATTGACCTTTCATGTGACCCAGGTATATCATTACTGGATAATTCATCCAAAGGACTCCAGGTCCACCTATCACAGATATTTTTAATGGATTATTTTGTTTATTTACATTTTAAATGTTATCCCCCTTACTAGTTTCCTCTCCGAGAAGCCCCCCCATCCTACCCTGCCTCCATGAGGGTGTTCCCCTTGCTGTAGGACAACCAGCCCCTTCCTGATAATTAAGCTTCCCATAATTTTTAACACAACTTTCCCCCTACTCACGGGAAGTGCAATTTTAGAGATGCCAGTTTTCAAGATTTGAACATTTTGGTACTGTGATCTTTAGGATTTTAGATTTTAGGCATGTTTGTTCCATCAGGGTTCAACATTCAGGAGTATGGATGATTACGTTTGAAGAAAGGGGACAATGAACAGGCAGGGACAATTTTACCACAGGGAGATCCTTTGAAATTAAGATTAAGAAAAAACCTTTTTACATCTGTTTATTATGGGGAAAGTAAATTTAGTGACTAATGCAAATAAAACAGCCTCTTCTCTAACTGTTCAGTTTGATGCATGTCTAGTCTTAGATAATCAGAGAAGCTTAGATAATCTGAGAAGGCTTTGAGCATGGAATGTATGTGCTGAGTTTTTCACTCAGTGTCTTCTCCACCTTCTCTACTATATGATGACATGTGGTAGGTGTGGTGGTTTGAATAAGAAATATCCCCTGTAGGCACACATATTTGAGCACTTTGAATTTGCCTCTTTCTTTTTCTATTTTGAGTGTGTGTGTGTATTGTATATGCACCTATGCCTGTTTGCACATGTGTGGGCAAACTTGTGTGGGTACATATGTGTGTGCATGTGTGTAAGTGCATGTGTGTGCTTAAGCCAGAGGTTAAGTGTGTTCAGTCTCTTAGCCAAAGCTAGAAACTCAGTGATATGATAGTCTCCATAGCAGCTTGCTCTGGGGGTCCCTTGTCTTTTCTGAGTAAACCACTATGCCTATCCTGCATCTATGTGGGTTCTAGGATCTAAACTCTGATTCTTGAACTCATATAAGAAGCACTTTACCAGTGAGCGATTTTTCAGCCTTCAATTCTCCTCTTTTGCCCCCTAACTCCCTCTGGAATTCTTCTCAACATGTTCCCTTCTTCATTTCATGCCTTTCTCCCTTTCTTCCCCCCCTCTTCTTCCTCCTTCTAATTCTTCATAACTTAGAGTTTATAGTTAGAGTAGCTTACATGTATACATATTTGAGATTATTTTCTGGGTAATTGGGCAATTTATTGGTGACTTTATCACCGAAGGAAAATGACTCCCTTCAATATGAATCCCTCAATAACCAGTAACTATTAGTAACTCCTCAATAGGGGTGGATCCTCATGTGTTCTTCCCGCATCTATGCTTAAATGTCAGTGATCTCTGTTTTGTCCAGGTGACCACAGCTGCTGTGAGTTCATGAGTATAATCACCATGTCATATCCAGAAGAGAGCATTTCATAGCACCCTTCTCCATACTCTATCCTCATGTTTTTTTTTTTTCTAGTCCTCTTCCCTTAGTGTTTTTTGATCTTCAGGTGGTGGTGATAAATGTCTTCTTTAGGGTTGATCACTCAACAGACACATTTTTTTTTTTTAATTATCTATTTAATGTGTGAGTGCTCTGCTGCATATACATCCACTTGCCTGAAGAAGGTGTCAGATTTCCCTATAGATGGTTGTGAGGCACCGTGTGGTTGCTGGGGATTGAACTCAGGACCTCTGGAAGAGCAGCCAGTGCTCTTAACTGCTAAGCCATCTCACCAGCTCCCACTCAACAGACACTTCTCAGAACTTTTACCAATTATGAGTCTTTGACCCCTCAAAAGAAGCTACTCTGACCAGCATTGAAGGTAGCACTAATTTATGAGAATAAACACAAATATTTAGAAACCAGTTTGACATGCCCATTTAGCTAAATGGCAGTAGTAGGTTCCCTCCCTAGGGTCTATGACCTCTCTAGCCATTAACTTATTTAATTTATTTAATGTATCTAAATTACGAGGCATGAATTTA
Organism: Mastomys natalensis; assembly: GCA_021653895.1. Lineage (NCBI taxonomy): Eukaryota > Metazoa > Chordata > Mammalia > Rodentia > Muridae > Mastomys > Mastomys natalensis. Next base: position 91,385 of record JAJTUV010002407.1, read on the forward strand.
TTCCTGTAGGGAGGATCTCAAATGCCATCAGAAAGTGACTGATTATCCCTGTGGCATATATTCCACTATGGAGTGAGTCAGTACATCTCACATAGAATGCTAATGTTAGTACAGTATGAAAGGTCCATTTTAGGTAAGAAATTGATAGCTACTTTCCCCCTAGTATCCTGCACAACATCTTCTGGTACAACACAAGCTAACCATTAGGATAGAAGCTTCTAGCTCACTTTCAGATTGATTTATCCCATGTCTTATAACCAAAGTATGTGATGTCTTCAACCATAAGATTGTGTCATCTAGTTATGGTGGATAGCCAAGAGCAGGAGCAATAGCTTGTATTATTTTGGAGGTCTTTGGGGCCTTCCCTAATGAAAAAGATGCAGAGAGATAGGTATCCATAATCCCATCAACATTCAAGCACTGGAATTTTAATTTCATAACCCACAGCTTCTGGAACAGTATAATCTAACCAGTCAGAGTATCTCTGTTCAAAATCATTTAAAAATATTTTAAATTAGCTTATAAAGGAGTGGGTTTTTATACTTTTTTTTTTTTTTTTTTTTTTTTTTACAAATTATTAGTTGTAGTTAACTCTCCTCTCATGATCTCCTCTCCCCTAACTCCAGTCCCAATTCTTACTTAAGCCTCCCTCACAGTGTTGATCACCTCTGTTTTTATATCACATGTGTTCTCCTGTCCATTTCTCAAAACTTTTTGTGAAAGTCCATCCAAATACAGATTCATCCAAGAAGAACAAACATATATGAACTTTAATGGTTTATGCTTAATTAATATTTTATTTCTATATTTGAACATTTTCTTTCTTCATTGAGAGCATGGCAATCTTTTTGAAGGAATCACTGAAGGCTTGTCTAACTTGCTTATTTCTCAGAGTATAAATGAATGGGTTCAGCATAGGAGCAATTGACGTCATCAGAACTGCTACACCTTTATTGATAGCCACCGATTCCTTTGCTGAAGGGTTGATGTAAATGAAAATACAGCTTCCATAGGTGATTGAAACTACAATCATGTGAGAAGAACAGGTGGAAAAGGCCTTTTTCCTTTGCTGGGCAGAGGGGAATCTTAGAATGGTCTTGATGATATGTACGTAGGACAGGATAACACATACAAGGGTCAGAATGAAGGTTAGCACTGCACAGACAATCACCAGCTGCTCTATAAGCCAAGTGTCTGAGCACGAAATCTTCAAGATAGGAGATGCGTCGCAGAAGAAATAATCAATGACATTTGAGTCACAGAATCTCAAATTTAGGAATAGCGTAAGTGGTGGGAGTATGATGAGCAAGCCAGCTGACCAGCAGCAGAGAACAAGCGTCTGACACACTTTGCTGCTCATGATGGTTACATAATGCAGGGGTTTGCAGATGGCCACATAACGATCATAGGACATAATGGCCAGCAGAAAAAATTCAATCACTCCAAAAACATCAGTAAAAAACACTTGAATGACACAAACATTATAAGTGATTGACCTGTCTCCTGTTGCTATGTTGTACAAATATCGAGGGATACAAGCAGATGTAAATGAAATTTCTAATATGGAGAAATTTTGTAGAAAAAAGTACATAGGTGTTTTAAGGTGGGAGTCTAATATAGTGAGGAATATGATAGTCAGATTCCCAGTTATGCTGAGCATGTAGGCAAAAAATAGAAACACAAAAATTGGAATCTGAAGTTGAGGATCATCTGTTAGTCCCAGCAGAATGAAGGTGGTTATCGTGTTGTTTTTCATTACTAACTACCGAGTTATCCAATCCTCATGTAAAATATAGTGATGCTTTATTTGAAAAGTAGCAGAGCCAGAGAGCGGTAAACAGTGACTTTTAGAGTGAAGTTATTCCTGGGTAATTTCTTCTGCAAGTAGAATCTGATACTGTTGATAGTCCTGAGTGTTTAGCTATTAAATAATTTAGTTTATTGGCTTCACAGTTTGTGATATATCTTAAAGATCAACTTAAATGTTATGACATTCATATTCTTCACGCTTATACTTATAATAATCTATACCTAACTGGGTTTTCTTGTGGTGTTAGATTTGAATCACAATGTGTTCTGATTCAATAAAACTATTGTCTTCGTATGCCTAAGATTTCTTTCGTATTTGAAAGGTGCACATTCAAATGCCGTTCCTAGAATATTTGGTCCCCGATAAAATATAAACACATAACAACTCATCTGGATTCCATGAACAGGCTCTGTTGCTTTAGCTGTAACTTGTACTTTTCATTTTGCCACGATGATTAAGCATGCATTTATGAAGTATGTTTCCTCTTTTAAGTTGAAACTTCTACATTGCTTTATAGCATCTCTATTTTTATATTTCTCTGTTAGCGTGTAATTCATACACACTGTTTACTGGGATACACAATTCACTCCACGTGAAAATGTTTATTCAAGCTGAGAAAAGAAAAAAATATGTCCTCTATTCTTTCAGTGTGTTGAGTATGGGAAATGTTTTAACAAGGTATTTCTACCATCAGGTTTAAAATCAAGCTAAAAACACTACACACACTTTCTGTGTGCTGACTCTGGATAACTACTTATTTCGATGTTTAGTTTGAATGTCACTTTACTAAAAGTCATCTAAAGCTCTATTATCTGCATTGCTCATTTGTGCTCCTGTGTCAGGTTATTCTACTTCAGCACTTTCTCTGAGAAAGGAAGCTTGTTGAAATCATGGACTGTTCCATTCTCTTAACCCAGATAGCAACCCAAACCAACACAGTCCTATATTGGTAATCCACATATAAGAAACAGCTTAGCAATATATATCTATCCACACCATTGACTTACACACTGAAAAGGGGCATCACATTCTTTTTGGACTTTGTTTGTAAATAGTTTTGTCACTGAAAAACTATTTTGTATCTGTGTATGATATACACATGTGTACATGTGTGCATTAGGGGTGTTCATGTATGTATATGTGCATGCATTTGGAGCCCAGCGGTCCACATCAGGTATCCTTCTCTATCGCTCTCTATTTTATTTTCTGAGACAAAATCTTTCACTGAACCTGGAGTTTGCTGATTTGGCAAAGCTAGCTGGCCAGTGATCTTTCTAAGGATTACAGGTGTGCACCACAGCACCCGGCTTTTTATGTAGTTGCTGGGGGTCTGAACTCAGGTCCTTGTGCTGGCAAGCATTTTATTCACTGAGCTATTAACTCAGCTTCTGTCATTGATTTTTAACTTTAAAATTTTTGTATGTTTTAAATTTGATCTTGATTTTTCCTTTTTGTATTTGAAACAAGAGAGTTACTAGTGAGTAAATTCATTACTCTTTTACATGCTGTTGAAAATGTTAAATATCATCTCTTCCTTGCATTAGCTGTCTTTATAGGTTGGTTACTGAAAATTTTAGCTTCCTTGAGACATTTGTCAGTAATACATTCAAGTTAGAAGTCAAGGAATTCACATACCTTAATATATAATGTTCGCACTATTTACATGATAATATATAGCAAATATTTTTGCATCTCCATAAATACACTTAAGACCATTTAATTTACCACACTACATTTGTGTTAAAAGTTAAAGACTCTCTCTAGTTTTGTAAAACTGTTACAATTTCAAAGTTTTACCTATATTAAAAATAATATGAGCATATGCTAAACTTTAAAATGATTTTCTATATGCTGTTATGCATCACTTTAAGACTGTTAAAATATCTGTAAAGTGTGTTTTTTAGTTTCATAATTCTTAAAATATACCTTCAATAGCTGAAGCTACATTTATTTAGAACCTTTATGTACCAGAATGTTGTCTATGAACTTTATATTACTTTCCCCTGAACTTACATGTGGCTGTATTGTAATAATAACACTCAAATTGCCACAGATGTGTTAAATATACCTTTTTCCAAGATTATTTTTTTTTAATGCTGTATCTCATTATCTAGACCTGGTTGGCCTGGAACTCACTATATAGACTGGGCTGGGCTTGAACTCACAGAGATTTGCCTGCCTGTTTCTGTCTCCCAAATGCTGGGATTAATGGTGTGTACCACTATGGCTGGTGTGTGTGTGTGTGTGTGTGTGTGTGTGTGTGTGTGTGTGTTTTCTTCTCAAGATTTTTGGCAGTTTTCTATTCTTTGATATAAATTCTGGCTTATAAGGTTTTCATTAATAAAAATTACACCATGAAATAGGTTCTGATCTTTGAGGTTTTCATTCATAAAATTACACCATGATATAGGTTCTGATCTTTAAGGTTTTCATTCATAAAATGATACCATAGAATAGTCAGCTTTTCAGTTTCCATTTAAGGATTTCACCACCATTATCTACAGCTTTTCTCTTGTATTTTCCATTTCTGTTTCTTCAGTAGATATTTTAGTAATATATGTAGTGATATATATATATATAATATAAGTAGGGTTTCCTAATTTTTGATTTAGAGTAGTAGTTGCTCCATTGTTTTTCTCAGGTGACACCTTGTTTCATTAGCACAAGTGTATTTTAGTTTTTGAATGATCATCTCCAGTGTTTGAGGATGAAGAGAAAACAATTCTGTCTACATTTCCCCAATGAAACTAGCATGTTATGCAGACCGTTGTTCCTTTACCTTTAAAATAGTCACTGCCTTAAGAGATGAAGGCTGCATCCCCCTATGCTATATGGCAAGTTTACTACCACCGTCAATGGGAAGGAGAGCTTCATTAAGGGCAAATATATCCTAGCTTTTAAGAGGCAAAGCTTTAGAAAATAATTACATCTTCCAAAAGAATTTTTTATTAAAATGTTTTCAGAGAGCCAATTTTGTTCACAACAGAATAAATTATCATACTGGATGATTCTTGATTCTACATCTTTTCTCTTTAAACAGGAGAGTGAGGTTATAAAATCACAGCAACTGGCCATAAATTCACATGGTATTTACACTTTGATGAAAAAAAAAAACCCAGCACCATTAAAATACAACTCAGAACTATCTGTGTATCTTTATGTAACAATTTATATAAATAACTACAGCAGTTGATTTTGGTAGGTCAGGTCCAATATGCTTACCAGAAAAATCATCGACAAACATGAAGTTGAATGAAGAGCCACTGTGCTTACTCTTCTGATAGCTAACAGTAGGTTCAGCTGATTCTTTAAGGAGAGTCTGGAGTCTGTTTTGATACAGAGCACCTACAAGCAAAGGCTCATGTAGAACTTTCTAGTTTCAGTGTAACAATCCCCACTTTCTCTCATGCTGTGCAAAGGCCTAGCCCTACAAAACCTCCAGAGTTTTTCATCTCCTACACACTGGACAGATTTTTCTTAATCAGGTCTTTGGTTCCTTTTGATCCTAGGCATATATTCTAGATTTCCTTTGGTTGAAAATAAAGCATAACTGTAAATGTTGTCTTCTTTTTTTCCAAAGTATTGATGTGATGATTTCTTTGGGTAAGTTTTTTTTTCATTGTTACAATTTGCATTTGATTTATTTCCTAGACCTGAAACTAACTAAATAAATATCTGAGTCCTCAGTGACCTATGTTCAGACATCACTAATGAGTATCTATAATGAACTCGGGCAAAAAATCCTGAAAGATGCTGTAGTGGGGACAGTGTCCTTAGAGACACTGGTACAGACTAAAGACACATGGGAAAAAATTTTTATGGTCAAGAACTGGCTGGCATCGCCTGTGTTTTTCTCCTTACCATAAATAAAAGGTGAAAGACTATGAGGCAGTTGCAACTACTATTTTTCTCAGGCATTAAGATGATAAACATTAGAAAACCTGAAGCAAGTTTCCTTTTAATATTGGGAAATAAATGACAACATGAATATTTAAAAGTAGAAATATTATTTTATTATTTACAGTTATAACTTGCTTTTTCTCACTTAATTATGTAAAACTGTTATCTAAACAATGACCATAGAGATCTATGATATATGTTATATATTTGTCATGATCCATTTATATTTTAAATCACTTCAGAGAATTTTGTACAATGTATTTCAATTATATTTGCTCCTCCTTCCTCCTCCTTCCATAACAGCCCAACTTTATGTCTTTTTTTGAAACTCATTAATCACAATCTGCTCATGTATTCTTGGGTGTGTTGCCTTCATTGGAGGGTAGTAAACCTGCTAAGGGCTGAACCCTTAAAGGAAAATAAATTTTCATGTTGAAATTCCATCCACTTAGGCCTGCATAAGTATTGTTCATGCTGTATCAACTGCTTTGAATTAATATATGCAACTGTCATGATGGATCCAGAAAACACCATTTCCTTGTAGTCATCCACCCCTACTTCCAAATGATCCCTGAGCTTTGGGGAAATGGGGTTATGATACAGGTGTCTTGGTTTGGGCTGATCATTTCATAGCCTATTCTCACAGACACTTTGGTCAGTTGTGGGTTTCTGTGTTAACTTCCATCCATTTTCAATGAGGACTGATGAATGCACTAGTCTATAGGTATAGCAAGAAGTCATTAAGAGTCAGTATAATACTAATCTGTCTACTTATTTACTAAATATTTATTTATTTTTTTAAATATTTTTTTTCTATTTTTAAAGATTTATTTATTTATGAGTACACTGTAGCTGTCATCAGATAAACCAGAAGAGGGCATCAGATCCCATTACAGATGGCTGTGAGCCACTATGTGGTTGTTGGGAATTGAACTCAGGACCTCTGAAAGAGCTGTCAGTGCTCTTAACCATTGAGTCATTTCTCCAGTCACCTAAAACTTTATTTAGAAGAACTTTCAAATAAGAAAGTCATATATCAAATTAACCAGGCCTAAAGTCTATATATCTCAGTGAACATTTATACATTCAGAGTAGCCATTCTGAAGCTGTAAAGCCTCCCATTGGACTTTGTACTTCATCATCAAATATATTTTTATGTACTTATCCACAACCAAAAAAGTAACAAGCCATGGCAGAGTTACAACAAGAAAAACAGTTTAGTAGATTATCAGCTTCACCCGTATGACCTATGACCTATCTACCCACAGAGTTTTGGTCCTGATAATAGTGCCAGGTATAAGTTTGACTTGTGGACCTTAAATTTAGTGGGAAAATTGTTATTTACTATCTTGACATTTGTGTCACCATTATACCAATGGGCAGTGTTGACAAGATGGTCATTGTTGTAGTTTGTTGAGCTCATAGCTTGGTAATATTGGTTATTCCATTCTTCTCTAGTAGAGTGCATAGCTCCTTCTAACAGTGTGAAATCTTACCAGTAGAGATGAAACTTCCAGTTGTATTTCATCTTGATTTCTCTGATATAACTCAAATTTGTGCTGTCTTCAGCAATAGGGTCTCACCATCACATTTTTGAGGGTAACCAAGAACACGGGCAATAGCTATAATTCAGTCAGGGTGGCACAGCCCTGACTGAAAAATGGCAAAAGTCGCAAAGCCAGCACAGATTTTGACACAGTCCAGCAAAGCTGAGCTGAATGCTGTTTTTCCACTATGCTGTTTTTCACTTTGAGGTTCTGATCTCTCCATGTTGCATTTGTGGGGGACTTTTAACATTATGATTCATTATGTCTTTTCCCCCAGAAAATTATTTCTGCTCTCAAAGAAGTAACCTTCTCTGGCCCTACTCGAGAGTCTTCCTTGCCATGGAGATTGTGAAAAGCACAAAACAGCTGAATATCCCCAGAGTTCTGTTGGCCCATCTTCTTCTCAGTAAACTCAGAAAACAATTGATTTGGCAACAGATCAGAGTACAGGCTTCCTCTTATATTCAGCCTACAGGACATTGCCCCCAGATAATAAAAACTTAGTAACAAAATCAGTTTGCCTAAAACAACATTTTATAATATTTATGATATAAAATTAATATAAAAGAAAAGAAATATGAGATTTTGTTAATTATAAGGAGACTTGGTGGTGGCTATGCAGCATCTGCAGGGAACAGCATATGAGTGCTTCTCTGATGGGATTCTACTGTGGTGAGGTCCATGGAAACTCCTTCCTACTTGCCAAGGACCTGTGGTGAATTCAGTGGCCTCTATGCTTATTATCTAGATAGTGCATGCTACAAATTCTACTTGTTTTCACTATGCTGTCTATACTCATAGCAATATTTCACTTTGAGTTTCACTTTGTTGGTCATGGGTAAGGCTTGGCTCATGCATGCTGAAAGCCCTGTGGATGATTTTGTGCTTTTTTCAAAACTCTTTTAAGGGGTAAAACCCTCCTTTACTCTCCGTACATGTATCAATCCTCTAGATTTGACTGTTATTCCTGAGTATTTTGGAACATGTAATCATGTCCCTAGAGAAACAGCTACAGTCACACCAAGTAAGCCTGTGGCAGTTGTAAAGGTCCTGCCTGCATGACTGTTCTGAGGAAGCTATGTCTGATCAACAGAAACTTAAAATGGGGGAGACTATGTCTGATTAATAGAGATGTAAATGGGGAAACTATGTTTGATCAACAGAGACTTAGAGGGTGGGGAAGCTATGTCTGATCAGTAGAGACTTAAAAAATGGTTCTTGGAAAGATGGTATCAGAAACTGATAGGTGCTTATCAGGAAAGGTTGCTTGGTACAATGAACATGTCTCTGAAATTAAAAAAAAATTTTTATTGCAGAGGGATGCTAATTGATGACTGAACTTATACCCATAAATGTTTATTCTGTCTCTTATTTTGTATGACTTTGTAACCACATTTGCTACTATCTGGGTATGTGCTCATGTCTACAAGACATGCCTGGCTTGTCTTTATTTATTTTTGGCTTGCTGAAATTGTGCTTTGTAGTTCAAATTAAGGTTGGGGAGTGATTGACCCAGAGGGAGGGGGCAAAGAGGAAGGGAAAATATTGGGGATTTTTTTGTAACGATGGGGATTTTATAATGTTGATGTTATGATTTCTTTAAATAGAATAATCAATGATATCACTGCTCAGGTGTAAGCATAAATTTTTTGCAACCTACTTTTAATAAGGGTTCAACCTCTCCTCTAGCACACCACCCAGCATAGATAGTGGAAGAGAAAAGTTATTAGAATAAGGGGGAAGTGGACCTGTTCAACAATAGTTGTTGGGGTGAGAGCTTGATCTTCTTGGGTAGCAGCTTAGTCCCGTAGCAAACTTACCAAATATGACTGAACAGCTGTAGTCCAGTCCTTTCAGCAAACAAACAACAGGCAGCTGTAGTTCCATCCTGAAGAAACTGCCAGGCTCACTAACTGGCCTAGGTGAGGCTACAGAAGCTACAATCTTCCACCAGAAGCTCAAGAACAGTTCTTGGCTGAGTTTCTCTCAATTGCGGTGTTATCACAAGTTGAGCTCAATAATTGCAAACCAATATATGTGTATCTTTAGTGAAGAATAGCAAGGTGGAGCAAACCAATTCAAAGCTCAGCGTTCCTCTCTACTGTCTTTGGGGTCATATTTATACTCCTTCATCAAACATCCTTTCACCTGTGTCTTTTTCAGGAAAACATTCTTGCATGTGTTTGCTTTAGCAAGACATCTTCTCACCTGTGTGCCCTAGCACAACAGCATTTGGCATAACTAACTTTCCAAAGAACTAGAAGTTTCCGCTTCACTCGGGTGAGCAGGATTGTGATTGTATAGGTAAAGATAGCTCAAGCTATTTGTTGAATAGCTTGCTTGAATGTCAACAGGTAGTCATTGTCTTCATTTGCACAGAGCCCCCTTCCCCCTCTCAGGATCTGAACCTTGCAGCTGGAGCTGGTCTCCAGCAGAGTCTGGCTCACATTAAGTTACAGTGAGGCCTGTTATGAATAAAGCTGCTATGAACATATTTGATAGGGCACAAGTGTCCTACAGTATAGTGGGGGCATCTTTTGGGTATATGCCCAGGAGTGGTACAGCTGGATCTTGAGGTAGAACTAGTCCCAGTTTTCTGAGAAACTGCCAAATTGATTTCCAAAGTGGTTCTATGAGTTTGCACTCCCACCAACAATGAAGGAGTGTTCTCCTTGCTCTACATCCTCATCAGCATGTGCTATCATTTTAGTTTTAGATTTTAGCCATTATGATGGGTGTAAGATGGAATCTCAGAGTAGTTTGATTTGCAATTCCCTCATGACTAGGGATGTTGAACATTTCTTTTTTAAAAAAATAGCTAAATAAATCTTTAATATTTCTAATTGCAAATGTACAGAAATTGCACAGTCACATGAAGTCTTCAAACACCAACAACTTTTCTTTATATTATTACATGGTTAAAAGTCCATACTGGAGGGAAGGGCTCCAGCCAACTCTGATGTTTGCGTTTTTTCTTTTTCACGTACTTACAAAAAGGGGAGCTGGACACAGTGGGGGAGATGGGTAGCCTTGTGGCTGAGTATATAGAAAAGAGGGGCTGGTTCTCTAGACAGTCTGGCTCCCAGATCTACAGGTATAAGAGAACAGTGTCCCTCCAGCAGGTGCTGAGATACATGTGGAGCTGTGGCCTGGTCCCCACCTCCCACTCCTGGGCAGTTAGAAGTACTTCTCAGACATTAAAGATTTTTATAGCCTAAAACTGGAAACAATCTAGATTTCTCTCAACTGAAGAATGGATAAAGAAAATGGTGTACATCTGCACAATAGAATGCTATCCAGCTATTTAAAACAAAGACATCATGAATTTGCAGGCAAATGGATGAAACTTGAGACTATCATCCTGAGTGAAGTAATTCAGAGTCAGAAAGATACTTATATTGTGTACTCACTTATAATTCGATATTAGCAGGACAACCATGTTACAATCCACAGACCCAAAGAATCTGGGTAATATGGAGGTCCCAAGGGAGAATTCTCAAATCTCAATCAGTATGGGAAACGAGGTGGATGGAGAGAGGGAACTGGGTAGGAGTAGAGTTGAGGAGGTGAATGGGGATGGCAATCAGGTGCAGGGAGAGGGGAAGCGAGAAAGGACTGGAAGTGAGAATGGAAATCGGTGGGGTTAGGGGGGAGGGAGGTTTGTGTATGGAGGCCTGGGATGGGATACAGGAGTGATCCTAGCTAAGATTCCTACCAGAGGAGGACATAGAGACTGAAGTGGTCACCTCCTGTAGCCAGTATGACTTCCAGAGTAGGGAGGGGCACATCAATCTACCCACAAAACCTTCAGTACAAAATTTGTCTTGCCGACAATGTGCAGAGATAAAGATGGACAAGAGACTGAGGGAACAACCATCCAAAGACTGCCATAACTTGAGACCCATCCCATGTGATAGAGCCAACTCGTGACACTATTAATGTTACTCTACTATGTTGGTAGACAGGAAGCTAGCATAACTGTCTCCTGAGAAGCTTCATCCAGCACTGGAGGCAGATGCAGAGACCCAAGCTAAACATGCAGAACCCAGAGAGTCTTGTGGAAGAATGTGGGATATAGGTGAGAAAGTGGGATGGGTCAAGGACATTGGAAGAAGAGCCACAGAGTCAACTAACCTGGGACCATAGGGCCTCACAGAGCCTGGGACACCCACCAGAGAGCATACAGGAACTGGACCTTAGACCTCCTACATATTTGTAGCAAGTGCGTGGCTTGAATGCTCATGTGAGTCCCCTAATGAGTGGAGAGGTGGGAAGGGGAGGGCTGTCTCTAACTGTTCCCTGCCATTGGATTCCTTTCCTCTAACTGAACTGCCTGGTTGGGCCTCATTGGGAGAGGATGTGCCTAGTACTGTCAGACTAGATGCCCCAGGTGGGGTGGTACCCAACAGGTGCTTCCCCTCTCTAAGGAAAGGGAGGCAATGGGAAGTGGGAGTTTTAAGGGTGAGACTGGGAGAAGAGGAGGGAGGGGCTGTGACCAGGATGTAAATTGAATAAGAAGAGTTACAGTGAGGTCTTTTAACTAAAAAACCAGCAGAAAATAGAATTCATCAGTATATAGCCTGTGAGAGCTTTTAAACTTTTAAGTTAGGCTAACTTACAAGCTGTTCCTTCAGTCACTAAGCATTGTTCAAGGCTTGGGAACTCAGATATATTTCTATCTATTTGATGCTTCACTTTCCTGAAGAATAAAATGTCATAAACACTTACGTAGTCTAAAATGATTTGAGATTGTTGATAACTATTCTCTCTGTACTTGTAACACATGTCCAGGGACAAAATGATATGATATATATTTCTTTTGAAATTATAAGTTTGCCCCTATTATGGAATCTGTATAAAGAAACATCCTGCTTGCTAGTTGGTCTGAGATGCAAGATTCTCCAGCCACAGTCTCTGACTCATTCACCCGACACTTCCTTCTGTCCATTCCTTATCTCCTCTGCTAGGACATGTCTGATGCTGGGGCTGATGCCTGGCATTTGGCAATCTGTGGGATCTCACTTCTTAACAACTCCCAAAGATGTAACCCATTCTCAACACTGTGCTTTTTATTTGTTATCCTGTGGTGTCTGTTAAGGGCATTTTTGCCCGTTGTAGGATAATTACACATAAAACCCTTTTATATGTGTATGTTTATGTTTTGTGAAGCTTCAACGGCAGTAATTTTCCTATGGCTTTTTCTAAATAACTTTAGTACTTTTTATGGGACTCCTGAGTGTGAGAAAGAGTGGGTCTCTGATTCTTGTGGGTGCTCATGGGACTCTTCCTTCTTTTGAGTTGTCTTGAGTTGTCAATGATGGTTTTTGCTTTGTCTTACTATATTTTACTTTTCCATGTTTTGTTGTTATCCCTTAGAAGTATATTTTTTCTAATGTAAGACCAAAAGGGATGGTCTGGAGGAAGGAACTGGGAGGAGTAGAGAAAAAAATCTATTTTCAATTAAAGGAAAAAAATATAAAAATGAAGGGAAACAGTAAGGTTGCAGGAAAAAAAATGAATAAATGTTCTGTCCTACCTCCCAAAAACCTATAGTTAAAAATATTGATTTAAAAAAGTTTTATTCAGAGTTTTGAGACTGGTTCTTACAATGAATGCACCCTGAAGTGATCTCAAACACCTGATCTTGCTATTTTAGTCTTTTGAGAGGGTTGGGACTTCAGGGATATACCACCATGCCTGGTTTATATTATTGTATTTCATATGGAAACATTTATGATATCCTAGATGATTTTACTAGATAGAAAATAAAGAGAAAATTTGAAATTATAGGCATGTTAAATTGCTTAACTGTTGTACCCATTTCCCCATGTATATAAAAGCATCTTGTTGTTACTTTAAATATGCATTTTAAAACAAATAGAAATAACAGAAAAATAGATGCTTGCAAACAGATAATAAATTGAACTCAATTTTCATTTAAGCCTTACACAATGCAAAGTGCAGAAAACATTATATAGAATGGACAATGAACATCCATCATTGGTTTCAAATGCATTGGTACAATTCAAATACATTGCTTCTCTGTGCCTAACTTATTTTAGCACAACTGTCTCTAACCTGCCTGAATTAAAAATGATAGCATTTCATCCTATTTTATGGTCAAAAGTATTTCCTGCTATGCATGTGCAACATTTTGATTATCTGCTCACTGGCTTGTTTCCATTTCTCCTTTGTATCTCTGAGAGTACATGGTGGGGAGGGGGTGTGATTTCATGATTCTTTTTTGTTTGTGTCCTCTTTTGCTTTTAGGACCTAAATAATACCTACCTAAGGATAGTAAACACTAATATCCATTAGATGAATTAGTGAATAAATCAGAGAAAGTTTGGGATTAGAAGAAACAATGGTGACTTACTTTTTTTGCTGAAGATGTAAAAGTCTCCTGGCAATTGCTTTTGTGTTGTTTTATTTTACTTTATCATTTTTTGATATTCTTAATTTTCAAGTGAAACAGAAGTTATGGTGTCTGAAATCTATTAGCACACATGGAAGGATGTGATCCTAAAGGAGGTCTGTGGGAGCAGGAATGTCAGTCAACCACAGTGAGAAAGAATTCAGGAAAAGTCAACCTGATCTAGATAGAAGTTTGGGAAGTTTACCATCCATGTTTATTGGGTTTCACCATCTTATTTCTTGGAAAATGCTATAATTCTTTTTATTGAGTCATAGAAAGCTTGCTTGACTTGCCTATTTCTAAGTGTGTAGATGAAGGGGTTTAGCATTGGGGCAATGGAAGTAGTGAGAACTGTCACACCTTTGTTGATGGCCACCTCATCCTTTGCTGAAGGCTTGATGTAGATGAAGATGCAGCTGCCATAGGTGATGGAAACCACAATCATGTGGGAAGAACAGGTAGAGAAGGCTTTTTTCTTTTGTTGGGCAGAAGGGAATCCAAGAACTGTCTTGATGATATTAACGTAGGAGAGAACAACACACACCAGTGTTATAATGAGCGTCAGTACAGCACAGATGAGAACTGTCTGCTCCATGAACCAAGTGTCTGAACAAGAGATTTTAAGGAGAGGAAAAGCATCACAGATAAAATGATCAATGATATTGGAATCACAGAACTCCAGATTTAGGCCGAGGCTAAGTGGGGGGATTAAAATAAACAAACCAGCTAGCCCAACAACAAAAGACAAGTCTTCTGCAGACTGTGGTACTCATGGTAGTCAAATAGTGAAGTGGCCTGCAGATGGCCACATAGCGGTCATAGGACATGGCAGCTAGAAGGAAAAATTCCGTTACACCAAAGAGGTCAGTAAAAAATACTTGGGCGACACAGGCATTATAGGTAATCCTTTTGTCACCTGTTGCTATGTTATACAGGTATCTGGGGATGCTTGCAGATGTGAATGAGATCTCTAAGAAAGCAAAGTTCTTAAGGAAATAGTACATGGCTGTTTGAAGGTGAGGATCTACGAAGATGAGGGAGATGATGGCCAGGTTTCCAGTTATGCTTAGTGAGTAGGTGAGAAGAGAATGATAAAGGTAAGAACCTGCAGTTGCTGGTCATCTGTCAGTCCCAGCAAGATGAAAGTTGTGACGGTGTGGTTCCTCATCACTGACTTCTGGTTTCTTTTAGACCTGCGTGGAACATTCGGAAACTTTTCGATATAGATTCAGTTTTAAATTTGCCAGATTTTCTTATTCATTATACCTTAAAAAAAATTAACCTTTAAATGTCTACTGTGCAAGGACTTCTAATCTCCGTGGTTCTTTATTTTAGTGAAACAAGACTACCTTTTGGCTCAAGAATTATCAAAATTGGGTGGAATTTTCTGATATATTTTCCAAGTGTGTTGCTCCTTTGTGAAGTGCTGAAAGAAGCCAGACAACGTGAGAGAACTATGCACATACAGTCACTTCTGGTCTGTGTTGGAGAGCTGTACTCGAAATATTTAATTTTGTTTAATGCAATTTGTGTTTTTACCCTGAAGACTTCAGACTTAGCATTCATGAACATACAGTGCACCCACACTATCAACTCAGTTATGTGTACAAACATATACACTATACACACACACAATCACACACACACACACACACACACACACACACACACACAACACAGACACACACACACACACACACACACACTCCTGTAGTTGCTCCCATGATACTGCCTCCTTATTGGGTTTCTCTGTCCCTTAGTGATCACTTAAGAATTTAGGGTGGTACATAGCAGAGAAGGCTTTAAAGCACGATATAATTGTCGCAGAGAACACAATTCTCTCAAAACATACTTTGAAAAATAAATTTCAAAGATCTGTCTGTGATGATTTCTACCCCATCAAAGCACATTCCACTCTACTTTTCCTATGTAGATCAGTCTTGACCTCAAGATAAAAAACCTGGAATAACAGAATAAGGAAAATGACTATCTGATTTAAGAGAAAATATTGTGACACTGTTGAGGATATTTGCATAAGTAAATGGCATTAATAAATTTAGAAGGAACATTTGCATATCCTGTTAGAAACAATGCTTTTTCTACAAATTATGAGGGTGTGAGAGTCAATTTGATTCTTTTGTTTGGTTTAGACCATTGACAAAATTGTCAAAATTGGTATTTTTTTATTCTTCATTACTTAAAAAAAAATTATGGTGTTTTCATTTGTTTCTATGCGTTAAATTATAATTATTCAGGTGATCATCATTATATGCATATCTTAATTTCATCATGGCCCTTTTGATTCTCAGTTCTGGCCTGACATAATAATTTGAACATATCTCAGATATAACACATCCCAGTAGCAGTAGCGCTCTTTTCAATAAAGGCAATATGTTACAATATGGACCAATCCCCAGTGACAGATGTTTTAGCCACTGCTTCAAAAACAAGAGTGCTCTGTTCTCAACTTACCTGGTTGATTTTCATTTTTCAACTCTTGCTTAAAAATCTTCGAGAGAGTTTCCTGCAAGTCTGAAAATTGTGGTACTGGAAACTCCTGTCTCTGCATCCCTAAGTAACATTACCTGTTATAAATACACAAAGATGAAATATCATTTAGGAAGAAATCTTGGAATGTGACCCTTTTTTTTATATGACTTAACAACACTCAGACAATCACACATACAGCTGGTGTCTAACAAGGGCTTCTAAATGTATTGATCTATTGCTGTTTTCCAATCAGAATCTACAAAGATATTTTCCTTTCTATTTGGGCTTCTCACACAAAGCATTCTCATACTAACTTTACTTACATTTTGTATGAAGTTTAAGCTGAGGTTAAGTGTATTTTTTAGTTATATTTTTTAGTTAAAACTGTTTTCAGACAGGACCTTGATATCTATAGTCCAGGATGAGTTCTAACCCGCAATCCTCCAGTCTCAGTCTCCTGTCAGGATTACCCGCGTGCTTCACCACAAATGACTACTTTGGTTCTTAAAGAGACCAGTGTTTTGCTCTGTTTATCTTTATAGGTCACAGTAGAGGAATTGCCTTCGTTTTCTTGGATGGTTTAAAAATCTCTTTCTTCCTACTGTACCTCCAGTCTCAGAGGTGACAGAGATCATGCCACCGAGTAAAAGATTAGCATTGTCACTGTTAGTCCTTAATAGTCAGTGCTATTGATGTAGCTAACTGATTTTAGTTTATTGTCTTTCAAAATGAAATGAGGGAGAGATTTCTAATGCGGTAATTCATTGTTCATCAATTTGGGGGCGTGTTAACCTTGTTTTATGCATGATGATGATGATGATCATTCAATTTGAGGTTCACAATCAAGGTGACAGATTTCTCAATAGCCATCAAATGTAACATTTATTTACTCTGTGAACCTTTAAGTGCTGAGATTATAGGCAGTGTCACCAGCTGAGTTTAACACTTAAATGCCAACATATTGTTATATATAAAAATCTCCCATGATTTATTTATGCAAAGAGATCATGTTATATAAATAAAGAGGATGCCTTATAAAATACATAAATTATCATTTGTATTTATTACCCATTTTAAGAGTTAATTTTTTTCCCAGTTTGTACCAAACTGAGATCAAACAGAGTAAACGTAATAAAGACAAGAAAATTGATTGTGTTTACCATTGTGACTGCTGATGATAGATTTTATTGGTTGCTGAAGCTTGAAGTCTTAAACTTGCTTAATTAAAATGATAATTGAGATGAATATTCTGATATCAACTCCTAGTCACCTTTGCCACTGTCAAGCTTGTGACCAGTTGAGGATGCATAGACACCTCAGTAGAATCCTATCTTTATCCAGTTTCGTAGACTTCCCTATTATACTGTTTTAGCCTTCTTCCTGTAAAAACAGACCATCAGTCACTGATATGAAGGCTGCAGGATGTGAGGAATCTTCTCCACTTATGACACTTGTTACTCTGACTTATCAGAGCATGAGATCTGCTTCTTCTAGCTTAACATTTGCTTATTTGGTAAAAATGCAACTAACTAAATAAACATAATCCCTGGTGATATACACTCACTAATGAATCTTCTGAGTAACCTAATTTCAGGTTTAAAAAAGTGTGCTGCATTGTGCTTCTTTAGAGACAGTGTCTTTGGAGACTGAAGGATACAGCATTAGATAAAGTTCACCAAGACTGCAGAAGAATCTGATTATACACTAATCTACAGACTTAGAACACAACACATAACACATAACACATAATCTGACATGAAACCTAAAAGGAGATCTAGTAAAAACCACATTTCTTATCTAAAACTTGTTATGTGAATGATTTATTATATTTGAGAAAGTTTAAACAGTTAAGGAAAATGCAGAAAATACATAAAATCACATAATATAATTGCTGCTTTTATTGTAGTGGTTTGTTCTACAGTTGTATCAAGATGCTTATTAAGTACTGCTTATGAAACACTGAAAGACTTCTGGGTAAAACAGCATTTAGCATCCTCATTCATTTGACTCGATGAAAGAAAACAGGCAGGATGGTTGAAATACAGCCATTTTTTATTCCTTAAAGAAGTGATATTTGTAAATGAATTTATCAATACCATCTGAGTTTTTTTTTTTTTTTTTTTTTTGATAAAACAGGTGGGAGAGGCTGTGGATAGTGCCTAGCTGCCATCAGTGTCTTGGAGTAGGTTAGACCAAACTACAGGAAATCCTTTGCCTTAATAATTATTTGATGACCAAGGACTAGATACATAATTGGTGGGAACATCAGGGAGTTGAAGCAAAACAGTAGGAACTGTCTGACATTGACTTACACCCTCTCCTCCCCATTCACACCAACACTGAGAAGAGCTAGAGCAGAGTCTTGAGGCCACTGGACCAACAGCCCTGTAAACCTTCATTGACAGATAGAAAGGGGATATGTGTATGAAACTGTGAGTGGTGGCAAGCTCTGTCATAAGGATGATGGGTGAGGTTGGCAGTATTGCACAGGAAGGGTTCCCATGTTCCCCCAATCTCCGACAACAACATGCACAGTTGAACACCATAAGGAGAGAGGTTCTGCAGAGCTCAAAGCTGGCCAAACCGATGGCCATATACACTTTGCGGGAGAGAGTGAGGGTACTGAGGGCTGAGACAGCCTTGCCCTCAAAGTTCCCTGCCTAAGCAGAACGGAAACTACAACAAGGTTCCCACCTTGTTTTCCCTAATAGGAGCTATTGAACTGGATAGACCATTGAAGAAGTTGTACTGTAGTTATGCAGTTGTGTGAGAAACTCACTTCCAAGGGGTTGGTTTAAATACCACTGGAGCAACTTGTAATCCTGATCTACTTTTACAGATTTGAACTAGAAGTACAAACTGTGTCTTTCCTACCAATGCAGATTCTACAAGAAAAACCACACAGAGTGTTCAGAACCCATTCCATGAAGGAAAACATACTGATTGATGTGACTGAAAAAAAATCTCATGTAATCTCATTATAGTTTACACTATGTCTATTGTTAATTATCTTTTTGTTGTTGCAAAGTATTTTGATAAGATTTAAATTGAAATAGAATTTTACAATTTCCCTCTTTCCTTTCTTTCCGTAGCCCATCACAGATACCTTCATTCAAACCTCTCCCGTGTCCTGCTCAAGTAGATAGCCTTTTTCTTTGATTAGTTTTATATATGTATAGATGTACGTGCAACACACACACACACACACACACACACACACACACACACACACACACACAGAGTCTCTTGAGTCTGTTTTTGTTGTTTGTGTGTATAGGTCTAAGGGCTGACAACTCTATAGTGGACAACCAATAAGAGAGTTCATCCCTTGAAGAGGTTAATTCTTCTCTCAGCAGTCATTAGTGGCTTGCAGTTCTTTGTCTATTCTATAGACACCATGAAATGATGAACATTATCAATTATGGGAATAAAAGGAGATGAACATGTTAAAAGCATAAAAATGTACTTGATGAAATCATAGCAGAAACCTCTGTAAATATAAGGAACAATCATATAGGTTCAGGAAGCATTTAAACACCAAATAGACAAGATCAGACAAGAACCTCATATCATATTACAGTCAAAACCTTAAACGTAGAGAATAAACAAAAAAAAAATAATGAAAGCTACAAAGAACAATTAAGTCATACATAAATGTAAATACATCAGAATTACAGAAAATTGCTCAATAGAAACCACAAAAGGCAGAATACTGAGCACTGAATTCTATTACTGAAAGACAATAAATGCCAATTGAGATTACTACATCCAGTGAAACTACCTGTTATAATTAAAAGAGAAACAAAAACTTTCCTTGATAAAAATAAGCAGAAGAAATTCATCACCACTCAACTAGCATTAAAGTGGATACTTGAAAGAATCCTTGAGACTGGAAAGAAATATGAACACATCCAGTATCCTTCATAAAGAATAAGCCAAACTGAAAGAGCAGTTATAGATACAAAACACTCCAAAATCAAAAAATGATAACTAGTAAATACTTTTGTAGTACAATTTTAATTTTAATGAACTAAATTTTCCAATAAAAATAAAGATAAACAGATTGGATTAAAAAAGATTAATCTATTTATTGCTCCCATGACATATCTTACCATCAAAGGCAAATTTTACATTAGAGTGAAAATATGGAAAAAGGTATTCCAAGTAAATAGAATAAGAAAGCAAGCAGGCATTCCAGTGATCAGAGCTGACAAACAAATTTAAACAAAATAATTCAGAAGAAACAAAAAGGTTATCTCATGCCGATTAAAGCATAACTCTATGAAGAGAAAATTTAATTCTAAATATATATGCATCAAACACTGGTATAACAATAGAGAGATCATCTCATGGCAAATAAACAGAGAGACATCTGAGTTAAATGACATAACATCAAATGGACTTAAGAGACACTTATAGAACATTTCGTCCAAATACTTCAGAATATACTTTCTTCTTATCAGCCCATGGAACACACACAACTTATTGATAATGAACAACACACTATTGAACAATAAATTATCTATCATAGGAATTAAGCTTGACCATATGTCCATTTAGCAGTAGTCAGTAGTAAATCCCTCCTAGGAGCTGTGACACCTTAACGGTAAGCTTCTGGTGATTAAATATGTATCCTCTCCCATGGCATCTCAGATATAATTAGGGAATAGTTGATTACCTCATAACAGTCTTACCAGTATTGCAGTGGTGGAAACATCTTGCCCATCTCACAGTACTGTTGCATTCTGGTTTATAGTTTAGAAAGACTGTTGATGAGTTCTTCTCCCCAGAAGTCTGAATAGGATTATGAACACTAGCCAAAAGGGAGGATTAGTTTGGTTCCAGCTTGATTTCTCTGTGTGCTGTTTGTAAAGCATGTGGTATTAAGAGCGATAGCAACAGAATTCACTTTTTGTAAGTCTCTGGAGGACTCTGTTGAATTAATTAAATAATTATTAAATTCTATCCTGGGGTTTGCTACCCAACTCAATGGTCTAGGTTCCCGAATGAAAGACACACACAGCTTATATATATATTTTAATTGAATATTTTATTTATTTATATTTCAGCTGTCATCCCCTTTCCCCATTTCCCCTCTGTAGAACCCACCTATCCCATCTGCCCTCCTCCTTTTTGCTTTTATATCATTTTAATTACATGCAAGTATTAAGGTCAGTTCTGGGTTGAAGAACTAGCAATACAATAGGTGCAAATAGTCAAGGAACAAGCAAGAGTAGGCTTCAGACATGAAAATGACTTTCAGCTAGGACAGGGAAGTAGGCTCAGATATTTTGGTCATCCTGATAAGCCCTTAGAAACAGTGATTGAGGGAGTGTTCACGGACTTTGTTCATTACAGCCTTTATATTTTAATATGCCTTAAGAAACACAATAGCTAGGTGACAGCCTAGGTTCCATGTTGCTAGAATCTACCTCCTGCTGGTAATTCTGAGTTATCACTTACTATTTCTGTGTTCCATTTTGGCTGCTCTTAACTCCAATTAGTCTAGGCTATGCTTTCTTGGCCCAGTCCCAGGGTGCTCTCCTTACTTCTTTATCCCATGTCTCCATTTTCTCCACACTCTCCTGGCACATTGGATCTCTTTCTTCCTTTTCCTCTAATCCCAAGCCTAGGAAATCATAAAATCCTGCCTCTTTCTGTCTTCCTCAACTATTAGCTGCTTGTGGTTATATTTACAAACAAGAACCAAATGGGGGTAGGTTCCCAGAAGCTCCATGCAGACCCTCTCTTGAAAATAGTTTTTTTTTTGGGGAACATAATTAGCATTCATATATAAGCAGCTATAGGACTCTACAGACAACAATTTGCAGGGAATATGAAGCTGGCACTGGAATACCCTACCTCCTCATGTATAGCTTCTGGGAGCAACAAGATAGCTACATTTAAAATAAAAATTAGGATTTTTTAATTAGCACATACAGTAGTATGTAGTTTTTTTCATCATCCTGAGTTTTGGTTGACTCCCAAATGCTAGTTTCTGCTCTAATACTTTTCATCTCCATTTAGATTCTTCTACCCCACTACATTACCCATACATACTTTTTTAAAATTGAAAATATATCCTTTCCCCTTTTCCAGATCTACTCCCTCTCAGTTTTTCCTTCAGAAAAAAGCAGGGCTCCAAGAGATAGCAACCAAACAGGACAAAACAAGATACAATTAGACAAGGCAAAAGATCTCATATCAAGGCTGGACAAAGCAACCCAATAGGAGGAGAAGAGTCCTAAGAGTTGGCAAAAGAGTCAGAGAGACATTCACTCCTGCTATTAAGAGTTTCACAAAACCACCAAGCTAACAGCCATAACATATACTCAGAGGACTTGGTACAGACCCTTGCAGGCCTTGTGCTTATCTTTTCAGTTTCTGTGAGCCCATATGAGCCCTGTTAGTTCATTCAGTCGGACACATTTTCATGGTGTCCATGACTCCTACTTCTGTGGGATTACCTGATGTCTGAGTGGAGGAACCCAATGGAGACATCCAATTTAGACTCTCTCTCCACATAATGTCTAACTGTGGGTCTCTGCACTAGATCCCATCTGCTGTTGGAGAAATCTTCTCTGATGACAAATGGACAAGGCACCAATCTATGAGTATAGCAGAATATCATTAGGAATAATTTCATTGATTTTTTCTTTGCCTGTCTAGGTCTCTGGCCTATCTAGTCTCTGATTTCTGGACATCCAAACAGTGTAGGACATGGATTCCCCCTTGTAATGTGGGCCTTAAGTTAAGCCCAACATAGGTTTGCCACTCCCACAAGTTCTGTGACACCATTGCTCCACAATTTTTGCAGGCAGGACAGATTGTAGGTTGAGAGATTTGTGGCTGGGTTGGTGTCCTGGTTTCTCTTAGCCTGCAGAATACCTTCCCCTACAGAAAAGACTAGAATGTCAGGGTGAAGGTTTATGCAGGCATCAGTTTGACCTCTCTAATGAGTTGTGTGAATGTGTTCTTAGCAATGGGGTCTCAGTTTTGCAGCAAGCAGCTGGTATTAGTTTGTAGAGAGAAGCTCTCTGTCCTAGCACCATCCTGGGTTGTTTAGGAATTTCCATGGGTCCCCCCTTGGTCAACCACACAACTGAATGTAATCCACTGCCATCATTGAAGCCTTGCCTGGCAACAAAAGATGACCAATTCAGGCTCCATAGCCTCCATTATTTCATATTCTAGGAGTCCTCACTAGGGTCACCCTCATAGGGTCCAAGAAGTTTTGATTGTGCTAGGTTTCCATTCCCCTATATGACCCCAGTTCCTGTGTCTTTCTCTCACTCTCTCCCTTCATTCCTCCCCCAACCTGATCATTCCTGCTCCTGTCCTCACCCACCACCACAAAATCCTCACCCACAAAAATCTATTTCCTCTTCCCAAGGAGATCCATGTGTCCTGCTGCTAGAGCCCCCCTCTTTACCAACCTCTCTGGGTCTATGAGTTGCAGCTTGATTATCATTTACTGAACAGCCAATATCCACTTACAAGTGAGTACATACCATGTTTTTTTCTGGGTTTGGGTTACCTCACTTAGGATGATTTTTTTCTAGTTCCAACTTTTGCCTACAAATTTCATGATGCCATTTTTTTTTTAAAGCAGATGAGAAATAATACATTGTGTAGATGTACCAAATTTTCTTTATCTATTCTTTGGTTGAGAGATGTCTAGGTTGTTTCCAGCTTCTGGCTATTACGAATAAAGCTGCTATGAACATGGTTGAACAGTATCCTTGTGTATGATGGAGCATCTTTTGAGTATATGTCCAAAAGTGATATAGCTTTGTTTTGAGGTAGATCAATTCCTAATTTTCTGGGATAGGAAATCAGTGGAACATTTTGTGTAATAAAATCTCATAAGTCTGTATTTGAGACTGTATAAAATACAATAAAGTGCATAAGAAACAATAAAAAATCTGAATGTGTTATTACCTAACACATACAGTTTGGTGTAATATAGAATATCTTCTTTGCACTAATCAAAAGATTTGAAGAAATTGTGTGACTGCTAAGTTAGGCAAGGCTAGGTCTCTGTACATTGTTGTGGCTTTGGATCTCATATGATGAAACACATATCAGTCTTGAAATTACAAAATAAAAACAAGAACAAGATACAATCCTAACATTTGAAGATATCAATGTAATGCTCCTTTTATTTTCTGATTCTTCTCTGCACTTGCAGAACTTATTAATTATAAAATATCAGTAAGACTGTCCAAGAGGAGACCATTGTAGGGCAGTTTAGTCCTGGGTTTAACTAATCCCAAATGAGTTGAGAATAAATTATCTCCTGGGATTAGACTGAGTCCATGAACTCATTAAGAAAATTGCTTGACCAAAGGGAAGCCGGGTTGGATGTTACCAGTTGTTGGAACACTTTTTTCTCTGTCTCTCTATATTATTTGGTTTTCAAGAAAGATGAGTCATGACATCACTGCATCCATGTCTTGAATTTCTGGTTGCAACCTTGTCTTTAGTTGAGTGTGTCAGGGATTCATAGACTTTCAGAGAAGGTAACGTTTTATTTATCTTTGTGCAGTTTTTAATTTTATCTTATCCATAGACCTTCACAATGTTTCACCTTCTATTGTCTTAAAAAAGTACCAGTTGCTTCATTTTTCTTAAAGAATTCCAAGGATGACAATAAGTATGTTTATAGCACACTCGGTTTCTGTGAAATGACAAAAATGATTAAAGATACATTTATTTTCATTTCTATGTGAGGCTGTTAGCAACCTTAGAAGTCATTCTGCATGTACCTCTTTGTGTGGGAGCCTTCAGTGCAATAAACAGAGGCAAGAGCAAATGACAAAACTGTCTTCTGAAGAATATTATGAATATGTTTATTTTTATGTTTTTAAGTGGGAGAATTTAAGTCATGGCTGACTACTGTTTAT
The DNA here is from genome assembly GCA_021653895.1 of Mastomys natalensis. NCBI lineage: Eukaryota > Metazoa > Chordata > Mammalia > Rodentia > Muridae > Mastomys > Mastomys natalensis. The sequence continues at coordinate 116,453 of JAJTUV010002407.1, forward strand.
ATCTGAGTGATATTATCATATATATCAAACAGTGTGTTTCATATTTGTGATCAAATGCATCTTTATCTATCATGGAAAGGTTTAATTTACTGACAAAAGAAAGTATTCCCAAATTATTATTTAAATGTTTTTAATTAATATTAATTTTACATTTAGTATATTTTAACTATTGTGTAAACATGTAATAGTTATTTGTCAGCTTTGATGACACATTGATAGAAAAGATGTCTACTCTTAAAGAGAAAAAACATTGAGACATGGAAGACTAAAGTAGAAACGTGAATAATATTATCTGCTTTATCACTTGCTGAACTGCATAGCATAGAAACTAGTACAGCAACTTTGATAACAGACTGTGATGTCTGTTAAACATCAGGAGAGAACAGGACTGATAGAAGTCATATAGGTTACAGTATAGAGCTCTATAGTTTGAGAAAGTAAATCCTATAGCATAATATTATTTATCCTGATAATTCTTTGAGAAGGATGGCACTATTATTATACTTTGAGATAAAAAAAATTGTATGAGTTTTTGGGTCCTCAAGAAAGTTTAGATATGAGGTCACAAATAAACTTAGTAAAAATAATGTTAAAATAATATGTGTCTCAGAATTCATAGGAAACAGCTATTGATTCCTGACTCTGTTTAATTATTTTCTCTGGCCCATGTTTTAATTGTCACAAATAAAAATTTATTTTATTTTATTGTCTTGCTTGTTTTATTGTCTTTAGACAGAGTCTCTTTGTGTACCCTAGTTGTCCTAGAACTAGTTCTGTAGACCAGGCTTGCCTCTAACTTGTAGAGGTTGGTCTCCTTCTGCCTCCTGAGTCCGGGGATTAAACACTTGTGGCACCATCACCCAGCTCTATTTCTTTTTATAATAAAAGAAAATCTAGTCTCATTTTGGTGTTTACAAACACATTTACTTCTTGCCCATTTAAAACAACACATATTGGGCTGGAGAGATGGCTTAGCTATTAAAGGCTAGGCTCATAACTGAAAATATGAAAACAGCAGGTTGAAAAAACCATGACAGCATTTAGGTTTAGTAAATATGTTTGGGTTTCTACAATAAACTATAGAATTTTGAAATAGTATTAAAATTGAAATCAAATGTTATATATTCATTCTGGAAAATATACAATATGTGAAATCAGAAAATTTGTTTCATTTTGAAATGAAGGCACTATTAAAATATTGTTACACAAATCTATAGTTCAAAGGTATCCTACACATATAGAAATTATGACTGTATTATAGTTTTCTGTATAATTGTTAAAGGGGCTTTAAATATCCACTTACAAATATTTTTCCTTTAACAAGATGATTTCTGTTTAATAGGAATGAGCAGATAGTTTCACTTCATTGGATATTGTAATATCAATATTTAAGCATTAATTCTCTATGCATTAAATTTTCATTTGAATTTTTTAATCAATACATTTTTGGACAATAAACCAGCATGAAAAACTACTCTGTGGTCACCGAGTTTGTGCTCTTGGGCATATCAGACACACCAGAAGTTCAGGTTGTGATTTTTATCTTTTTGTTCATTGCTTACATCCTAAGTGTGTGTGGAAACCTAAGCATCATCATCTCACCTTGCTAGATTCTCAGTTGAAGACTCCTATGTACTTTTTCCTCCGCAATTTCTCCTTCTTAGAAATTATATTCACCAGTGTTTCCATCCCTAGATTTCTGGAGTCAATAATTACTAAAGTCAAGACCATTTCCTATAACAACTGTTTGACCAGTTATTTTTCTTCATCTCCAATGGGAGTGTCTGAGTTCTTTCTTCTAACCGCTATGTCTTATGATCGCTATGTTGCCATCTGCAAAGCCATTGCACTACACCCTCATCATGAATCAGAAAGTCTGTACCTTTCTTGTCCTCACCTCATGGCTGGGAGGATTCCTGACCATCTTTCCATTGCTCATGCTATTTCTCAAGTTAGATTTTTGTGCTTCGAATATCATTGATCACTTCTGCTGTGACTACTTCCCCATTCTACAGCTCTCCTGCTCAGACACATGGTTTTTAGAGACAATCGGCTTTTACTTTGCATTTGTCACTCTGTTTTTCACACTGGCTTTAGTGATCTTGTCCTACATCTGCATCATCAGCACCATTCTGAGGTTCCCATCTGCCAGTCAGAGGAAAAAGGCTTTCTCCACCTGTTCCTCTCACATGATTGTCATCTCCATCTCTTATGGCAGCTGCATTTTCATGTATGTGAAACCTTCTGCAAATGAAAGAGCATCACTGACCAAAGGGGTGGCTCTTCTTAATACTTCAATTGCTCCCATGTTGAACCCTTTTATTTACACCTTGAGAAATCAACAAGTAAAACAAGCGTTCATGGATTTGATTAATAAAATAATGTTTAATAAAAGGAAATGAACATATTGGCCAACATGAATGTTATTGTACCTCTTTAAAAATGTAGGAATCAACCTTTAATTATATTAGAGCACCTTGGTTTTAGCTTCTTAAAAAGGGATTTTGTGTGTATGTGTATTTTGTGTGCTTGTATACTTGTGTACATTTCTGTCTACCTATTGCAAGCCTTGTACCAACAGAGGCCAGAAAAGGGCATTGGGTCTCCTGGAAGTGGAGTTACTACTGATGGCTGTGAGCCATTATGTTGGTTCTATGAATGCACCAGTGTCCTCAGAAAGAACTGAATGAACTTATAACCTTGGAGCTACCTCTCTAATCCCTGAACTTTTCTTGTGATTTGAAAGTAACCTTGATATGTTTTCCTTTAAAAGTTGTGGGTATTATTTTCTATTTACTCTGCATTGAAACATCCCATCATGGAGGAGGTAGGATCACTGTAATATGTTACGGAACATTTGATGGATATCCATATTTTGGAATAAGAGCCTATTTTCATTGTATTTCCTGTCCAAACATTTGATGCTAATGGTAAAAATTTGCTTACATTTGGGTTATGTGCTTGTATTATATTAAAAAAATGTACATATGTGTGAATGTACATGCCTGTGTGTATGGAAGCCAGAGAACAGAATTATGGTCTCCGTCTATCCCTGTTGCCTTGTTCCCTTGAGGCAGAATCTCTCACTGAACTTTCAGTTCAGGTAAGATGGCCATCAACAAGCTCAAATATTTGTTTCTGTCCCCTTGTTTCAGTTTCTACTTGTTTCTGTTCCCTTCAGTTCTTGGGTTATAGGCAAGCATGGGACTATGCTCAGACTTTACGTGGCTGCTGATATCCAGACTCTGCCCTCATGATTGTACAGCGAGCACTCCTAACCACTGAGCATCTCCCATGCCAAGTAGACTGAAAATTTATTAAAATAAATTAGTCTTTTGGGCTGGTGGCAGAGAAAAGATCATACTTTAAGAACTCATGCTACATGGAATGTATGTAAAAACATGCCAAATAATTTTAAATGCCTTCTGTCTTATTCTCTTCCTTTTAAACCGTTTTACTTTTTCATCTCTTCAGCCAAATTAATACAAATACTTTCTATAAAATGGGAAAACTAATATACGAAGTCATTTCAGTCATAGTCAAAAGCTGATAGTGTATCTCTACTGTAGCCATTTTGGATGCTATAAAATTGTATGGAAATTGGAGGTATATATATTCATGTATTGTACATACAGAAGGCAATAGAAGATTCTGATTTCAGCCTTGATTCATTAGGTAACAGCTTAACTTATTTTTTCATCTTTTAAGATTTCATATGTGTTTACAATAAATTATATCTACCCACAGCTTCTTCCTTCCAATCACTCCTTCCAACCTAACTCCCCTCACCCCCATATTTGTTTGTTTGTTCATAAGTCACTTAGTGCTGTCCATATGTTCGTGGATGTGAAGCTACCTTCTGGAGCATGAGTAACTTACTAGTGGCCACATCCTTAGAAAGCAATGAATCTCTCTCTTTTACCAACTGTACACTGCCAATAGCAGTGGGGTATGGAGACCATTGACTTCTTAGTGCTGGATTTTTGATTGGACTTGATCTTTATAGGCCTTGTGCAGGTCACCACAGCTCCTGTGACCCCATGAGTGTGGTAGCCATGTCATGTCCAGCAGATGGTATTCATAGTATGCCTCCCACCTTCTGGATCTTATATTCTTTCCACCTCCTCTTTCTTGATGTTCTGAGAGCCTTGGTGGAGGGTGATTAAAATATATGACAATTTCTGGCTAAGCACCCAGTCACTCTGTGCACTTTGGCCAGTAATGCATTTCTCCACTGACAATCACTCACTTACAAAAGAAGGTCTTCTGACAAAGGCTGAGGAAAACTTAGTTCTATGTGTATAAACATACACATTTAGAATAGAAGTTCTCAAAATGTGGGTCATTTGGGGATCAAATGGTTCTTTCACAGGGATCATATAAGACAATTGGAAAACACAGACATTTACATTATGAGTCACAACATTAGCAAATTAAAGTTATGAAATAGTAAAAAATAATCTTATGAGTGGGTTCACCACAACACAAGCTGCTGTATTAAAGGCTCACAACATTAGGAAGGTTGAGAAACCACTGATTTAGAAGGTATATGACAGCATGGCCATTTAAAATAACTTGGACCTATGACCTCCTTATCTATGGGTTTACAGGGTTATCCAGGTTTACAGCAAAAATATATAATTCTATCCTGTGAAGCAGGGCTCAGATCCATTCGTAAACTGATTGCTTATCCAAGCAGTCTTGCTGCTATTGCACAAGTGGACACATTTTTGTCTAGCACACAGTATCACAGCATGCAGTGTGTAGCCTAGGTAAGGCCATTGATGTGTTTGTTCCCCAGCAGTCTTTATGGAACATTTCAGCACGATGAAAACTTGTAGCCAGAAGAAAATTTCCTGGGTGTCTTCAGATTGTTTTCTCTATTTCCTGCAGTGCCTACAATCAAGGTGTGAGGTGTCCTTACAACTGGAATTCTTACCATGTTGGATGACCAAGGGAGATGGTAATAGCCTGTGTAGTCTTGCGGACCTTGGGCTCACTCTTGCCAATGAATCACAGAGGAAGATCTGATACCTTGTAGGGTAATTTTCATTTACCAACCAGTGTCTTCTAGGAGTTACACGGTGAACCTATGACTCCATTTGAATTCTTATTTTAAAGTTATATTATAAAATTAATAGCTCAACTTTCATTAAGCTAAATAAGTTACCTCAAACTATATTGTGAAATGATATATTAAAATTACATTAAATTATATATTTTATTTTAGTGTATAAACACTAGCTTCCTACTGATTAAAAGGTAGAAATTATTCTATGCCTGTGTTTAATTCAAATACAGGGTATAAAGGACAGTCTTTATAGATAATACACTTCTTCATAGCAGATCTAAGATATTTGACATTTGATAGCTATATGAATTAGTGCATAGTACATAAGATCTCTGATACATAATGCTTACTTTATGAATAATAATAAAAGTTTGAAAAGCCAACTGATGTTAAAGATTAAATTTGCAGTAATTAGAATAAACAGTACCTTTTATAAATTACAGCTACTGTGAACATCCATCCCCAAGTTAAGAATTAGCTTCATTTGAAGGAAAAATTACAAAATTACTACAGTGATTTTTTTGGGGGAGCATGTATGCAATACTTACATAATAAACAAGTATTTATATTATGTCACTGAATTATTAGAAAATCTATTGAAACTATTATTATATTTAAAAACTCTGAAGATTAAGGAAATTACATTTAGAAAATTCAACACCAAAAATCCCCTTTAAATGCCTATTAGTGCTTTTGTTCTTTGTCTCCTTAATGCAAAGCTCATATGCTTATTAATTAATATTTTAATGACAATAGATTCTTTTTTCTTACAACATTCTTATCATAGTCCTCATGTCCTCTAAGATTCTCCCTACCTTTCTGCCTTTATAACTTCAGACATTCTTTCTCTCTCTGTTTAGAAAACAATTCATCAAATCAATCAATCAAAAAACCACAACCAACCAACCAACCACCAACCAAACCACCACCAACCAACCAACCAACCAACCAACCAACAATCAACCACCACCAGCCACAGCAACCAACAACCAAACCAACCCAACCAACCAACCAACCAACCAGAATAGAAGAAAACTAACAATAAGAAAATAAAGAAACAGTTCAAAATACAAAGACACAGACACAGCCAGACAAAGACACACACACACACCACTAAACACATAAAATTGGAAACCATACTTAAATATCAGATATGTAAAAAAAAAAAAGATCCACAAAAAGCTTTCAGATAAAATATATCCAAAAATCGCATTGAGTTCCAGTTTTGTTGGCCATTTTCTGCAGCACATGGTACCTGCCCTTAGGTGTGGTTTGTATACCCAATGACACGCCGTTGGAACAGATTTGTTTTTCCTTTGTGAGTGGTTGTCAAGAGGAGATAGCCTCTCGGTTAGGGCTGGAAGATCATGTCCACTTCTCTTCTCAGGGCTGGGACCCTATCTGGCCAGGCTGTGTGCAAGCTCTGCTCATGTTGTCGCAGTCTCTGTGAGTTAATATGTTGTTAGCCTGCTGTGTTTTGAAGACATTGTCTCTTTAGTGTCTTCCATCTTCATTCTTGTAATGGCTCTTGTAATCTTTGTTTCCTCTTCTGCAGGGTTCCCCAAGCTCCAAGGCGGGAATTTGTTGGAGACATTCCATTAAAGATTGAGTGTTCCCAGATCTCTTATTCTCTGCCCATTATCCTTTTGTGGGTTTCTGTATTTGCTCTCATCTACTGTAAGAGGAAGCTTTCTGATGATGGCTGAGCAAGATTGGTCTTTGGGCATTATATACAACAGGTGTGAGGCTACTAATCCCAGAGTCTAGATGGAGAAAGCATGTTTTTAAAATTACATGCAATAGGATATAGCAGAATGTTGTTAGGAGTCATCACATTGCTATTGTCTAGCAGAAAAATATTTGGCTTTCCTCTATGACTATGGCCTATCTAGTCCTAGCTCTTTTGGCCACATGGGCAGTGTCAGTCATGGATTCCATCTTGTGGAATTGGGCTTAAATCTAATCAGATAGCATGTCGTTAAGCCCATAGCAAAGTACCACTACTGCATTAGTGTAGCATGTAGGCAAGTCACCATTGTAGAGCAAAGGGTTATAGCTCGGTTAGTGTTTGCCTTTCTTCTCTGGTTGTACACAAAGTAACTTCCAGTTCCATGAACACTAGTCCATGGGGTAAAGGCTCTACTTAGGCATCAGCTTGGCTTCTCTGTGTTCAATAAGATATGCAGGTGTCTCCAGCAATATGGTTTCTGCTACCCCAGGCCCAATCAGGGAAGTGCCCTTGGGCTACTTTCCTGGATTCTTACAGTCTATAGACTTTGAATCTGTTTGGTGCTTTTAAATCAGCTAAAGGGATGATGAGAGCTGATTTATGGGTGGAGTATTCCCGACTTGGCTATCTGATTCATGTTCATAAGTTATATGAATCACAATAGGATCCTTCAGCTGAGTGGGATAGGTCTGAGGTTGTAGAGCCAGACTGGTGCCTAGGTCTTCCAGGTCATGTTAGGTGCCTTTGAATGATTGGACACTTAGAATTGTGGTTCTGTGACTCCAGAAGGGTTCTGGAGCGGGCAGCATTTGTATGGGTTCCAGTAGGAGCTGAGGATGGGTGATGGCTTAGAATCAGGTATCTATAACCTCAGACTAATGCTAGGGCCAATCCAAGCTCTGATGTGGGCTGCAATCTGAAATGATATAGTGACTGTTTTCTATATAAAGTAATTCATGCACCCAATGCTCCATGACTACATACTGTGTTCAAATTAGTGCATACAACCTTGAAAAAATTTTGTTGAGTTACTGGAATTTTAACAGAGCAAGCTAGGAAAAATAAGAACAAATCCCAAGTATGTATTTTTTTCTCCTGTGGGATCTTTAAATCTTCCACAGCTGCAAACAACTTTAAGGTTTATATGTTCTAGAACTGACAACTAATTTTGAATTTTCTGTTAAAGTACCAAATGGGAACTATGTATAATTATATGTCTTGAATAATGGCCAGGGTACAAATCAAAGGCAACAGTGACAAAACATGAATTTTCTAAGTATAACATTTCAGAACCCCTCAAAAATGTATAAAACACAAAAATTATGAGTGTTGAAAAGGTTAATATCTTCAAATAGAGCAAACAATAACATATAATTAATTAAAATGTTCTTGACTCATTGCAGTAATACCATATTTTCTGAAACAAGAGGAAATTCTAATACAAATATTAGAGATATTAAAAAGAAGCTTATTATGGGATATTATGGGTATAACTCTCATCCATGCTCAGTGTCTCAGTTACTGTTCTAGTGCTGTGAGGAGACACCATGACCAAGGAAACTTCTAACCAAAAGCATTAAATAGGGGCCTGCTTACAGTTTCAGAAGGTTCATTCATGATAATTATGGCAAGAGCACGGTGTCTGGTAATGCTAGCAGTGGCTTTTAACCCTCAGAATGAGCAAGAAAGTTTTAGAACTTTTTAAAAGTTATCATCAGCATTCAGTATAGAGAGTTAGACCGTCCAGAGACCAGTCCTACTCTGTTTTGTTCCTGGTACCAGATTGTGGGGTGGTGGGTGGGTTGTGAGAGGCAGTGGGTACTCCGTTGAGTCTGCTTTGAACCCTGGTGAACCTAATGGGACTGTAGGAGTTCAGCCTTGATCCTGGGCCCTGGTTCCTTTCACTTAGCTTCAGCGCCTCCATAGTCCCTCCCAAAGAAAGGTTTGTGGCCTTCGGTCATGTAACACAGGTAGAAGGCATGACTACAGGCCTCAGAGCCTCAAGAGATCTCCATATTCATGAAATACCTAAAGGCCAATTAAGCATTCCTTCCCAGACCCTCCTCCTTGCAAAAGTATTTAACCTCAGGCCCGCGCTGAGGACACAGGGTACAGCTTCATCCACTTTCCACCATGACAATAAAACTTTTATTTATTTATTTATTTTATTTTTTTTCCAAAGAAACTTTTAATATGTACTCAGTCACAATTGTGAAGAAAAGAAAAAAGTATAAAATATGGGAACAAAACATCTCCCAAAGTCCCCACTGTCTTCTAGTAACTTATCTATTTAAAGGAGAAAATTGAATAATAAATGAAATATCATTTATATATATATATATATATATATATATATATATATATCCCATTGTAGCTATTGACTAATATCAATTTAAGCATTTTAACATGTCATCTTTATCTACTTCTCTGACTTCAACTATTTTCTTTCTTCTAGAGAATCATATAATGTATGTCTGGGAGTGAGTCTCACAATTCTGTTTGCATCTCTTTATCACTGACAATGATCAGAGACCATTTTTCATCAGTGATAATTGGGAGATAGAAGCAAGACAAAAGTGAAATATGCTCTAAACCGGAAAAGAAAGTTCTTTATTTACAGTATATTTTGCTGTTCTTGATGATTGCAGTCTTGGATTCCATTTTGTGCCAGAATAGATCATATATTTCTTACCAACTTTCAAGGAAAATCAGTTGTATATACTCAAAAACTTAACCTGACAATGGACAATAAAACTTTTAAAACCATGGACTTCTTCATGTCTTTGGGGCCCACCATGGAGAACCATAGGGAAGCCTTCAACCATTGAGCCACCACCTAATCTCCCATCAGAGGACTTCTCTGCATTCCAGCCACAGGGGCTGCCAACTCAAGCAAGCTAGCCGAGCCAGCCATGACCCAGCCAAATGAGTTGCCTCGACCAAGAGTCTCTATCCCACTGGGCACTGCTGGAGCTTCTCTCCTCGTCCTCTTGACTGCAGGCCAGTCCAGCCCATATGCCCCTGTCTAGTCCTTCTCTGGTCTCCCAGAGGTGCCTGGGTGCTCAAGGACTGAGACCACCAGTCTCCCCAGCCGCCTCAGCCCGGAGACCTCTGACCCAAGAGCTCTGTCCCGTGTGAACTCAGACTGAGATCTCTCCATGCCCGAGTGGAGCTCAGTGGCTTCTCATAGCTCCTTGTCTGCCTGACACCATGTGGATTAAACTCAGTTAAATTCCCAAGCTTCTGCTCCCTGAGCTGCTGTTCCAGCTCCTGGGGGATAGACATGTGGGAACCACAACTCGTCCAACAGAACCCACGTCCACCAGCGAGCTACAGCCCTGCACCAGATGACACAACTTTTCCAAGAAGGCCACATCTAATCCTTCCTAAACAGTTCACCAACTGGAGACTAAGCATGCAAATAATGATCCTATGGGGGCCATTCTTATTCAAACTACCATATCTGGTGGCCTCAGAATGAGGGCCTAATTTGCTTCAAGTCAAGACTGAGTTTTAACACATGAGAACTGTCCAAGGTCAGGAATAGATGAACATTACAGTTCAAGATATAAGATAAATGAGCCTGTATGAGACTTAGCAGGAAATATACTTATGGCCGAGTGTAATGACCTCATTTCAATCCTATGTAGAGGAAAAATAAAACTGACATTTGCTAGTTGTTCTCTGACTTCTACATGCATGTTGTGGCATGTACATGTGCACATACATTGACAGTCAGACACACCATATAATAGAGGAAATTCACTCTTCCTTTGTTCTTTTATCATTTGTGATACACAGTAGACACCCACAAATGTACACCCACAAAGGAAAGGTCATCTTTAGACTGTACTAGTTCAACTGCTAATCTTTCAGGAAACATCATTACAGACATTTCACAAAAGAGCATTTTACCACCCAGTTGAGAATCCTGTTAATTCAGGAGGATGGTTCATTTATAACAACCATATAGAGTAGGTCTTTACTTCACTGCTGTAGTTCTAGGTTAAGCGAGAAATTGCTGGAGCCTGTTCCATTGTATTTTGATAGTTGAGATGATATTATAGAAACAAACTGTAGGCTATTTACTGTATAATATGTACCTAAGATCTATATGACATACAATACAGACTTCTAATTCTTATAAACACTAAGTCTTCAAAGTCTGATGGGATGCTAGTAGATAATAAATTCAACTCTAGTCACCTGTATTATTGGCTTTCTTGACTCAGTCTAGTTTCTGTCATCTGGTGCTTTAAAGATATTCATGTGATCAAAAGGTAACATTAGAAGGAAAGATTTATTTGGGCCTATGGTCCCAGAGAGATAGGAATCTATCATACCACAGTGGAGAAACATGGCAGTTGAAGCAGCAAGCTGAGAGCACATTTGAAGTCATAAGCAAGATTCAGAAAGTGAATAAGAGTACCTCCTAGATTCTGAAACCTTAAATCCATCCTTTAGTAACATCTTCTAGTAAGGCTACACTTCCTAAATTACCTTAAACAGTGTACCAAATGAGAACCAAATATTCAAATGTCTAATTATATGGTGGCATCTCATGCAAACTACCATACTCTGACCCCCATAGGCTTTGGTGTATTGCAATGCAAAATGTATTTAGCACAATTTCAAAGTCTCTGTGGCCTTTCAAAGTCTGTTCTAAAACTCAAAGGAGTCTTGTAACTGTAACCCTATGTAAAATAAAAACAAGTTTTGTTCTTTTTTTTTTTATTATAAAAATAATTTATTATTTGCTTAAGAAGTTGAAAGTATGTCTCCATTTTTTTATTGGAAATTTTATTTACATTTCAGATGTTCTCTCTTACCCCATTTTCCCCTCCCTCCCAGGAACTCACTATCCCTTCCCCCCTCCTCCTGCCTCCAGTTGGTGTACCCCCACCCACCCTCCCCCGTACCTCACCTCCCCACCCTCGAATATCCACCCCCCCCCGATGTCCAGCCTTCATGGGACCAAGGATCTCTTCTCCCACTTAATATAGCTCCCTTGCATATATAGCTGGAGCCATGGGTCCCTCCCTAAGCGCTCCCAGGCTTGTGGTTTAGACCCTGGGGGCTCTGGTTGGTTGGGATTGTTGCTTTCCTCATGGTGTCAGCAATCCTCTCAACTCCTTCAGCCTTCACTCTATCTTCTCCATTGGTTACATGATCAGTTTAATGGTTAGCTGTGAGCATCTGCCTCTGAGTATGTCAGACTCTTGCAGACTCTAAGGAGACAGCTATATCAGGCTCCTGTCAGCATGTACATCCTGACATCCACATCAACCTCTACCTTTGGTGACTGCACATAGGATGGATATCCAGGTGGAATGGTCTGTAGATCGGTCCCTCCTTCAGTTTCTGTCCTGCACTGTGTCTCCATATTTGCTCCCTTGAGTATTTTGTTACTCCTTCTAAGAAGGACTGAAGCCCCCCTACTTGGTCATCATTCTTCATGAGCTTTATGTGGTCTGTGAGTTGAATCTTGGGTATTTCAGGCTTCTGGGCTAAAATCCAATAATCAGTGAGTGAATACCATGTATGTTCTTTTGTGATTGGGTTACTTCACTCAGGATGATATTTTCTAGTTCCATCCATTTATATAATGAATTTATCAAATTCATTGTTTTTAATAGCTGAGTAATATTCCATTGTATAAATGTACCACATTTTTTGTATCCATTCCTCTGTTGAAGGGCATCTGGGTTCTTTCCAGTTTCTGGCTATTATAAATAAAGCTGCTATGAACATAGTGGAGCATATGTCCTTGTTATATGTTAGAGCATCTTCTGGGTATATGCCCAGGAGTGGTATAGCTGGGTCCTCAGGTGTGATATGTCCAATTTTCTGAGGAACCACCAGACTGTTTTCCATAGTGGTTGCACCATCTTGCAATGCCACCAACAATGGAGGAGTGTTCCTCTTTCTCCACATCCTCGCCAGCATCTGCTATCACCTGAGTTTTTTATTTTAGCCATTCTGACTGGTGTGAGGTGGAATCTCAGGGTTGTTTTGAATTTGCATTTCCCTGATGACCAAGGATGCTGAACATTTCTTTAGGTGCTTCTCGGCCATTTGCATTTCCTCAGTTGAGAATTCTTTGTTTAGCTCCGTACCCCATTTTTTAATAGGGTTATTTGGTTGTCTAGAGTCTAATTTCTTGAGTTGTTTTAACCTATGATGATGCAGGAGAAACTGGACAAGAGCAAGATCAAATCCCACCAGGCAAGTGTCAAATTCTGTAGCTCCATGTCCAATGCCAAAGGGCTGCAATAACTCTATCCTTTCAGTTTTGTTGATTGCAACATACATTTTCTGTTAGGTAGGTCTCACTTCCAGTGTGTAGCTTTCTTTGGCAGATAGTGCATGCTTCTGACTTCTCCAACATCTTAGGATCTCCAATGCAATCTGAGTTTCACTCCCACAGCTTTACCCAGTGGTCTCTTGTGGGTTGGTGGGCTGTGAGAGGCAGCTGGGTAACTGGTCGAGCACGCTTCAAACCCTGGAGACCTAAAGGGACAGTAGGAGTTTGGCATTGCTCCTGGGATCCCTGGTTCCTCTCACTTAGCTTCAGCCATCCACAACCCCTCCTATAGAGAGGTTTGTGGCCATCGGACATGTAGCACAGGTAGAGGGTGTGACACAGACTGCAGAGTCTCAAGACATCGCTATATTCACGAAATACCTAGAGGCCAGAGGGCATAGCCAATTAAGCATTCCTTCCCAGACCCTCCTCTTCCTCCCAAAAGGTATTTAACCTCAGGCCTGCCCTGAGAACACAGGGTACAGCTTCATCCACTTTCCACCATGACAATAGAGATCTTAAGACCATATTTTAAGACCTGGACTACCTTTCATCTTTGGGGACTGCTGTGGGGGACCATGGAGAAGGTCTTCAACTACAGAGCTGCCATCTAACCTCCTGCCAATGACCACTCTATGTTCCAGCAATGGAGACCCAGCCAAGACCCAGCCAAGCGAGTCATCATGACCAAGAGTCTCATTCCAGTGGGGCGCTGCTGGAGCTCATCTTCTCCCCGCTTGCCCCTTCGGCTGCTGGTTGATCCAGCCTGTATACCCCTGTCTTGGTTCTTCCATATCCTCTCAGCGGCGCCTGAGAGCCCAAGTGCTGGAGACCAGTCAGTTCCCAGCCACCCCTTGGCCTGGTGATCCCCAACCCAAGAGCTCTGGCCCTGCAGGGTCTCAGACTGTGTTCTCTCCACCCCGGAAGCAGAGCCCTGTGACTTCTCATAGCCCGATGTCCACCCTGCACGTGGAGTGAGCTCAGCCTATTTCCCATGCCTCTGCTTCCTTGAGCTGCGGCCGAGCCCCTTGGAGCAGCAGACACGTGGGACCCACAACTCAACCGACAGGACCCACGCCCGCAGGTACAACAGCCCAACAGTCTCTCAGGTTCTTTTCATAGGGTCTTTGTTGCTACACATTACCTGGCTTTATAGCTCTTTATTTGGAAGCTAGCCTGGCAAGGAATTTGGGCTTTTTGAATCACATTTAGAACATTTTTATTTGTCTTTCTTTCTAGGATCAGTAAATTCTCAGTCATTTTCCTTATACAAGTTAGAAGCTTAGATGGGAGGGTCTATGTTTCAATACAGATCAAACTTGTCCTTAAATTCTTTTACTGTCTCACCTCAAGCCTTGACTACAATATCCTGGTTCTCTTTCTTCTTTTAAACTGTATGTGTTGTATTTATTTCTGTCTTATTTGATATTTTTCATTTTAGTACTACTCATTAATAACCAGGTAGTGGCTGGCAGTGTTAGAGTCCCTAAACATAGTTAGATAGGACAGGAACATAGAATGTCTGCCCAGGAATGATGTAGTTAATGAGAAGTGTCAGCCCAAGAGAATACCTATCTGGGATCCAGATGATGATGCTGTAGTGATGGTATTGCTAAAATCTTTAGGACTTACATCATACCACTATATGCTCTTAATACTGGGCTATTAATTACAAGATTTATTGTTTATTCTTTTGTATTTTAGTCTTGCAAGACTTGAATATATCAATATAATTTTTTTTGTTTCCTATTCTGTTGTGCACTGCCAAAATTTAGTAATTATTACAATATTGGTAAGACTGTGAAAGAGGAGACCATTGTAGGACGTTTTAGTCCTGGGTTTAACTAATCCCAAATGAATTGAGAATAAATTATCTCCTGAGCATAGACTGAGTCCATGTACTCATTAAGAAAATTGCTTGACCAAAGGGAAGCCAGGTTGGATATTATAAGTTGATTGATACACACTTTTCTCTGTTTCTCTATATTGTTTGGTTTTGAAGAAGGATGAGTCACGGCATCATTATGTACATGTTTTGAACTTCTGGTTGCATACTTCTTGTCCTTAGTTGAGTGTGTCAGGGGTTCATAGACTTGCAGAGAAGGTAAAGTTGTATTTATCCTTGTACAGATTTCAATTTTATCTTATCCAGAGACCTTCAAAATGTTTTACCTTCCAGTGTCTTAAAACAGTATCATTTGATCCATTTTCTTAAAGAATTTCAAGTATGACAATAGTATGTTTTTAGCACATTCTGTGTCTGTGAAATGGTATAAAGAGATTAAAGGTACATTTATTTTCTTTTGTAAGTGAGGCTGTTAGCATTCTTACAAGCAATTCACCATGTATTTTTTTTTATGTCAAGTTCTGTATAATTAAAACAGGCAAGTGTGACCTGAATGACAAAGCCATCTTCTGAAGAATATTATGAATATGTTTATTTCTATGCTTTTAAGTGGCAGAATTTCAGTCATGGCTGACTTCTGTAGAATTTTATATCTGATGATATTACCATATATCCCAAACAGCATGTTTCATATTTGTGAAAAAATGCTTTTTATCCATCATTGAAAGGTTATTTTAACCTTAAAAAAATGCAACAATCCTGAAATGATTTAAACATATTTATTACTCTTAATTTTACATTTTAGTAAATTTTAACTATCGTGTAAACTACATAACTGTTATTTGCCAGTTTTGATGGCATAGTGATGAAAAAAATATTCCTAAAGAGTAAAAACATGGAGACTCAGAAGACTAAAGTAGAAAGGTGAATAATACCCTTTATTAGTTTAGTTCTTATCACTTGATGAATTGCATAACACAGAAACTAGTACAACTACTTTGGTAACTTACATCACAGACTCTGGGTTGTCTGTTAAATATTAGGAGAGAACAGGACATATAGGTTACAGTGTAGAGTTCTATGGTTTGAGAAAGTAATTCCAACAGGTAATTTTATTCACTCTGATAATTCTTTGAGAAAAAAAGCCATTATTACACTTTGAGATGAAAAAAATGAGTTTCTTTTGTACTCAAGAGAGTTTAAAGATAAAATAGCAAATAAACTTAGCAAAAAGAAAATGTTAAAATGACACAAGTGTCTCAGAGTTAATAGAAAATAACTATTGATTCCTGGCTGCATTTAATTATTTTCTGTGGCCCATATTTTAATTCGTTTTAATTTAAATCAAAAAGTTGTTTTTGTAATAAAAGAAAATCTATTCTGATGTCTTTGTTAACAAACATATTTACTTGCTTAGCCAATAAAAACAATACATATTAATGTTGAAAATAACTATGATAGCACTAAGGTTTAGTAAATATCATTGGGTGCTCAGATTCTACTAGTATACTATAGATGTTTGGAAATAGTATTGAAATTGACATGTAATGTTATATACTCACTTCTGAAAGCAGTCAGTATGTGAAACCAAAAAAACCGTTTTGAATTAAAAATGAAGATGCTAATAAAATGTCACATAAATCTATAATTCAAAATGTGTTACACACATAGAAATTAGGACCATATGTGGACTGTTGCTGTATAATTTCTCAAACAGGGCTTTACACACCCATGTACAAAAATATTTTCTTTCAGCAAGATATTTTTTGTTGAAGAGGATGAGAAGAGATTAGAAAATTAGAAATGTTCCATTGCTTAACTTCATGGAATGTAGCAATATCAGTATTTAAACTTTTGTTCCTTTTACACTGTGTTTACACTTTGATTTCTTTTTTATCAATAGATTCTATGAACAATAAATCAGTATGAAAAACCACTCTATGGTTACTGAGTTTTTGCTCTCAGGTATATCAGACACACCAGAAGTTCAGGTTGTAATTTTTATCTTTCTATTCATTGCTTACATATTAAGTGTGTGTGGAAACCTAAGCATCATCACTCTCACCTTGCTAAACTCTCAGTTGAAGACTCCTATGTACTTTTTCCTCCAGAATTTCTCCTTCTTAGAAATTATATTCACCAGTGTTTCCATCCCTAGATTTCTGGAGTCAATAATTACTAAAGTCAAGACCATTTCCTATAACAACTGTTTGACTCAGTTATATTTCTTCCTTTCCCTGGGAGTGTCTGAGTTCTTTCTTCTAACTGCTATGTCTTATGATCGCTATGTTGCCATCTGCAAGCCATTGCATTATGTCATCATCATGAATCAGAAAGTCTGCACCCTTCTTGTCCTCACTTCATGGCTGATAGGATTTCTGAGCATCTTCCCTTTAATCATGCTTATCTTCAAGTTAGATTTTTGTGCTTCGAATATCATTGATCACTTCTGCTGTGACTACTTCCCCATTTTACAACTGTCTTGTTCAGATACAAGGCTTTTAGAGGCATTTGGCCTTTATTGTGCCTCCGTTACTCTGCTGTTCACACTGGCTCTAGTGATCTTGTCCTACATCTGCATCATCAGCACCATTCTGAGGTTCCCATCTGCCAGTCAGAGGAAAAAGGCTTTCTCCACCTGTTCCTCTCACATGATTGTCATCTCCATCTCTTATGGCAGCTGCATTTTCATGTATGTGAAACCTTCTGCAAATGAAAGAGCATCACTGACCAAAGGGGTGGCTGTTCTCAATACTTCAATTGCTCCCATGCTGAACCCTTTTATTTACACCTTGAGAAATCAACAAGTAAAACAAGCCTTCAAGGATTTGATTAATAAAGTAATGTTTAATAGAAACAAATGAACATATTGGCCAACATGAATGTTATTGTACCTCTTCAAAAATGTAGGAATCAACCTTTAATTATATTACGAGCACCTTGGTTTTAGCTTCTTAAAAAGTATTTTGTGTGTATGTGTATTTTGCGTGCTTGTATACTTGTGTACATTTCTGTGTACCTACTGCAAGCCTTATACACACAGAGGCCAGAAAAGGGCATTAGGTCTCTTGGAAGTGGAGTTGTTGATGGCTCTGAGCCAATATCTTGGTGCTGTGAATTGCACCAAGAAAGAACTGGAAGAACTTGTAATCTTGGAGCCACCTCTCTAATCCCTGAGCTTTCCTTGTGATTTGAAAGTAATTATATTATGTTTTCCTTTAAAACTGTGTGGATATTATTTACTATTTACTCTGTGTTGAAACTTTCGATCATGGAGGAGGTAGGGTCGCTGTACAAAGCTATGGGACATTTGATAGACATCCATATTTCAGAATGAGAACCTGTTTTCACTGTATGTCTTTCTTCAAAAATATGATGCCAATGGTAAAATTCACTTACACTTAGTGTAAGTGTTATATGCTTGTAATAATTTCCTTCTCCATTTCATTGGGTATTGTTTCTCAAAACTAACAATAATGAAATAAAGAAACAGTTCAAGGCACAAAGACAGACAGACATAGACACAGAAAGACAGACATACACTAAACACATAAAATTGGAAACCATATTTAAATACAATATCAGTGATGTAAAAAAAATTTCACACAAAGCTTTGAGATAAAATAAAATCTAAAATATCACAGTGAATTCCTTATGTTGGCCATTAAACCATTTTGCAGGGCATGGTTCTTGCCCTTAGGTGTGGTTTGTATACCCAATGACAAGCCACTGGTGCAGATTTGTTTTTCTTTTGTGAGTGGTTGTCAAGGGGAAATAGCCTCTTGGTTAGGGAAGGGAGATCATGTCCATTTCTCTTCTCGGTGCTGGGATCCCATCTGGCTAGGCTGTGTGCAAGCTCTGTTCATGCTGCCACAGTCTCTATGAGTTTATATGTGTGTCAGTCTGCTGTGTCTTGAAGTCATTGTCTCCTTAGTGTCTTTCATCCTCACTCTATCTTGTAATCTTTCTGTTTCCTCTTCTGTGGGTTTCTTTGAGGAAGGGGGTTTGTTGGAGACATTCCATTAAATATTGAGTGTTCCAAGATGTCTTACTCTCTGTCTATTGTCCTTTTGTGTGTTTCTGTTTTTGTTCTCATCTGCTATAGGAGGAAGCTTCCTGATGACTGCTGAGCAAGACTGGTCTTTGTTTATAGCAGAATGTTGTTAGGAGTCATCACATTGCTCTTGTCTAGCAGAAAAAATGACATTTGGCTTTCTTCTAGGGTTATCTATTCCTAGATATTTTGCCACATGGATTCCATCTTATGGAATTGGGCTTAAATATAATCAGATAGTGGGTGATTAAGCCCACAGCAGTGTGTCACTATTGAATCAGTGTATCATGTAGGCATGTTACCACTGTAGAGCACAGGATTAATAGCTCCATTAGAATTTGCCTTTCTTCTCTTGTTCACAAAGTAACTTCTAGTTCCATGAACATTAGTCCATAGGGGTGAAGGCTCTACTTAGGCATCAGCTTGACTTCTCTGTGTTCAATGTGATATGCAGGTGTCTCCAGCAATAGAGTCTTCCCATTAGTTTGTGAAGAACAAAGTCCATCTACATCTTGAGTATTTCTATTTATTAACTTCTTATTAAAATGAATATAGTGGTTTCTCTTTTCCACAGATTTGTTTCTAGACACAACGGTATTTATCCTCAAGATCGAACGTTCCCATTACTATTCATAATTAACACCACACTCATATCTTTCTAGGCAAAGTTATACAAAATTGATAAAGCGGTAAATGGAAAATCTTATAAGTCCTTTAATCATTAAGTTACTTCTGAGGAATTTTTGTTACAACTAGGTCAATAGAAATTCCAGAAGGAACCGTTGCATGAGGACACAAACCCTGAAATACTTGAATGTTGCTATGTTTTTTAAAAAGTTACAGAGTTCTTTATTATATATGTTAAAAATTCCTTAAAACAGCAACAGAAATATTTATTCTGTCTAAGATAGTGTGTAGCTCCTATCCATGTCCAGTGTCTTAGTTACTGTTCTGTAGCTGTGAGGAGACAGCATGACCAAGGCAACTTACAGCCAAAAGCATTAAATAGGGGGCCTAGTTACAATTTCAGAGGTTTCAGCCATGATCTTTATAGCAAGAGCATGGCGGCAAGTAGGCAGGCATGGTCTTGTAGAAGTTGTTTAGCACTTACATCTGATCTGAAATCTGCTGACAGAGAGAGAGAGAGAGAGAGAGAGAGAGAGAGAGAGAGGCCCTGGCATGGGCTTTTGAAACTTTAAATCCTTCAACCTCCAGATGACCCAACTCTTCCAAGAAGACCCTATCTCCTAACATGTTCTATACAGCTCACCAACTGGAGACTTAAGCATGCAAATATATGATCCTGTGATTTGTCATTCAAACCATCAGACCTGGTAATCTCAAAATCAGGGCCTATTTGCTTCAACTCCAGCCTGAGTCTTAACATGTGAGAACTGTACAAGGTCACTAATAGATGAATATCACAGTTCAGGATGCAAGATAAATGAGCCTGGCATGAAGACTTGCCAGGAAACACACTTGTGGTCATGTATAATGACCGTATTTCAATTATATGTAGAGGAAGTACAAAGCTGACTTTTCTATGACTTCTACATGCATGTTATGACATACTCACACGTGCATAGACAGGCACATCATATAATGAACTTCACCCCCCCCCTGTTTTTTTATTCATTTGTGATCTACAGTAGACTAAATGTACACCCACAAAGGAAAGGTCATCTTTAGATTGTACTAGTTTAAATGATAATCTTTAGGGAAACATCATCACAGCTATCCCATTAAAGAGCATTTTGCCATGCAGGTGAGATCCTATAGTTTATTTACAGCCACCATATAGAGCAGATCTTTACTTCAATATTGTAAACTTCTAGGTTAAGTGAAAAAATGCAGGAGGCTGTTTTGTTGTATTTTGATAGTTGAGAAGGAGTTATAGAAGCAAACTATAGGCTACTTACTGTAATACATGTAGCCATGTCACTGTCAGACCTTGATATATACAGAGGCGGATGCTCACAGCTAACCATCAAACTGATCACAGAATCTCCAGTGGTGGAGTTAGAGAGAAGACTGAAGAAGTTGAAGGGGCTTGTGGCCGCATAGGGAGAGAGACAATACCAACCAACCAGAGCTCCCAGGGTCTAAACAGCTAGCCTGGGAACACACATGGAGGGACCCATGTCTCCAGCTGTATATGAAGAGGAGAATGGACTTGTCGGGCATCAGTGGGAGAAAAGGGCCTTAGTCCCTTGAAGGCTGGATGCTCCAATGAGGGGGAATTCGAGGGTGGGGAGGTGGGAGTCTGTGGATGTGTGGGGCACACTGTCATAGAAATAGGAGGAGGGCAGATGGGATAAGGGGTTTCTGGGGGAGGGAATGGGGAAAAAGGATAATATGTGAAATGTAGATAAAGTATCTAATAATAATAAAAAACAAAACAAAAAAGAAAAACAAACAAACAAACACAAATAAACAAAAACAAGACAAACAAACAAACAAACAAACAAACCAAAAAACCACCCAGGTAATGGAACTGCTACCACAGTCAAACATTTGAGACTTTTTGGCAGCAATTTAACATTATCCATATTATTAGAATTTCTTGTAGTTGTCAAGGACAAGAGACTGTGGAAGGAGCCCATGGAACTTTAAAACAATACCTTCATAAAATAAAAAGGGGAGATTATCCCCATATACCACAAATTTATTTAAATCATGATATTTTTATTTTAAATTTTTTACTTTTAAAATTTTGGATGCCAAGGAACTTTTTGCTGAGTGTCTATGGCACTTTACAACTAGGCATACTTATGCATAGGTGAAAGTGAAGGATCTACTTACTGGCATAATCATGATCCCGATCAGGTATTAAATATGGGAAAGAGGGCATGCTTGTGTTTAATCTGCAGGATGCTGAAGGAGCATGGTGACTGCCAGGACAAAGAATGATGCTGACCTTTGAGCTTGCTGAGTGCCCTGACAATGGTGACTGGGGAGCTGTATTGGACATATATTCCTGACCCACCTTTGCTTGTCTATACCCCTGATGGAACAAGTTGCCTTGCCCTAAGTTTTTAGACCTTGGGGAACAGAGAATCAAAAAGAGAAGTTATAATGACTCTTATATTGTTCTTAAATGTGACCAGTTATTTGGACTCAATCATGGACTGATTGAGAAACCAATCCAATACTGTAAATAACAGTCTTCATTTGGAAGTCTATTTCTGGACATTTTCATAGACATATATGGAAGTTAGCTGCAGTTCTCTATGATGTTGTGTTAGCAAGAGATAAAGTTGTGACAGGATTTGGATTTCAAACAAGTATTAGCACATGTGTTAAGGCTCTTTTAATTGTCAAATTAAAATTACTTTTGTTTCTTCTACAGTATTTAATGTAAATTGTATTGATTGTACCCCTTTTAATTGTGGTAGTGTGTTGAAATCTGGCATGTCAGTTACAGAGGTCTATCAACCAGTGATTGTTTTATTGCCCTGAGTATCACAGAACCTTGGTATTCTAAAAATAGCTTGCAAGTACTGGAAGAAATAAGCCAGGCTTTAAGCAGAAGCAAGAGGGTGGTGGGCTTGGTTATTGCTGGTATAACAGTTTTAATTACATTAATTGCTAGCACCATTGCTTCTGCAATTGCTTTGACACAAGAAATTAAGAAAGCTACTTTTGTTAGTCATTTAGCAAAAAACGCTACTAATGTGTTCAATGTACAAGAGGATTTAGATAGGCATTTGAAAGAATGGATTGATGCTCTTTATTCTATTCAAATTATTGGAAGGAGGTTCAGAATTTAAGAGTAAGGAGCCATCTCAAGTGTCATGCCAAATACCATTGGATTTGTGTTAGTTCTAAAATGTACAGTGGTAGTCATTATAATTAGGAAAAAGTTTAAATACTTGCAGTGTATTTGGCATAATTCTAACACCTCTCTGAATGTTTTAACTTTGCATAGTGAGCTTATGAATTTCAAGAATGCTTCTCTGCTGATTGTTGATGCTGTAGATACTGCTGATAAAATTACCCATGGACTGAGGTCAGTATTTCTATTTTGGTCAAGCTTCAAAAATGACATATATAGCTTGATTATGCTAGCCCTTTTTTGTCTTGGGAATACTTTTATTCCTGCCCATTGTGTTAAAGCTTGCCTTTAACAAAATCAACAGGTTGGCAGCCAAAGTACATGGCTTGAAACTGAAAATGGACTCCCAGACAGAGTTATTAAATTAACAGGCTGGCAAGCCAAGGATGAAAAGATTCTGCACAGAGTCTTACCAACCTAAGACAGAAATTCATTCCTTTTGATAATGCATATTCCATAATGGATAAGAAAGGCATTCTTGTCAGAATGAACTAAGACAGGTTCAGTCAGGAATCTGACATTAGGCTAGAACAAAGAAGTAATCTCAGGCAGGAATCTAAATCTTAGGCTAGAATAAAGAAGTAATTTCAGGCAGGAACCTAAATATTAGGCTAGAATACAGAAGTAATTTCAGACAGGAATCTAAATTTTAGGCTAGTACAAGGAAGTAGGCTTCAGACATGAAAATGACTGTGGGCTAGGACAAGGAAGTTGGTTCAGATATTTTGGTCATCCTGATAAGCCCTTAGAAACAGTGATCATGGGAGTGTTCACAGAATTTTGTTTATTGCCTTGCTTGTTCTTTGAGTATTTGTATTTATTGTCTTGATTGTTCCTTGACTATTTGCATCTATTGTATTGCCATTCCCTCAACCTAAAACTGACTTTAATACTTGCATGTAATTAAAATGGTATAACAGCAAAGAGGAAGAGGGGGTATGGGATAAGGGGGTTCTAGCGAGGGGAAATGGGGAAAGGGGATGAATCTCAAATGTAAATAAAATACCCAATAAAAAAGTAAAAAAAAAAAGCAAAACCATGTAGCCATGTATTGTACATCTACATGACATACAATACAAGCTTCTAGTTCTTGTAAAAACATAAGCCTTCAAAGTCTGATTTAGATGCTAATAGATAATAAAGTCAACTGTTGTCATGGGTATTATTGGCTTTCCTGACTCAGTGTAGTTTCTTGATCTAGGTTTTAAAAAATGTTCATGCCATCAAAATATAACAGGAAAAGGACATGTTTATTTGGGCCTATGGTGCCAGAGGTGTAAGAGTCCACTAATACTACAGTGGAGAAACATGGCAGTAGAAGCAGCAAGCTGAGAACACATTTGAAGTCATTAGCAAGTTTCAGAAAGTGAGTAACCTTGAATCCTGCCTCTAGTAACTTACTTCCTCCAGCAACACCACACTCCCTAAATTACCTTAAACAGTGCGCCAAATAAGAACCAAATATTCAAATGCCTAATTATATGATGGCATCTCATGCAAACTACCATATTCTACTGCTCGACTCCCCATAGTCTTTTGGCCATATTGCAATGCAAAATGTATTTAGCACAGTTTCAAAAGTCTCTGTGGTCTTTCAAAGTCTCACCAATGTTTAAACATCCCACATCCAAAGTGTGTTCTGAACCTCAAGGGAATCCTGTAACTGTAACCAATGTAAAATAAAAGCAAGTTGTGTTCTTTTAACTCACGATGGCAGGCAGAGAGTATACATTACTATTTGAAAATGGAGCTATGGAAGCATAGTAAGGAGATTCTGGGAAAGAGCAAGATCAAAACCCAGCAGGCAAATGTCAAATTTTATAATTCTATGTCCAATGCCAAATGGCTGCAATAGCTCTACCCTTTTAGCTTTGTTGATTGCAACATACATTTTCTGTTAGGCTGGTTCAACTTCCATTGTGTAACTTTCTTTGACAGATATCTCATGCTTCTTGCTTCTCTAACATTTTAGGGTCTCCAATGTATCTGGGTTTCACTTCTACAGTTTAACA
This sequence comes from Mastomys natalensis, assembly GCA_021653895.1. NCBI lineage: Eukaryota > Metazoa > Chordata > Mammalia > Rodentia > Muridae > Mastomys > Mastomys natalensis. The sequence goes on from JAJTUV010002407.1 coordinate 141,304, forward strand.
CTGTGGTCTCTTAGGTCCTTTAGTTAGGAACTTTCTTGCTACACTTTCCCTGGCACTATGACTGTCTGTTTGGCAGTTAGTCTGGTAAGGAACCTGGGCCTATTTCACATTTCCAGCATTTTCATTTGTCTTTCTTTCTAGGATCAGCAAATTCTTAGTCATTTTCCTTAGATGTCGCACCCACCTTGCCAGCAAGGAAGACGCCACACTAGGATTCTTCTGTTACAAGTTTTATTGAGGCAGTTCCTTAATTGTGAAGAGGAAAAGACCCAGAACCCAGAAATGGAGCTGTTTATATAGTGCTGTAGGCTGTATGGCCGTCTCTGATTGGTGCATGTGATTGACTCGTCAGCATGAACATGTCCACACACACCATACACATACTCAGTGGACTTGTTTACTACAAGTCAAGGCTTGTTTACTACAATTCATACTAGAAGCCAGCGCCATCTTCTAATGGCGGCAGCTGGGCGGCGCCCCACACTTAGACAAGTTAGAAGCTTAGATAGGCAGGGTCTATATTCCAATGCAGATCATATCTGTCCTTAAACTTTTTCTCTCTCTTGTCTCACACCTTGTCTGCAACATCAGGTTTCCTGGTTCTCATTCTTCTTTTAAACTGTATATTTTGTGTTTAATTCTGTCTTATTTGATATTTTTCATTTTAGTGTTGCTTAAGAGTGATAATTAATAACCAGGTTATGAGTGGAAGTGTTAGAGTCCCCATACATAGTTAGACAGGATAGGAGCATAGAATGTCTGCTAAGGAATGATGTGAGCATGAGAGGAGTCAGCTCAAGAGAGTGCCTACATTGGATACAGGTGGTGATGCTGCAATGGCAGTATTGCTAAAGTCATTAGGACTTACATCATGCCACCATATTCTCTTGATACTGGGATATTAATTACAAGATTTAATATTTGTTATTTTCTATTGTAGTCTTGTTTTCTATTCCCATTCTTCCATTTTATTTATTTGTATACAGTGTGTATGTGCTTAAATAGATGTGAAATGTTTGAATTCTCATGTTTGAATGAAAATATTATTTTTTTGCCATTGTATGTCAGATACAGGAAATAGCTCACAGCTAAGATTTTTTTAAAAATTCAAAAGTTTGGTGAAATGAACAAATTTCTTATGATATATACACCAAAATTCACTGATGAAATAGTTATCTGCATATCACTATGTTTACTAAAGAATTTGAGTGTGCAGATAAGACCTCATAAAAATACAACTCTAGGTTCAGGTAGTGAACCTGTTAAATGCTATCAAATTTTAAAATTGTAACTAAACAAGATGTGAACAACTTTCTGTAAACTGGAATAGTAATAATATTAAAACCAGAAAATTATCAGCTAGTGCTTCCCCAGGAGCAGCTAGGCCTCCCAAACCATGATATTGTATATGTCTTGCATAGTCAGCCACAAATGCTGTGGTTTCATAGTCCATTTTTTGAAAAGCTAAAGTACAATGCTAAAGTTTAAAGACATTTAATTCATTTAAAGTTACTCATGCTGCTGTGTGCTAGCAGAGATGTAAAAGTGAATGAAATGTGAATCTAACTCCAATCTTTCTTCATAATATTCTTATTGATTATTTAGAAATTTCACATCATGAACCCTTAGTTCCCTCATTTCCTAGTCCTCCCAGAACCACCTCTCACCCTTGGGACTTTACTCAGAGAAGGAGAAGGAGGAGGAGGAGTAGGAGAAAGAGGAGGAGGAGAAGGAGGAGGAAGAGGAGAATAATAATTATAATTAATAATAATAATAGTAATAAAGTAGTAGTAGAAGAAGAAGAAAGAAGAAGAAGGAGAAGGAGGAGGAGGAGGAGGAGGAGGAGAAAGAGGAAGAGGAGAAGGAAGAGGAAGAAGAGAATAATAATAATAATTAATAATAATAATAGTAATAGTAATAAAGTAGTAGTAGTAGAAGAAGAAGAAGGAAGAAGAGGAGGAGGAGGAGGAGGAGAAGGAGAAGGAAAAGGAGAAAGATGATGATGATGAGGAGAGCAAGAGGAGGAGAGGGAGAAGAGGAGGATAGGAAGAAGAAGAGAAAAAGAGAAAGAAGACTCATCAAACCAAACAAAAACAAAAACAAAAACAAAAAAGAAGTCCAATTTGTAGTGTGACATACTCACTGAAGCATGATTAAATTCCTGGTGGACGGACACTTAGAAGTCATTTACCACTCACACCCTCACCAGAAGCCATCAGTTCCTGAAGGTCACACTTCAGCATCCTTATCACAATCTTTAAGATTATCTTTGATGGCTTTCTGTCTAGACTGTTACTTTTTTGGAGGGAGAGTGCTAACCCTAATCTTGACCAATGATAAAATTAGTAAATTATGTACAAGTCTTCTTGGATGTCCCATGCAAATGTTTCAAAACTAAAGTTATTTTTAAAGATAACTTGACAAGTAATGACATCAATTACTCAGGGTTAAGTAGAAAACCAAGGTAAGAATGTTGAACATTTTGTGTAATAAAATTTCATAATGTCTGTGCTTGTAACATTGTGTAAATTGTAATAGTTATGTTTGCAGAATACATAAAGCAATTTGACATAATATAGTATATTTTATTTTAAATAATCAAAAAATTTAAAATAAATGTATGGCTGGTAGGTAGGGTAAAGACATATTGTGGCTATGGATCTCATATTGTAGAGTACATACCAATTTTAAAGTTAAAAAATAGAAACAAAAGCAAAGTACAATTCTAACTTTTGAAGATATTAACACAAATTCTTATTTAGTTCTCTATTCTGCTCTGAACTGGCAGAATTTACTAATTAGTAAAATATCAGTAAGACTGTCAAAAGAGAGACCATTATAGAATGGTATATTCCTGGGTTTAACTAATCCAAATGAAATGAAAAATAAATTATCTCCTGGGCATAGACTGAGTCCATGCACTCATTAAAGAGAATTGCTTGACCAAAGGGAAGCCAGGTTGAATGTTACCAGTTGATTGGTACACTTCTTTTCTCTGTCTCTCTATTTGTGTGGTTTTCAAGAGAGATGAGTCATGACATCACTGCATCCACATCTTGAACTTCTGTTTGCCTCTTTCTTGTCTTTAGTTGAGTGTGTCAGGGATTCATATATTGGCAGAGAAGGTAAATTTGTATTTATGCTTGTGCAGATTTCAATTTTATCTTATCCAGAGACTTTCAAAATGTTTTACCTTCCAGTATCTTAAAACAGTGCCAGTTATTTTATTTTCTTAAATAATCCCAAGGATGATAATAGTATGTTTATAGTGAATTCTGTGTCTGTGAAATGATAAAAGAGATTAAAGGTACATTTATTTTAATTTCTAAGTGAGGCTATTAGCATCCTTACAAGCAATTCATCATGCATGTTTTTTATGTCAAGTTTTTGTATAATTAAAAGAGGCAAGCATGACCTAAGTGAGAAAACCATCTTCTGAAGGATATTAAGAATATGTTTATTTCTATGCTTTTAAGCAGCAGAATTTAAGCCATGGCTGACTACTGTATGGTATTATATCCAAATGGTATTATCATATATACCAAACAGTATATTTCATATTTGTGAACAAATGTTTTATATCCTTCCTTGAAAGGTTAATTTGCTAGAAAAATGCAAGGATCCCCAAATTATTATTTAAATATATTTATTACTGTTAAATTTAGATTTTAGTGTATTTTAAGTATTGTGCAAACCATGTAACAGTTATTTGTCAGTTTTGATGGCATATTTATGAAAAAGTGTATATTCCTAAAGAGAAAAAACATGGATGGAGAACTGGAAGACTAAAATATGAAACTGTGAATAGGGCCCATTATCAGCTTGAGTACTTATCACTTGCTGAACTGCACAGCACATAAACTAGAACAGCAGCTTTGATAACTTACACCACAGACTGTGATGTCTGTTAAATATAAGAAGAGAACAGGACTGATAGGAGTCATATAGGTTACAATGTAGAGCTCTGTGATTTGAGAAAGTAATTCCAACACATAATTTTACTCATTCTGATAATTCTTTGAGAAGGAAGCCACTATTTCACTTTGAGATTGAAAAAAAAAAAAAAAAAACAAAAATGCTTTGTATGAGTTCCTTTTGTCCTCAAGAAAGTTTAAAGGTAAAATAGCAAATAAACTTAGCAAAAAGAAAATGTTAACATGATACAAGTGTCTCAGAATTCATAGAAAATAGCTATTGATTCCTGTCTCTGTTTAATTATTTTCTCTGGCCCATGTTTTAATTCTCACAAACCAAGAACTTGGTTTTATAGTAAAAGAAAGTCTATTCTGATTTCTGTGTTTGCAAACACATTTGCTTCATTAGCCATTTTAAAATAACACATATTAATGTTGAAAATAACCATGACAGTACTTAGGTTTAGTAAATGTGATTGGGTGCTCAGTTTCTACCACTAAACTATAGAAGTTTGGAAATAGTATTGAAGTTGAAATTTAATGTTATATTAAGTTCTGAAATCATACAGTATGTAAAACCAGAAAACAATGTTTTATATTAAAAATGAAGATACTATTAAAACATTGTTACGTAAATCTATAGTTCAAAAGTACATTATGCACATAGAAATTAGTGCCACAAGTAGAGTTTGTGTATAATTGCTCTAGAGAGCTCTAAACACCCATGTACAAAAATATTTCCTTTCAACAAGATTTTTTTTGTTTAAGAAGAATGAGCAGAGATTGGAAAATCCTAGCGGAAATATTACGTTGCTTAACTTCATGGAATGTAGCAATATCAGTATTTAAACTTTTGTTCCTCTTACACTGTGTTTACACTTTGATTTTTTTTTTTATCTGTAGATTCTATGATTCAGTATGAGAAACCACTCTACGGTTACTGACTTTGTGCTCTTGGGCATATCAGACACACCAGAAGTTCAGGTTGTAATTTTTATCTTTCTATTTATTGCTTACATATTAAGTGTGTGTGGAAACCTAAGCATCATCATCCTTACCTTGCTAAACTCTCAGTTGAAGACTCCTATGTACTTTTTCCTCCAGAATTTCTCCTTCTTAGAAATTACATTCACCAGTGTTTCCATCCCTAGATTTCTGGAGTCAATAATTACTAAAGTCAAAACCATTTCCTATAACAACTGTTTGGCTCAGTTATATTTCTTCCTTTCCCTGGGAGTGTCTGAGTTCTTTCTTCTAACTGCTATGTCTTATGATCGCTATGTTGCCATCTGCAAGCCATTGCATTATGTCATCATCATGAATCAGAAAGTCTGCACCCTTCTTGTCCTCACTTCATGGCTGGCAGGATTTCTGAGCATCTTCCCTTTAATCATGCTTGTCCTCAAGTTAGATTTTTGTGCTTCGAATATCATTGATCACTTCTCCTGTGACTACTTCCCCATTTTACAACTGTCTTGTTCAGATACAAGGCTTTTAGAGTCATCTGGCCTTTATTGTGCCGCCATTACTCTGCTGTTCACATTGACTCTAGTGACCTTGTCCTATATCTGCATCATCAGCACCATTCTGAGGTTCCCATCTGCCAGTCAGAGGAAAAAGGCTTTCTCCACCTGTTCCTCTCACATGATTGTCATCTCCATCTCTTATGGCAGCTGCATTTTCATGTATGTGAAACCTTCTGCAAATGAAAGAGCATCACTGACCAAAGGGGTGGCTGTTCTCAATACTTCAATTGCTCCCATGTTGAACCCTTTTATTTACACCTTGAGAAATCAACAAGTAAAACAAGCCTTCAAGGATTTGATTAATAAAATAATGTTTAATAAAAAGAAATGAACGTACTGGTTAACATGAATGTCATTGTACCCCTTCAAAAATGTAGGCACCAAACTTTATGAGTTCATTGGTTTTCAGCTTTTAAAGAAGTATTTGTATGTATAGGGTGCTTTGCCTGCCTGTATGCCTGTATACATTTCTGTATTCCTATTGCAAGCCTCGTACTCATAGCTATCAGTGGAGGACATTGAATTCCCTGGGATTGTTGTAAGGCATTTTGTGTGTGTGTGTGTGTGTGTGTGTGTGTGTGGTGTCTGTGTGTCTGTGTGTGTATGCTGGGAATTGCACTACTGTACTGTGAATGAAAAACTCATGTTTTAAACCCTAATCCATCTCTCTAGTCCATCAACTTTTCAAAAATTGAAAGTAACTATATTATGTTTTTCTTTCAACCTCTGTAATTATTGTTTTAACTGATTGGACCATTCTATCTTGGAGATTCCGGCATCATTGTAAATGTTATGAAACATTTGAAAAACAATCACATTGTGGAATACAAACTTATTTTGGTTAATATGTTTATCTCCAAAAAATATGATGCTAATGATAAAATTCATCTACACTTGGTGTTATATACATTTGTTATTATTTTCTTCTCCATTTCACTGGACAGCATTCCTAAATCTTCCTTTTCTAACTCAGATACAAGTTTGTATCACGTTTTATACTCCTTTAGATTGTGTGTGCATTCTATCATGGCTATTCCATTTTGTTTTTATATTTGAGGTGGTGTGCAAATTGAGGTGTTTGTGTATACATATGTGAATGTGCATGTCTGTGAGGAGACCAGAGGAGAGTATTGGATGTTTCTGTCTGTCATTCTTGCCTTGTTCCTTTGGGGCAGAAACTTTCACTGAACCTGGACTTCATCTAGGCTCAGCATCAGCAAAACCTAACTAGTTTTGTTCAGTTCTCTTGTTTCAGTTTCCATTTTTTTTCCAGTTCTCTTCAGGATGTGGATACACTTAGATTATATGTGGCTACTGATATCCATCTCTGCTTCTCATGGTCAAAAATGCAGCAAGCACGCTTAACCAATAAAAATCGGTGGTAATATACATGTATGTATTAAGCGTATGTAAGACAGCGGATGATTATATTAGCGTTGATCCATTAGCTAATAGCTTTACTTAAGTTTTTCATACTTGAGAATTTCATACATAATATACATACATATATAATGAAAATTATCTACCCCCCATTTTCCCCTTTCCATGCATTCCCTCACAACCTTATGCCTTTTTCCTGTTTGTTTGTTCATAAGCCACTTAGTAAAGCCCATAATGTCCATGGATGTGAGGCCACCTTCTGGAGCATGAGGAACTTATTAGTGGCCACATCCTCCTAAAACAATGCATCTCTCTTCCACCAGGTATACCTCTTCCATATGATATATACTGCCAATAGCTCCTCAGTCTGGTGTGGGGTCTGGAGATCACCTGCCTTCTCTGTGCTGGGATTTTGAGTGGCTTGATCTTGTATAGGCCTTGTACAGGTCACCACAACTCTGTGACCCCATGAGTGTGGTAGCCATGTCATGTCCAGCAGATGGTATTCATAGCATGCCTCCTATCTTCTGGTTCTTACATTCTTTCCACTTCCTCTTTCTTGGGGTTCCCTCAGCCTTGGTGGAGGGTGACTGAAATAGATGTCCCATTTCTGGCTACGCACCCGGTAATTCTGCACCTAAACCAGTTATGTATCCCTCCACTGACTGCTACTCACTTACAAAAAAAGCTCTTCTGGTAAAGATTGAGAGCAATAGGTCTGTGGGTAAAACAAAGGCATGTAGAAGGAATTTGATAACATTACCATTTCAAATTACTTGGACCTATGACTTCCCTACCCATGGACTTTTGATTGTGATAACAGCACAAAATATAGAATTTTATTCTGGAGAGAAGGTCTCAGTTCCAATTGTAAAGTGTTTAGTTATCCCGGACAGTCTTGCTGCTATTGCATAAGTAAGTGGAAATATCTTGTCTAGCAGGACAGTATCACAGCTTGCAGTGTCTAGTGCTGGGTAAGGTCATTGATGGCTTTGCTCCCAGCAGTTTATATGGAACCTTTCAGCTCTATGAAATCTTGTAGCAAAGAGAAATTTCTCTGGGTGTCTTGAGATTGTTTCCTCTATTTCCTGCATTCAAGGTGTGCAATCGTTTTCAGAACTGGAGATCTTACCATGTATTATGTTGGCTAACCAAGGGAAATGGTAATAGCCCGTGTAGTTTTGAAGACTTTGGGCCCCAACCTTGCCAATAAATCACGGGAGGCATTTGATATCTTGTAGGGCAATTTTCATTTAATAACCAATGTCTTCTGAGAGTGTCCACCCATGATTATTTGAATTCTTATTTTTAAAGTTGTATTTTAAAATTAATAGCTCAACTTTAGTCAGACTAAGTAAATTATATCAAACTATATTGTGAAATGATATATTGAAATTACATTAAATGGTATATTCTTTTTTAGTATATAAAATCTATTTTGTACTGATTAAAAGGAAGAAATTACTCTTTTTGTGTCCATGTTTATTTCAAATACAGGCTATGTAGGACTGTGTTTAATTTCAAATACAAGCTATGTAGGACTGTGTTTAAGGGAATACACTTCTTCATAAGTGATCTAAGATTATATTTGACATTTGCTAGCTACATGAATTAGTGAATATTACATAATCTTTCTGATCACAATGCTTTATTTTCAAATAATAATAAAAGGTTTAAGTTCAACTGAGCTTTAAAATAAAAACTCAAAAAGATTTGAATAAACGGTACCTTTTAAAATTATAACTGTTTCGAATATCCTTTTCCAAGAGAAGAATTTGAAAGAAAATGACAGAATTACTAAAGCTAATTTTGGAGTCTGAATATGACATACTTATAAGGAATATTTTAAAATATAATTTCATTGGATTTTTCCAAAAACTCTCTAAAAATTGTAATTCTATTTTAAACAAAAAACTGAAGATTAAGAATTTAGGCAACTCATCCAACACCAGAAATCCCATCAAAAGCCCATTTGTGGTTTTACTCTTAGTTTTCCTAATGCTAAGCCTGCATACTTATTTTAATGACATACAATATATGAGATTTTTCCATACAACATATTCTGATCACAGTTTCCCTTCCCTCTTCCTAGATCCCCCTATCTCCCTATCTATCCTATCCTAGGTCTTCCTTTTCTCTCTGTTTAGAAAACAAACCAGCAAATAAACAAGAGAAAATAATGAAATAACAGAAGAAACACCACACACACACACACACACACACACACACACACACACAATTGGAAATGATAATGTTTAAAAAATAGCAGTAAGACAAATAAAAGCCAAGAGAAGAATGATGAGACAAAATATACCCTCAAATACCCCTGAGTTCATTTCATGTTGGTCATACACTGCAGAACATGAGACATGCACTTAAGTGTGATTTGTATACTCAATGAGACTCTATTGTAGAAAACCATGTTTTTCCTTTGTGAGTAATTGTCAATTGAGATAGCTTCCTTGTTAGGGATAGAGATTCTGTCCACTTCCCACTCTCAGTGCTGGGAACACATTTGCTTAGCTGTGTGTGGTCCTGTGCATGCTTACACAGTGTCTGTGAGTTCATGTATATGTCAGCCTGCAGTGTCTGGAAGGCATTGTTTCTTTTGTGTCTTCCATCTTCCCTGGCTTTTGTAGTCTTTCTGCCTCTTATTTTTAGGGGTTCCCTAAGCCCTTAGGGAAGTGGTTTGATGGAGACCTCCCACTTAGGAGTGAGTATTCCCATGTCTCTCACTCTCTGCACATTGCTCAGTTGTGGGTCTCTGTATTTGTTCCCATCTACTGCCAGAGGAAGCATCTTTGATGATGGCTGAGCAGGACATCTATGGGTCTAGCAAAATGTTAGGAGTCATTACATTGGTACAGTCATTAAGCAGAACCATCGTATTTGGCTTTTCCCCATGTCCATGGCCCATCTAGTCCCAGGTTTTGGCTACTTGAACCATGTCAGGCATAGGTTCCATTCTTGAGGAGTGGACCTCTAATCCAATCAGGTAGTTGGCTGCTGTTGTAGGGGCCAAACCCATGACTAGACAGGTATTGGCCCTTGTGGAGAGCTACTAGTATTACTGTTTTAATTTGGCATAGTATTAAGTGACTTTCAGTGAGTTATTGTACTCAAAGTTTAGTGTAACGATCAACTGTCATAGAAAAAAACATATCTCATCAGACACAAAATTGTCAAGTAGCAGGGGATAAGAGACTTCAGAATGCTAAGCTATAAACTGAGCCTCTGTATTTACGACTTGTGTGAACCTATGTGAAAAAGCTGTGAATTCACTGTTAACTATGGAAGGAACAGACTGCAGACTGTTCTTCCCACAAGAGAGAATTGCATAAACTGTGATAAGTGAATGCACTTGACAGCAAGGGCAAGGGCAAGGATGGAATGTCCTGGCATGTATACCTCATCTCACTACCAGTATTATTGGCTCTTTTCACATGATGAACAATACCAGGTGTATTTTCTCACTGTACTTGTGCTTGTTTAAGCTTGTAAAGCTCTTCTCATGCTTTGCTTGTTTTAATAATAAAAACGAGACACTAGACAGTTATTGGCCCTTGTGGAGAGCCTACTGATATTACTGTTTTAATTTGACATAGTATTAAGTGACTTTCAGTGAGTTATTGTACTCAAATTTAGTGTAACAATCAACTGTCATAGAAATCTCATCAGTTGGTGGCTGTCTTGGCCTGTTCTGTTGCTCTGGTCCACGGGTCAGGGTCTAGCAAGAGGGAGAGTGGGGATGGAGGGGCAAGAGACGCGGAGAATGGAGACAAGACAAAGGGTCTGATCAAGTCTCTTTTATTGAATGAAATCCTGGGTATTTATACCTTTACCACATGCCTTGTCCCCGTGGACAAGCAGGGGAACACAGCTGAAGGCACTTTGTCACGTGCCTTGCAGCGTGGATGCCACGTGCGACTTTGTAGCAGCTGGGGGCACTAAGCAGCAAAACAAGATATGTGAGAAAAACAAGATGTTTATCAGAGTGTGTTCAGCTGTTGTGGGCTCTTGAAAAACAAGTCTTTTGTCAGGGTATATGGCCTGAGATGGCTGCAAAGTTGATAGCTGCTTTCTGCTAGGAGTCAGCTCCCAACAGACACAAAATTGGTCAAGTAGCAGGGTATAAGAGACTTGAACTCTAATGCTTGGAGTCCTTGGTTACCCCATGTTGATATTTTGGTATATCTTTCAAACTGTGAAGACTTAGCCTTGATGGCTTTAGTGGGTTGACAACAGCTCCCTCTTTTCAAGGCTCAGTCATCATGTGGAAAGGGAGAGGAAAGATTAAAAGAGGAAGAAGTGGTGCGATGACAAAAGGAAAGAATGTATTTTAAACACAGCAGAGCAGTTGTACATATAAACTCACAGTGATTGTGTGATTGTGATTGCATGCACAAGATCAGTGCAAGCTCAAACAAAGTAAATCCCAGTGTGGAGATGGGAGATAAACATGATGTTTACCCCTAGCAGAGTAGCTATTTACCAGTGAATGACTGATGAGACATGGAGAGTTCATTTTCTTTAAAAGTATGGCCTCTGGGAGGTGGACCATGCTCTGGTCGAGGATACATATCCAGGACTATATGGGTATCACAAACTGTAGTCTACTGTGTTTTAAAAAGAGAACACAAAGTTGTGGGGAAGTGGATGTTACTTATAGAGGAGTTTGGAGAAGAAATGTTATAATAAAAATTATGCTATAGAATTCTAAAAAAAAAAAAAAAAAAACCTAATAAAATGTAGATAAAATGCCTTAGTGTATTTCATACATTTTTTTAATTTTAATTATTTTATGAATAATCAATTAAATTTATCAGCACTCAATAGTCTTCCACAGATGTGACACCTAGAAATCATGACAATGACCAATGTGGCAAGATATTTCTGGATGAGCAAGCAGTGGCAGCACTAGTTTTGGCTGTAACTAAGAACTATCTAATTGGATTTATGGACTTCTTAGCTTGAGGAAAATCATGCCTGTGTCTGGAAATCTAGCCAATTAGGATTATTGTGCAGAACTTCCTATCACCAGTTTACTAGACCAGCATTATTTATAACTTCATTTTGATGAAACAAATGTACTTTTATGAAGCATATGTACCTTTCTTCTATACTCATAGGTAAGTGTAGCTTTTACTACTAACCAAGAAAACTTCTTTTTGCAAGAGGTGGGAAACGTTATAGAAAACTCACAACTGATCAAAATGAAGAGATCAGCCTATTGTTAGAGTTCGGTGTCAGTGGCTACACACACATACACACACACATACATACACACACACACATGCACACACACACATACACACACACACATGCACACACACACATGCACACACACACATGCACACACACACATACACACACACATACACACACACCTACACACACACACATGCACACACACAGACACACACATACACACACACATACATGCACACACATACACACACACATACACACACATACACACACATGCACACACACACAGACACACACATGCACACACACATACACACATACACACACACATGCACACACACACAGACACACACATACACATACACATACACACACACATGCACACACACACAGACACACACATACACACACACATACACGCACAGACACATACATTTAAAATCAAATTTGGGATTTTGGAAGAGTAGCAAGTGCTCTTAACTGTCAATCGATCTCCTCAGCCCACATTTTAAAAAACATTCTCTCTCTCTTTCTCTCTGTCTCTTTCTCTCTTTCTCTTTCCCTCTCTTTCTTAGTTTTCACAAGTGAATCAATATTCCTATGAGGCATTTATAGTTTTCTTAAGTTATACTTTAGAATATCTTTATGATATAGATAGTTTAGTAAGGCATTAAATTCTGTATTAAACACAAGATAAAGCATAATTTGTACGTACTGCAAGTCACAGAAGTAATAGGATTATAAAATAATCATTTTCATTATAGTATAAAGGTGAAAGCCGTAACAATATTATTAAATCAAGATTTACTATTTTTTGTAATATTAAATCTATTGTTCTAAGCCCATTCTTTTTTCTTAGTTTATTGTTTAGAATAAATAATAAAGTACTAGGGGTTCCTAGTTAACTATGGGTTATGCAGGAGTTAACTAAAAGGTGGGGAACATTTGAACAAAATTTTCATATATAGTGAACATGCTCAATCTGTTGTCATAATTCCTTAAACATTATAGCTATTTACATAGAAATTAACTTGTGTTCTGCACTTTTATTACTATGGAGATGATTTTAAGAATACAAGAGAATGTACATAAATACATAGGAATACTGAGTCGTCTAATGCAAGGCACATATGCATACAAACATTTAAGCATGCTTGTGGGAGTTCCCAAACCAATTCCATGAGGATACCAAGAAATAGATAGAACATATGGTGCCTGGCACCAAGATCCTCATGAAAGCTGAAATTAGAATATGGACAATAAACACAATTATTCACTGATACTGCTTCATCATTGTCTGTTGTTTCAGCATTTTTTGATGTGAAAACATATTTTTATTTCCTGAAAGTGTTTCATACATAAATATCAAGACATTTAAATGTGATGAAATCTCCCAGTTAGAAAGATAAAGATAAAAAATTTAAAGTACAGTTTATGGATAACATTTTTAATAAAAAGTTGACTTTATATAGTAGCAAATTTCCCTACTTCTTGAAGAACAGTGCAATTCTTTTGACTGAGTCATTGAAGGCCTGTTTGACTTGTTTGTTCCTCAAGGTATAAATGAATGGGTTCAACATGGGAGCAATGGAAGTGGTGAGAACCATCACACCCTTGTTGATAGCCACTGAGTCCTTTGCTGAAGGTTTGACATAGATGAAGATGCAGCTGCCATAAGTGATGGAAACCACAATCATGTGGGAAGAACAGGTAGAAAAGGCCTTTTTCCTCTGCTGGCAGAAGGAAATCTTAGAATGGTCCTGATTATGTATACATAGGAAAGGCTTACACACAGAAGGGTCATGATAAATGTCAACACTGCAGAAACTATCACTATCTGCTCTATGAGCCATGTTTCTGAGCATGAGATCTTTAGGAGGGGATATGCATCACAGACAAAATGGTCAATAATAGAGTCACAGAATTCCAGATTGAGGCCCAGGCTAAGTGGTGGCAGGATCACAAACAAGCCAGCTGCCCAGCAACAGAGAATAAGTCTTGTACAAATCCTGCTGCTCATGATGGTGATATAATGTAGGGGTTTGCAGATGGCTACATATCGGTCATAGGACATGATGGCCAGCAGAAAAAATTCTGTCACACCAAAAAGATCAGTAAAAAATATTTGAATGACACAGTTGTTATATGTAATTGTCTTGTCACCTGTGGAGATGTTGTATAAGTATCTGGGAATGCAAGCAGTTGTAAATGAGATTTCTAGGAAGGAGAAATTTTGTAGGAAGAAGTACATAGCAGTCTTTAGCTGTGCATCTATAAAGGTGAGGGAAATGATCGTGAGGTTCCCAGTCACACTCAGCATGTAGGTGAGGAACAGAAAGATGAAGATCAGAGTTTTCAGTTGTGGATCATCTGTCAGTCCCAGTAGGATGAATGTTGTTACTGTGTGGTTTCTCATAATTAAATTGTCACCTCTATCCAGTCTGTGTTTAAAATTAAGAGGTATCTGTCCAGGAGTAGTAATTTATGGGAAACTATTATGAAACCCAACTCATTGCCTCATCTCATCCTATTAAATTCCAGTTAAAAATTACATTATTATCCTATCTTGGGATAAAGAAAAGAAAATTTCTTGATGGAAGGTTTATTGTATAGTAAGATAATGTTATATATAAGACATATATTTGAAAAAAATCATCACAATTGCTTTTAGTGTTTAATTTTTGAGTACACTTGAAATACCACTACCAAAATCATGAAGAAAATAAATGCCATATTTAACTGTTAATCCTGTCTTCAAAATTATCTCAACTTCACCGTCTTTTAGTTTTGTCTTAATATGGAAATGACATTACTCTTCATACATATTCCACACTGAAACACTAAATATGCAGTATTTGTGATTAGCAGACATATCTGAATTATTTCAGTTGATCTACAATGCTTTCCTTTTCCTTTTAATATGTTCAGTTGTTAACATACCAAAGTCACTTTTTGTCTAATTATTTATATTTAAAATTTATAGCAAAATCATTCAAACAGTATGAAATTTCTGTTTCAATTCAGAGACTTTGTAAGTAGAGTGTGTGTTTCTAAGCATACAACATTCATAGCACTCTTTTACAGCTTACCTTGAGGACTCATATGTGTTTCGTCTGTCACCTTTCTTTGTAAGTTTGAGGCACTTTTTTTTCTTGCTGATGCCTTTATGCAGTCCTTTGTATTTTATTATTTGTCAACATAACTCTATTTTCCTGAAATTTTGATCTCTAAAAATGATTACTCCTCATATCAGTCATATAATGAGTAAACCTGGAACACAAGTCCAAAAATGAAGGATTTGATGCATATACCTAATTCTATTTCATTCTGTGTCTTTTAATCAAACCAGTATATTACAATTACTAAACATTTTCTACAGGTTTCATTCTGAGACAAGCACTTGGCTTACCTATCAGGAATAATCTTCTCCCAATGTTCTTTGTTTCCAGTTCTATTCCTGTTCCTCAATCCAGTTTTACACATTTCTAGAGAACTGCATGCAGATATTTTTCTACAGTTCTCAAATTATCCAATTTTGACGATCTCTTATTTCTTGTTGCACTTTTTTATTAACCAGGATCTCCATAAGTGATGCAAGAACCACTGGGATACAGCATTGGTTTTCACTGATGCTTAATATAACCTTATTAATGCCCATGTCATATCCAATAACGAAACCCTCTAAAGTGCTGTTTAAGTTACTACTATATTGTATTTTCTATCTATAATTTTAATACAGTCTGTGAAGCCTTTTTGACTAGAGGAACATGGGACCTGAGTGTCAATAAAGAGTTGACAGGACAGAATTCATCATTCTCACTTTCTGCCAGTTGTTCACAGCCTTTCTCTCTTAGTTATTCAACCACAAGGATTCATGTAAATATAGTGTAAAATGATTATTTCTAGTGACCATTGATTAAATCTAGTCGTGAAAAATACGCAGCCTTATTTATAATAGCCAGAAGCTGGAAAGAACCCAGATGTCCTTCAACAGAAGAATGGATACAGAAAATGTGGTACATTTACACAATGGAGTACTACTCAGCTATTAAAAACAATGAGCTCATGAAATTCTTAGGCAAATGGATGGAGCTAGAAAATATCATCCTGAGTGAGATGACCCAATCACAAAAGAACACACCATGGTATACACTCACTGATAAGCGGATATTAGCCCAAAAGCACACAATACCTAAGACGCAACGCATAAACCTCATGAAACTCAAGAAGAAGGAGGAAGACCAAAGTGAGGGTGCTTTTGTCCTTTTTAGAATGAGTATCAAAAGATTCAACCAGAGCTCCCAGGATCTAAACCTCCAGCCTGAGAACAGACAGGGGCAAGCTGTCCTCTGAGAGGCTATAACCAGCAGCTGACTCAGACAGATACAGACATCCAGAGCCAAACAGTGGATGGAGCTTGAGGACTCTTATAGAAGAATAGGTGGAAGGATTGTGGGCCCTAAGGAGATAGGAACTGCACAGGAAGATCAACAGAGTAAATGAACCTGAACCCTTGGAGCTCTCAGAGACTGAATCACCAACCTTGGAGCATACCTAGTCTACACAGATCTACCTCCATGAGCTGGACCTAGGCCTCCCTGCACATATGTTGCAAATGTGCAGCTTGGTTTTCATGTAGGTCTCAAACATCTGGAGTGGGGCTATCTCAAAACATGCAGTCTGTATATGGGGTATGGTCTTCTAGCTGGGTGCCTCATCTGGCCTCAATGGGAGAGGAAGCACCTAGCCTCTCAGAGACTTAAAGTGGCAGGGTGGGGGATACAGGAGGAGGGGTACTCAAAAAGAAGAGATGGGGAAGGATTGTGGGAGGGGGTGACTGGGACGGGTTATAAAGTGAATAAGCAAAAAAATAAAATTAAACAAGAAAAGAAAAAAAAAGAAAAAAAAAAGAAGGGTTAAAGGAAAAAAAAAGGAAATGCAGGTAAAATACAGCTTTTTTTTTTTTTTTTTTAAAGTAAGTAGGGTTATTAAAATAGACTGTTAGCTGTGTCTAGAAATCACATAAAATAATTTTCGCCTTTTATTTATTTTAAATTTCTCAGTATTGCTGACATTCTAGGGTTATTAGGGAAATTCACAGAAAGAAAAATCTGTAATCTGTTGTAATTGCTGCTACCTGGCCAACAGTTTGATGGCTCCTTTTAGCAGAGAGACCCTGGAGCTGCCTCTATATTTTGAGACAGAGACAAGGTTGGACAGAATAACTTAACAACTCCTTTAACAAAGCACACTCACTCACATTTACAGCTATTTGTTTCTTCTGTGTCCAAAGCTTGATTTGTAATCCTATCCAGTTTTCTAAATATTTATCTAATTTACTTAAAAAGACAGAAAAAAAGTGGCAATACTGCATAGACTGGTCAGGTGGTTGAACCAACTCCAGGTCATTTAAGAACTGTGTGGGTTAACTCCTGAAGAATTTTCTGATAAATGCTCCAATAAAATGGTATTTTTTGTTTAAAAAAAAAAAAGAAAAATACATAGTAGGCTGAATGCATTATTAATCATTTGGATTAACTTTCTCATTGATGATGCAGTACCATCCCAAGAAAATAACTTTCTTACTTCTTCTAGTCCTGAAAAATAGGTTCAAAGGAATGCCTGCTAGTTTTGGAAGAGCTGATGTTCTGAACTCTTTGCTTAGAAAGAGGGTTTTCTAATATCAAGATCAATAATTTTTATTAATTTGCCACATCTACAGCAAATAAACACAAGAGTCCTTGGTGACCCAGACTCAAAAAATAACTAATGAATCATTTGTGGGAACAGGACCTTTGGAGACTTAGGCCATCAAAATCACTCATAAGAAAATGCAAGGAAAGTGTAGAATCTAATTAAAAGAAACCTAGTCCAGTTTTTTAATTAATGTTGTTGTGTCTGCTGTAAAAGATTTAACTCTCATTTTCTGTACTATCAATTTGTTATGTGGTGAATAAATTACATAGGCTTAAAATAGCATTCAGTTTTATTCTATGTGAATAATGTTTTAATTTTATTTAAAAAGTTAATTAACCAGTGTGTTTATGTGTACTTGATGTATATGTTTGCATACAATGTGTGTACCACAGTGACATGTGGATATCAGAGGACAAATTTGTGGAGCCGTTTCTCTCCTTCCACCTTTATGTGGATTCTGGAGATCAAATTCAGGTTTCCAGGCTTATACAACAGGTGTCTTAAGAATGGCCCCATAATATTATTTTTGCAAGTCAAACTAAGGTGCTCAGGAGAAGGTTCAGTGCAGAGAGTAAAGTGCTTGATGTGACAATATGAGGGACAACATGAGTTCCCCAGTACCCATGTGAAGCTGGTTTTGGTAGTATGACTTTCTAATCACAGTGCACCTGTGGAAGGTGGGAAGTAGAGACAGGAGAATCTGTGGAAGCTTATGGGCCTCCCAGATTGGCTTTTGCCAGAATAGACCAGACTATTTCGCAGGGAAATAAGTATTTTGGATCCAAAGGTTTATGGGGAGGAGTATGTGTTTATCTTTTTCCTTTGGTAGCAAGCAGAGTAACTTCGGTACCATGAACACTAGTCACTATGGGTAATGGCCCTAGGTAGACACTAGTTCTATTTGGTGTTCAATACATTGTGTAGTTATTGTCTTCAGCAGTTGGCCTTACTTGTCGGTTTGTGATAAGCAACCAATAGCCTTGGCAATAGCCTAGGTTGTTTGGGAGTTCCTAGGGCACCCCTTTGGCCAATAACTTCACTAAATATAAGGCAGTCCCAGTACTGGAAACTTCATTTGGTGCATGAGATGTTCAGTTGGGGCTCCATCTTCCCTATTATTTGGCAATTTAATCTGGACCACCTTCAAATATGTATATATTTTAGGAGACTTCTTCTGCATTAGGTTTCCATACAGCCCTTCAAATGATCATTTATTTTAGTTGTATGTATCTGTATTTTCTCCCTCAGTCCAACTCATCCCTTCCCCTCCATTTGATTCTCCAGTTCTAGTACTCCCATCCATCCATAATGATCTATTTAATTTCCTCTTTCCAGGAAGATCTACCCCAGCTCCTTGGTCTATTATACAGACTGTAGCTTGCTTATCAATGACTTAATAGCTGATACACACATATAAGTAAATACATACCATATTTGTCTTTCTGGGTCTGGGTTACCTCACTCTATCTGGATCTTTTTTTTTCTAGCTGTATACATTTACTTCTCTCTATCTTTTTCTTTTCTTTGTTCTTTTTTTTTTACTTGTCTCCATCAATTAAATAATTTAGTTTCACATTTTGATCATAGCTTTTCTCTCCCTCCTCTCTTCCCAGTTCCTCCCTCTCACCTTCCCTCCTCCTTTCTTCTCTCCCTTTCTCCTCAGACAAGGGAACCCTCTTATGGATTTAATCCTCCTTGGCATATCAAGTTGTAGTAGGACTAGTTGTCGCGTCTCTTCTTAGCTGGCAGTAGTAAGACACGCAGCACTGGATTCTTTCTGACAGCTCTTTTATTTCGGCACTAATTTCATCCAATGAAGGAACCCCAAG
Source organism: Mastomys natalensis (assembly GCA_021653895.1). NCBI lineage: Eukaryota > Metazoa > Chordata > Mammalia > Rodentia > Muridae > Mastomys > Mastomys natalensis. Next base: position 160,858 of record JAJTUV010002407.1, read on the forward strand.
CAGCAGAAATGCATGCTTATATATCCTTCCAAGGGGGCGGCCAGGCGCCTGTCTCTCAGGGTTGTTGGGCCATCTCTTGCATAAGCTCCTGATTTGGTTGGGTTCATGCTCATTAGCATAAGCCTCTAGAGGTTGAGCCTACCATGCCATAGGCTATGTTTTGCAGGACGCTGGCTGGCCATGTCGGAAACCGCCATCTTAATCGCTGCCTATACTAGGTGCATTTCTATTGTGGTAGATAGCAGCCAAGTTAGTTAAAGGATCCAAAGGAGGCACAGGTCAGAGGCAGCCTTTTCTGCTGTTGGAGTCCAAGTGAAGACAACTTCATTGTTAATATATGTAGGGACCCTGTGTGCATTCCATGTATGCTCACTGGTTGGTGGTTCAGTCTCTGTGAGCCCAGGTTATTTGATCTTTAGAGTTTCATATAGTGTCCTTGACTTCTCTGGCTCCTTCAATTCTTTCCCTCTACCATAAGATTTCCCAACCTCCACCTGATGTTTGGTTGTGGTCTGCATCTGTTTCCATTGGTTGCTGGGTGAAGCCTTGCAAATGTCAGTTGTGGTAGGTTCCTATCTGTAAGTATAATACAATATCATTAATAGTGTCAGGGGTGGGTTCTCTTTTATGACATGGGTCTCAAAGTTGGACCAGTCATTTTTTGGCTATTACCTCAATTTCTGTTTCCTCTTTATCCTGAACATCTTGAAGATAGGAAACATTGTGGGTTAAAGGTTTGTGGCTGGGTTGGTGTACCCATCCTTCCATTGGAAGTCTTTTCCGGTTACAAGAGGTGGACATTTCAGGTTCCATATCCCCTATTGCTAATAGTCTTAGCAAGATTACCCTCATAGATTCTGGAAGTTTCCATTGTCCTAGGTTTTTAGATCCTCTCAGAGATACTACAGAGTGAGTTCTAGGATAGCCAAGGCTACTAAAGTCTTTCATGATTTCATTTTTTTAAACAGCTGAGTAACATTCCCATTATGTAAATGTACTAATGTTCTTTATCCATGTATCCATTGACAGAAGACTAGGCTCTCAATTTTTTACTGATTATGAATCAAGTGTCTTCTGGACATATGCCCAAGAGTTGGAGAGCTACATCTTGAGATAGATATATTTCCATCTCCTCGAGAAACTGTCAGACTGATTTCTATAGTGGCAGTAAGTTTGTACTCTCACTAGCAATGCAAAGTGTTCGTTCTCCTTACTCTACACCCTTGCCATTGTGAGCTGTCACTTGTTTTATTGATCATAGCCATTATACAGGTTTAAGACAAAAATCACAAAGTAGTTTTGATTTGCACTTCCTTGATGGCTAAAGACGTTGAACAATTCTTTAGTGTTTCTCAGCCATTTGAGTTACTTTTTATGAGAATGCTGTTTAGATCTGAGCTCCATTTTTTTTCCAAGACAGGGTTTCTTTGTATAGCCCTGACTGTCCTGGAACTCACTCTGTGGACCAGGCTGACCTTGAACTCAGAAATCCACCTGCCTCTGCCTCCCAAGTGCTGGGATTAAAGGCATGAACCACCACTGCCGGTCTGAGCTCCATTTTGAATCTGTTATTTGTATTCTCTATGTCTAGTTTTTAAGAGTTCTTCATATATTTTAGATATTAGCCTTCAATTGGATGTACAATTGGTAAAAAAACAGTTCCCATTCTGTAGCCTGGAACTTTGAATGATACTGTTTTTTTGCTTTACAGAAGCCTTCAGTCTCATGATGACCCATTTATTAATTGTTGTGCTTAGTTTCTGTGCTAATGGTGTCATGTTCAGAAAGTCTTTTCCAGTTCCAATGATTTTAATTCCATTTCCAGCCATTTATTCTGAGGTAATGTCTGTTGTTGTTAAGATGTTTTTCTTGTATACAGCAGAATGGTGGATTCTGTTTACACTTTCATTCTGTTAGCTTATGTCTTTTTAAAGGGAAACTGAGTTCATTGATGTTGAGAGATATCAATGACCAATGATTGTTACTTCCTGCTAATTTGATGTCTGTAGTATTAGTGTGTGTGTATTTCTCTTGTATTGGTTTTAATTTTGTGAAATTATTTATTTCTTTTTTTCTTCAGTATAGTTAGCCTTATTGGGTTGATTTTTTGTTCTACTATCCTCTTTAGTGCTGGATTAGTGGAAAGATTTTGTTTAAATTTGATTTTGTCGTGGAATATATTCATGTCTTCATCTATGGTGATTGAAAGTTCTGCTGAGTATAATAATCGGGCTGATTTCTGTGGTCTCTTAGGGTCTGCAATACCTCTGGTGATGCCCTTCTAGCTTTTAGAGTTTCAGATGAGAAATCAGATGTAGTTCTGATAGGTCTGCCTTTATATGTCACTTAGCCTTTTTCCCTTGATGCTTTTAAATTTTTTCTTTGTTCTATATATTTAGTGTTTTGATTATTATGTAGTGGGAAGATTTTCTTTTCTGATCCAATCGGTTTGATGTTTGATCTTGGAATCTTCTTCCTCCTCCTCTTCTTCTATTTGTATTATTCTCAGGTTTCGTCTTTCCATAGTGTCTCAAGTTTTGCATCATGAACTTTTTAGATTTGCATTTTCTTTCACTGGTATATTGATTTCTTCTATTGTATCTTCTATACCTGTAATTCTCTCTTCCACCTGTATTCTGTTATTGATATTTATGTCTGTAGTATTCTCTTTCCTATGTTTTCCATCTCCAAGATTGCCTCAGTTTGTGTTTTCTTTATTGTTTCCATTTCCCTCTTTAGGTCTTGGGTAGTTTTATTTATATCCTTCACCTGTTTGATTGTATTTTCTTGTATTTCTTTGTTTCCTCTTTTAATGCCTCTATCTGTTTGAATGTATTTTCCTGTATTTCTTAAGGATTTATTCATGTCCTCTCTAAAGGCAACTATCATATTTATATGATTGGATTTAACATTTTCTTGTGTGCTTCAGTTTCATTAGGATATCTAGGGTTTGTTGTAGCATGATAGCTGAGCTCAGGTCGTGCCATATTGTCCTTGGTCTTGTTGATTATATTCTTATGTTTTCCTCTAGGCATCTGTGTTTCCCTGGTGTTGAGTGGATGATCCTGATGGCAGCAGGACTTCTCAGGATGGTGTGGGGAGATATGGGCCAGACATTGGAGGTAAGGGTACCCTACTCTGTTGGCTTTGCCTCAGGCTGACCCTACTCTGCAGGTTCTGTGGATCCTACTCTGCAGACTGTGTCTAAGTCAGACACAGCTGGGGTGACAGGTGGATCCAGTTAGGATGCGTGATCATGCAGGGTTCCAAGCTGGTTAGTTTTGGGTCCCCCAAAAGTTTCCACTGAGAGGCAGTATGCTCTTGGAGTCCCCTGAGGTTTCTTTGGACCATGGAGCAAAGTGAGAGCTAGACAATAATGCTTAGGGGACTGGGAGTGCCCCTATTTCCACTTTCCTGTCCTGAACTGTTTTCTTCATTTCATTCTATGTTTATGTTTTCATAAATTTCATTAGTGGATGTTTTACATATACTTTTTGAGGACCTCTAACATATTTTAAAAGCCTATTTGAAGTTCTTGTCTTGTTCCTTGGCTATATTGCATTTCTCAGAGCCTATGGTAATGAGACTGCTGCACTCTATTGGTGCCATATTATTATGGTTGTTATTGATTGTGTTTTAATGCTAGTAGCATCTAAGTATCTGGGTTTAGGCTGATTGTAATTCTAGGTGCTAATATCTGGTTGTGTTTCTTGGGTGGTTTTCTGTCGCCTTCTCTTAGAAGAACAGGTGGCTGTGGGTTACCTAGCAGGGAATGCTTTTGAGATCCTATGATGTATGATTACTGGATGTCTTTGGTAGAATGCATTTCTAGGTATTGGGAACTGACACTAAGGAATGTGAATGAACAAAAGGTGTGGAGTTTAAGTATGTCTAGAGGAGGGAATAAAGCACTGTGTGCAACCAGGATCTTCATAGACCCCTGGGAATTGGAATAGAGAAGCAGAATAAGTTGGAATGACCTTGGAGAATTTCATTTGGAAGAGATGAAAGATAATGAAGATTACCTGCATGATTCCTTGGCTATCATAGCTCACAGGTTTTCAGAGAATCAGGTAACTGTGTTACCATTTTTTTCCTACTACTTTGCATAAATTTTCATGTTTTTAGCTTTCCATTCATTTTCTTATTATGTATAAATGTTGTATCTTAGGTTTTAACTATAACAAACTAATTGCTCCTTGAAAAATTCTGTGAAAACTTGGTCAATGAACAGAATTAAATCAGTTTCTTGTTCACCTAAATGGTTAATGGAAGTTTCAACTTTGTAGTGATTGGCAAGCTCTCTCCTAGAGCGTTTTATAGAAGAAAATATTAATAAGATCATTCATAACCAGCACAAAGCATGGAAAGTAGTTTAAGAATTGCCATCTTTTTTTGTAAGTGACAAAGGATAATAAATACTTTTATAGACCATGTCTCTCAGTGGTATATATCATTTCCACACTCATTTATTAGCTACAGTGTAAAATAAAAAGACACAACTGAAAGTGCAGAAAGTATGGTAGAAAACCACAATCTATTGTGTTTCCAGGGATGACAGTCATACAACAATTTTAGGTTGACTGTAAGACTAAAAATATTAAAAAAGTTTGGTTTGAATCAAGATAGATAAAGTCATGTTCATAGTATGAAAGTTTAAGCAGAAAATGTGAGTATAAAAAGGTTATAAAACAAGGATAGAATAATATTATAATAAAGCTTCAGATTTTGTATTCATTTATTTTTCTTTAAATTTAATATTCTTTAATTTTTTTTTTTTACATCTTTGAGAGGAATGCAATTTTTTTCATTGAGTAATTGAAAGCTTGCTTTACTTGCTTGTTTCTCAGTGCATAAATAAAGGGATTCATCATTGGCGAAATGATATGATAATAAGTGAAATCCCTTTATTGATAGCTACATCATCCTTGGATGAAGGTTTTACATAAATGAAGATGCAGCTACCATAAGTAATGGAAACAACAATCATGTGGGAAGAACAGGTGGAAAAGGCCTTTTTCCTTTGCTTGGCAGAGGGAAATCTCAGAATTGTCTTGATGATATAAACATAGGAAAGGACAACACATACAAAGGTGATGATAAATGTTAACACAGCACCAACTATCACCATTCGTTCTATCAATAATGTGTCTGAACAAGAGATTTTCAGAAGAGGAGCTGCATCACAACAAAATGGTCAATGATATCTGAGTCACAGAATTCCAGGCCAAGCCTAGACCAATTGGTGGGAGAATGATGATCAGTGCTGCTACCCAACAGAAGAAGATGAAGTTCTTGCAGACTCTGCTATTCATGATGGTCATGTAGTGCAGAGGTTTACAGATGGCCACATAGCGATCATAGGACATGACAGCCAGGAAAAAAATTCTGTAACTGCAAAGAGGTCTATAAACAACAATTGACTGGCACAAGCAATATAGTAATGGACTTGTCCCCAGATGATATGCTGTATAGAAATCTGGGAATACAAGCAGTTGTGAGTGAAATTTCTAAGAATGAGAAATTTTTGAGGAAAACATACATAGGTGTTTTAAGATGGGGATCAATTCAGAGTGAGGTGATGATGGTTAGGTTCCCAGATAAACTCAACATGTAAGAAAGGAGCAGAAAGATAAAAAGCAGAATTTGCAGCCGAATGTCATCTGTCAGACCCAGCAAAATGAAGGTTGTTACTGTTCGGTTTCTCATTGTTGATGATTGCCTCTTGCCCAATCTGGTTGAAAAATAACAAAGATTTTATAAAACCTCAGAGTTGAGTCAGGTGCCAATCTCAAGACAAGCTAACTTGAGTGTCATTCTTGTATTACCATTGCTCAGTGAAAAAGCAAACACATAGTACAAGTTGATGTTTGAACGTTTCTTTGTGTCACAGAATAGTTCATATTTGAATCACATATTTCATACTGCTATTATTATGTGCCTACAGTCTAGCTGTAATTGATATAAGTTTAACAAATAATCTTATAAACATCATTCCACAAAAATGTCCCTTTAAAATAATTGCTTTTTGTCCAACACTCTGCTTTCCCTAACTTCTTTTCCCAGAAAAGATTTTAGAAGAGAACTGCTAAAATAAGAGTGTTCTCTGTTAAGATATCTTAACATTGTATTCATCTTTAGTATTAGTTATTAGCTCATAAATACTTATGCTTTTGCAGTCTAGTTTCTAAGTACTTTTTAAGGTGGCTTATTAAAGATCCATTTAGGTTATAGAGTGTGATGGTACACACCATCTGGCAGTTGGGAGGCAGAGGTAGGTAGATCTCTGTGAGTTAGAGGCCATCCTAGTCTACATAGTTAGTTCTAGGACTACCAGGGATATGTTGACAGACCCTGACTCAACACCCCCTCACAAAATGATTCATTTAGTTGTGCTGTAGTTGACATGTTTTTGCCAGATTGATTTATATTTCCATATAAATTAACATATATTTTCTATATGTGATAATTAGTGTTGATTATATTTTCCTCTAAATGTCACAATAGGATGTCTATGTACCTATTTTGTGATTCCTAAGACAGGCTTCTACAAAGTATTGTTTCCTAGCTTGTAAGTGGAAGTGTGAATCAGAGTCACCCAGTTATTTGATTTTTGTGATGAAAACACTAGTGCCCTCTAATTAGCTGCAAGTTTAATATTCTCTAGACATTGAAGATTATTTTATTTTATTTCTACCAGGAGGGATTTCAATAAAAGTATATTTTTGATATTAAAATTCTAAAATGAAGTTCCCTGTATTTATTTTTAAACACATTCAATAATAGCATATTTCTTCTCTGTATTTATTCTGTTGTGAAAATTTTGATTCAGGTAATTAGGAGTATGCTGACATAATTAAAGAGCCATATCCTTGTCATGTTGTTTTGGGTCAACCTTGTTTTAGTTTGCAATGATCTTAATCCTTTATTATAGATGAAAACACACTTCACAATAGCCACAAAAATATAAAATATCTTGGGGTAACTCTAGCCAAACATGTGAAAGGCTCTGTATGACAATACTTTAAGTATCTCAAGAAAGAAATCTAAGAAGATCTCAGAAAATGGAGAGATCTCCCATGCTCATAGATTGGCAGAATTAACATAGTAAAAATGACCATCCTACCAAAAGCAATCTACAGATTCAATATAATCCCCATCAAAATCCTAACACAATTCTTCAAAGACATGGAAAGAGAAATTCTCAAATTCATCTGGAAAAGCAAAACACTCAGAATAGTGAAAACAATTCTTAACAATAAAAGAAGTTCTGGGGAATCACCATCTCTGACCTCAAGCTATACTACAGAGGGATGTGATAAAAAGTGCATGGTATTGGTACAGAGATAGACATGTTGATCAATGGAATAGAATTGAAGACCCAGAAATAAAACCACAAACTTATGGACACTTGGTTTTTGACAAGGAAGTCAAAAATATGAACAACCCTATTCCACTTTCCTTCCTGACTGTTTCTTCATTTTCAAATTCTATGTTTATGGTTTTCTAACTTTCATTAGTGGATGTTTTACATATACTTTTTGAGGACCTCTAACATATTTTTAAAAGCCTATTTGAAGTTCTTGTCTTGTTCCTCGGCGATATTGCATTTCTCAGAGCCTATGGTAATGAGACTGCTGCACTCTATTGGGTGCCATATTGTTATGGTGGTTATTGATTGTGTTTTAATGCTAGTAGCATCTTAGTATCTGTGTTTAGTCTGGTTGTTATCTAGGTGCTAATATCTGGTTCTGTTTCTTGCGGTGGTTTCTGTCGCTTCTTTAGAAGAACACGGTGGCTGTGGGTTACCTAGCGGAATGCTTTTGAGATTCCTATGATGTTGATTACTGGATGTCTTTGGTAGAATGCATTTCTAGGTATCTGGGAACTGACAATAAGGAATGTGATTTCGGAACAAAAGGTGTGGAGGTTTAAGTATGTCTAGAGGAGAGGGGAATAAAGCACTGGTGTGCAACCAGGATCTTTCATAGACCCCTGGGAATTTGAAATTAGAGTAAGCAGGAGTGGCCAGAATAAGTTGGATGACCTTGGGAATTTCATTTGGAAGAGATGAAAGATCAATGAAGATTGCCTGCATGATTCCTTGGCTATATAGCTCACAGGTTTTCAGAGTCTCAGGTAACTGTGTTACCATTTTTTTCCTACTACTTTGATAAATTTTCATGTTTTTAGCTTTCCATTCATTTTCTTATTATGTATAAATGTTGTATTGAGGTTTTAACTATAAACCAAACTAATTGCTCTTGAAAAACTTCTGTGAAAACTGGTCATGAACAGAACTTAATCAGTTTCTTATTTCACCTAATTGGTTAATGGACAGTTTCAACTTTGTAGTGATTGGCATAGAGTTGTCCCTAGAGCGTTTTATAGGAAGAAATATTAATAAGCTCATTCCATAACAGCACAAAGCTTAGAAAGTAGTTTAAGAATTGCCATCTTTTTTTAGTAAGTGACAAATGGATAATGAATTCTTTTATTGACCATGTCTCTCAGTGTATATATCATTTTCCACACTCATTGTATTTGCTACAGTGTAAAAATAAAAGACACATACTGAAAGTGCAACAAGTATGGTAGAACATACCACAATTCTTTGTGTTTCCAGGGATGACAGGTCATACAACAATTTTAGGTGACCGTAAGACAACAAAATATTAAAAAAAGTTTGGTTTGCATTCTAGATAACAGATAAAGTCATGGTCCTAGTATGAAAGTTTAGCAGAAAATGCTGAGTATAAAAAGATTATTAAAACAAGGATAGGAATAATATTATAATAAAAGCTTCAGTTTTTGTATTAATTATTTTTCTTTAAATTATATATTCTTTAATTTTTTTTTTTTACATCTTTGAGAGGAATGAATTTTTTTCATTGAGTAATCTCGAAACGCCCACTTGCTTTACTTGCTTGTCTCCCTCAAGCCACATATGACCATCAAATCCCCTACATAGACCGCGATTACACCTCTCACTTGGTGAAATTGAGTATGATAACCTAAGTGAATCCCTTTACTGCCATTAGCCGCACTACATCACCTTACACGAGCATCCGCACTCCAGAGACCAGACCATCTTCTACATTTACTAGTAAATCCCCCCGCCACCAGCCCCACCGGCAGCTACCTTTATCTGACACATACTATGAAAACGCTTGCTATGGCAACAGGAGCAACACATCTTTGTGGTAGACCTCTAGGATTTACGAGGCTTGGGATGACTGAATGTGGCCTCTACTTTTCATCCTCTTCGCTTGGCACTGAGGGAGGCAAGTGCACAACATCTACTGTCATCCATATAAGTATCTACAGTAGATTAGTCTCCCTGTTCTCATTTCTCGGTACGATCTCGATATCCGACGCACACTCACCCATGAGGAAGGTTGTTATCTTAACCACAATTATAGAATCTAAAGCTGAATGCATAAACTCGTTGAATCCTACCCCCTCGCGAAACATCCAACTACACTCTCACACACCCCTGTCTCACTTTTGTCTATATCTAGAGACAATACCTCGCCAGCTACTCCGAAGACACACTGACAGACACAACCCTTTACCTCACTCTGCCATCCAAGTACGTCACGTCCAAGCACTTCGAGTACCCTCATGCTGCTACTCCATATCTCACCACGTGGTCAGAGTAATTCCATAGCGCGTCATACATTGCCACTATCTGACTTATGGTACTCATTCAGGTAAGTTTCTAATACAGCATTTATCCCTCAGCCAATAGAGACAGTTATTGCCCCGATTTCTCCATGGGACGAACTCCTGAAATGATCAGTCCGCCTGCCTCTACTTCTATTGCCGTGGCGTTCTTGACAGCATTGTGCATAGGCCAACCTATGAGTAAGCTTCACAGCTTGATCCCTTATGTATATATCATGATTAACTGAATCTACTCTATTTCAATGTGATGAGCTACTACTAGCATTGATCGCCCCTGCCTCAAGAGGCTTGTCAGCAGATGGTCCACTGTATATAATGCCCACCGCCTGTTATAACTGTGGGATCTACTGCAACAATCAGTCAAGCGAGATCGATACAAATGTTGCTGTATCACTGCTCTTACTAGAAGTCTTAGGATCTAATTATCAACACTTGTTTTGTATTTTTTTTTTTGACACCATATGAATATGTGTTTGTTTCATTAGTAGAATCAATATCTTTGTCCAAAATCAGAATGCCACTATTTCTGTGTACTGTATATCTGTTATGATTAATCTGTGATGTAGCAATTAGGACAGTAACTGTTGCAGTCGAATTAGATGTGTTTATCCAGTATATACTGGCTATCAGTAAACATAAATGGCTTACTATGGAGAGACATATAAATAGAACCCATAAGACATATCCCTGTGCGTGTAGCACTGTAGAGTTGATAACGATCGCCTGCTTAGGCGATGCTATAGTGCTCAATGAGGTAAACCGGAGGTAGTATAGTTCTATGCGTGTCTCTTCTGTACTAATAGCGTGTCCCCCATAACGAAGACTTTAAGGACTCAGTACCTACAGAGACGATTGCAATTTGGGAGCGCAGAGAGAGAGGCGCGATTAGAAAACTGTCAGAACTGTATGTCACATAATGTCACAGATGTATAACATACACACCCCCCCTCGTGTCAGACCCACGCTCTCTTCTCGCGCTAGGTGCTGTGTGACTCGCCTCTCTGGTTTATCTCCATATCATCTGTTTTGATAAAGAAGAGATCTCTCTCGTCCTTGTTTAGCCGACAACTGGCATACAGCCTCCAACGTCCAAAGTTGTAATTTAGATACAATAGATTTTCATGAGAGTACATCCAGTCGCCAGAGTATGTCTACAGACTTTGTATTGTCATCATTGTGTTCTCTGCAACTACTAACTAAGGGACATTAGCTAATTCGTCAGTGAGATCATGATCTTAAGTATGTGTCTAACAGATTCACCGTCGAGTATGCCAACAAACCCACACTGTAGCTACACGCATATAGAATGTACTGGCAACCGTTATCCTTCGCTCGTTCCACCTCGACACATAAGTTCAATCACTTTGACTCGCCCAACATATTTCATACTCGCTCCCTGTCTACCGCTAACTGCGGCCTATTACAAGCTCTAGCTCCGCTACATCTCGATCACTATACGTGCTTCGCTAACATTAATAAAAATCTTCCTCTCTATCACTCACGTGTACTCAGTTCCACAACACCATGCCCCCACCCCCCCCCCCCACCCACCCCCCAAAACACCCCCACCCACCCCACACAGTAACCTCTCCTAGTAGTTAACCATGAATGTGTCGTTCTGCTTCCTACTTGGTCATACTCTGCTGAGTTTCACATAACTGTCTCCATTATCATCTTTCCACAGAAAAAAACGTATCTTGTAGCGAAGCAAGCACTGTTCGTCAAGTTCTAACGATGAGCATTGATCGTTCTTACGAATCTCTCTCACGTATCTTATGTCTTATCTTATTAAGAATCTAGCAATAACGATTGTCTAGCTCACTTGCTAACTACTCGACCTCGTGATAACGTGAATTTAGTATGTCTGTAGTAGTAAGCCCATCCCAAGAAAATCTGATAATCGATATAGTTTGCGCACTACGTTGTCTGTCTTGATCTTACGACTTAACTTCGAACGCCTGCTTGGTGGCCTTGCTATTCTCTGACTACCACTAAACTATATCAGAGCGATCTTGCTAGCACTTTGTCAACGCCAAGAACCACGCATCCTTTACCTAAGCCTCATTGTTGATCAGTATAAGGACATAGGACATAGTGTATCATCATGCGTTTATCCTAGTGACATCAAGACTCTCAAGTGTTATCGTTAGCACGACCAGTATTCCCATATGGAGTTAGCTAACGCAAGTTTTAGGATCTCCCACTGTACTGACTGTCTCTCTATTGCAGTGCCACTACTCATAATATGCCCATACTAACTTAAGCTCTCCAGTTCCTACTCGCGATCACTGTACTCATGCGGCAATCAGATAGCATAGATGCTTATAGTACCCTGTACTTTCTGGGTGATTACAAGTTTTCCTCTCTCCATCATTACCATTTGCACCCAACTCAACCCAAGCGTTTGTCGTTCTTCATCTCTGACCCCCCCCCTCCCCCACCCCCACAGACTCCTGCCCTAGCATGAAGAAATAGAACTGCTCTGCTAGCAATCGAAGTTGAGATTTTACGCTCAGTTCCCAGTCTTGTATGTCTAGAATTACCATCCATATTTCGTTTTGTGTCTGTATTAATCACCGTAGAGATAGATTAATGATTTTGCTTTAGTATATGTTATAGGTTGACTCTACTTATGGTAGATTCAGTCACATAGTTGTTACACGTATGTCCGTGACTGATATGCTACTTATGTCAGCTATAGATGTTCCTGCATCGATCTTCCAGTCCGTCCCAGTTCTGTTATTCTGATGTCGCTACGCAGTCTGTTTATTCAGACATGTCTATCATGTGCTTGCTACTCGACTTTAGAATTGGACTTTAGTAGATGTGTGCTGAAATCGCGAGATTTTTACACTTGCCAATCTGTATTGAGATTTGCTATCTTGGTAGTGAATGCGAATACATGTTTTTTGAATATAATGCCGCTCTCACTGACATGCGTAAACCCTTAGCAAGTATTGAAGTATATCTGCTTTAGTGACAGTACTCCGCACTGTATTTCAGTGATTACGAGTTCAACTTAGTTATTTCTTTCGCTATGTATGATAACTTAATGCATGATATAGACGTGATTTGCTATACAGAAGACTGTTATCATATTTTGTGTATGTAGCTTCAAATGAGAGTGTCTATTAACCCCTAATAGAAAGTTCCACTGTTTATATTTTTAGTGGTGACAAAAGAGTGACTGATATATTCGCAAATAAAAAGTAGCATATCGACCTCTGTACGCCTGGTGTACTATTCTACCGCGCTGAAGCCTCTAGCCCCATAATCGTCCCCGCGTGTGTGTGCCCATCCAATTATAGAGTAGAGTGTCCTGAATTAATTATTGATTCATAGTCTAAGTGTACTCTCTGAGTAGTACCGAACTCAAGACATATATTCACAACAGAAGAAAATACCAGTATTCTCGCCACTCACTTACAGAGATAAGTCCGTTGTATAACCGTCTGCGGACCAGACCCCTCCAGACCGCCTCCCCGAGCCCCCCCCCCGTCACTCACCCCACGCCGTCGTTTCAGCTTCTCGCACTATGTTCTTAAGCCTCTCTCTTTATAGAATGATACCTATCACACTTCCACAATTACGCCTCATACAAAAATATTATAATTTTATTCGTGGGGGGGTTCTTTTGTGGTAACTTAGACAAACATTGTGAAAAGCTCTGTATGGCAATCATTAGCCTTCTTTTTATGTAGTATACTATGAAAAGTCGGAAAATCTAAGGAAGATTATGGAAAAGGAAGTGATGTGACGATGAGTGGGTGATGAGATAGCATCCCTTGATCTTAGTTTGGCAGAATTTTAACTAGAGGTTATATATGTCCTTCCTACCCTAATGCATTATAGTCGAGTCAATATAATCCCCACCATAATTCCTAACACAATTCTTCACAAGACATGGAAAAGAGGAAATTTCATATTCATCTGGAAAAGCAAAACACCTCAGAATTGTGAAGAACAATTTTTAACAATAAAAAGAGTTATGGGGGGGAATCACATCTCTGACCTCAAGCATAATACTACAGAGGGGAATTGATAAAAAGTGCGCATGGGTATGGTACAGTGATAGTCATGTTGATCAATGGAAATAAGAATTGAAGACCCAGAAAATAAAAACCACAAAATTATGGACACTTGTTTTTGACAAGGAAGTCAAAAATATACAATGGAAAAAGAAAGCATCTTCAATAAATGGTGCTGGTTTAACTGGAAGTCTGTATGTAGAAGAAAAATGAAAATAGATCCTTATTTGTCACCTTGCACAAAGCTCAAGTCCAAGTAGATCAAGGACCTCAACATAAAACCAGATACCCTGATCTAATAGAAGAGAAAGTAGAAAAGACCCTAAACAGAACTCCAGTGGCTCATGCTCTAAGATCAAGAATTGATAAATGAGACCTCATGAAATTGGAAAAGCTTCTGTAAGGCAAAGGACACTGTTAATAGACAAATTGGTAACCTACATATTGGGAAAATATCTTCACTAACCCACATCTGATAGAGGGCTAATATTCAAATATATAAAGAACTCAAGAAATTAACCACCAAGAAATCAAATAACTCAATCAAAAAATGGGGTATAGAAAATAAACAGAGCCTCATAACAGAGAAATTTCGATTGGCTGAGAAGCACTTAAAGATTGTTCAAGTCCTTAGTTATCAGAGAAATTTCAAATCATAATGGCAACTGAGATCTCACCTTACATCAATCAGAATGGCTAGATAAAAACCTCAGGTGACAGCAATGTTGGCCACTGCTGGTGGGATTGTAAACTGGTACAGGTACTCTGGAACTCAGTCTGGAGGTTCCTCAAAGAATTGGAACTAGATTACCTGAAGACCGAGCTATACCACTCTTGGGCATATACCCAAAAGATGCCCCACCATGCCACAGGGGCATGTGTTCCATTATGTTCATTTTGTAGCCTTATGTGATAGCCAGAATCTGGAAACAATCCAGATGTCCCACAACAGAAGAATAGATACAGAAAATGTGGTTCATTTACCCCAATAGAATACTACTTAGCTATTAAGATGAGGACAGCCATACGTTCTGTGACTCTAGAGAACCCTAAGACAGTGGGGTAACCCAAACTCTGAAAGACACACATGGTATTGTATTCACTTATAAGTAGATATTAATCATAAATTACAGGATAACTGTGTTACCATTTCCCTTTAGCCAAAGAAGCTAAGTAACAAGGAGAGCCCAATGGAGGATGCTCTGCTTTCTGAGAAGTGAAATAAAATAGACTTAAGGGAAGATGGAAGGAGGAAACTGAGTGGGGAGGGGAGCATGAGGGATCAAGTTGGGGGGGGGGAGAATGGAAGGAGAGATTACAGGGAGAGAGAACTTGAGTGGATATTGGGGACATCTCTAGGATGAACTAGAAACCCAGGATAATAGAAATTACCAAGTATCAGTGAGGGTAACGCTAGCTAAGACTCCTAGCAACTGGGGATATGGAGCCTGAAATGGCCATCTCCTAGAACTAGAAAAGACTTCCAATGGACGGATGGGTACATCAACCCAGCCACAAAGCCTTAGACAAACAATTTCTCCTGCCAACAAGATGTGCAGAAGTAAAGATGGAGCAAAAATTGAGGGAATGGCCAACAAATGACTGTCCCACCTTGAGAATCATGCCATGAGAGACAGTCCATCCCTGACACTATTAATGATATTTCACTATACTTCAGAATGGCACTAGTATAACTGTAACCTGAGAGGATTCACTCAGCAACAGATGGAAATGGATGTAGAGATCCACAACCAAGCATTAGATGGAGTTCAGAGAATCTAAGAGGGGGATGAAGGATTGAAGGAGCCAGAGATTTCAAGAACACCACTAGAAATATATAGAATCAACTAATCTAGGTACATGTCACACACACACACACACACACTACACACACACCACACACACACCACACACACACACATTAGTTGTGAAACTGGGTTTTCATATGGGACTCCTAACAGCAGGAGTAGGAGCTATACCTGACTGGTGGCCATCTTTAGATCCCTTTCTTCTAACTGGTCTGCCATGTCTAGCCATAATAGGAGATGAGCCTAGTCCTATTACAACTTGATATGCCAAGGCAGGTTGATAACCATGGGAGGCCTCCCTTTTTTCTGAGCCTTTTCTGAGGAAAAAGGGAGGACAGGAGGATGGCAGGGTAGTGAGGTGAGAGGGAGGGACTGGGAGGAGAGGAGGGAGGGGAAGCTATGGTTGGGATGTGATGTAAAGTAAATATAATAAAAAAAAACTAATGATAGTAATATTAAAATTATTTTTAAAAGACAATTAAAATTTTGGTGTTTCATAAAACTCTTAAAACAAAAATTACTATGTGGTCCATATGTCCCACATCTGATTATATATAAGTTTCTCCACCATAGTGAGATTGAAAATTACCATGTTGTATATTTTTGTAGTTGGTTCATTTCAATTAGTACAATGTCCTCTTGTTCCACATATGTTATTATAAACGGTAGAATTTCCTTTTTTTGAAGCTGTATAAAATTTTATTTGGCATACATGCCTCATTTTTATTTGTCTATTGATGGGCACTTAGTTTTATATCTTGGATACTGCTTATGATGACAAAATGTAGTAAATAATATTAAAAATCCTGGCGCAGGGTTTCTACCCCACCTTTTTGTTATTGAGTTCCAGGAAGAGAGACACACTCACATCCTTTATATTTACAACATACCCTGAACAGCACAATATCTGGGCAGCTGCCTACCCTCCATGGTTTTAGAATCTACTTTCCTATTGATAACCCCAAGTTATTACTTATTATTTACTATGTTCTATCTGGGCTGCTCTTAACTCGAGTTGGGCAGCCCTCAGGGCTGTTTTTTATGGCTCAGGTAACCCATGGTGCCTTTTCCTTTCTCCTCTTCTGCATGTTCTTCTTTTATTCCATAGTGGTTTCTTCCTCCTCCTTCCCTCCTCTTTGTGCAAGCCCATGAAAACTTCAACACCCACCTATGTCTCTTCTGCTTAGCCATTGGCTTTGGGATCTTTATTTACCAATCACAATTAACTGGGAGCAAGGTCACTTACAGGTGGACTCTCTTGTCTTTAGGGTAACCAGTCTTGAGGGCTCCAAACTAGTATTAGAATACAAGCAACGTTAGGCCAACCAACTATAACAAAATGAACTTGGGAATTCAGAAATGTCTTCAATATTAATACAATTCTTTGAATATGTATTTACAGGATTTAGAAAGTGTTATATAAATGTTTGTGGAATTAATGCAGAAATAAACATAATGTGTGATTTACATACAGAAATAAAGTCATTAGAATGACTTCTAAGAATTTCCTTTCTACATGAACACAACAGTAAAAATTCATTGATGTTTTGATACTAACTTTAATATTATAGTAATTGGTCTGACTATGATTATTTTCTATGAGTGATGCCTAATGAGAGAACATATTTCCTATGCTTTTATAATCTTTGGAAAACTTCTATGAGCTTTATATTCCTACTGAATTTTAATCCCAGCTTCTTCAATAGTATCCAGTTAGTGGAATTATCATGATCATTGGTTGGGATATTTCTTCAGAAATTCTTAGTGGATACTAAGTTAGTCCAATTTCTCAAATTCTTTTCTTCATTTTTGTTTGCTTCCTTCTGCTTTTTTCCCCTTGCTCCGAAAACCTGCTCTAGCATTTATGATAATGTATGAAGTCTGTAACCAGTGGCCATTGTGCATACTATGTTTTTGTTCTTGTAATCTTGATAAAAGATGAGAAAATTTGGTGCCTCTGGTAACCTATGATCTACTTTTGAATTAACAAGAGGAGGATCCAGGTTTCTGCAATTTGGTAGATTTGTGTCAGTAGGATTATATATTTATTTCTCAAGCATTTTTTCAATTTCTTTCACTTTTTTTATCAGTGCAATCAGAAACACTTCATTTTAAGTCCAGGTATTATGATTAATCTTGCCAAATATGTTATGAGAGAAAATTAATCTATTAAATTTATTTTGTAAATAAAGAGTTCTCTTTCCGCTCTTGCCTTCTTGCTCTCCTTTTGTTCTTTCAGCCCTTCCCCTACTCTCCATTCTTCTCCCCACTCTTTCTCCATGTGTTCATAGCCGGCCTGTACTATTCTACTCTCTTTCTGCCTTTCTCTGTCTCTACTATCCTTTCAACTCACCTCCCCATGCCTGAATAAACTCTATTCTATAAAAAAAAGAGTTCTCTTTTCTCTCTACTTCAAACTTAAAAATGTTTCTTATAAAAATAGTTGCTCCAGCAGAATGGGCCTCTTATTTCTTATAAAATACACTCTGAAAGAAATCTGTTTTTCTTAAAGTTTTTGGATTAAGGCTTGTTACAAGTGAAGGCTCTACAGAAGAAGAGAAATAATTCAAGCACATAGGAAGAAATAATTAGGACAGATGGAGTGAACAAGATATGACCATATTCTTCCTGAGGATTCATGTTTAAATTATTTCCAATGTATCCTATTCCTTCATTTTTAATTTTTCTGGAATAGAAAATGACATCATAAATATATGTTTTCTTGTCTAGCAATGCTGATATTGAATTTTTCTACCTCTAATTTTTAAATGAGTAAGTTTGACTATTATAGAGGCTAAGAAATTAGAATGATGGACAGAGAAAGAAATGGAAGTAATCAAACTAAGGAATACTTACTCTACTGGAAGGCAATCATGACTTTAGTTGCGCTATAATCTTGTTTTTTCCAAAGGTGAAGCTGAAAGTGCAAGTGTGATCAAATATGTGTATAAACCTTACGAAGATGTACATGGCTGTAGAGAATTATTTTGTATTATTTTCTATTTGATTAACAGGTTCACACAAAGTTTATATTCTACTCTAAACTCAGTAACCAATTTTATGTCTTAAAACTGAAATAAAGACATATAAAATGATCTTCAGAGTATTTTGGTAGATAATTTCTAAGTTCTCTGGATCAAAAAGAATTTTAAATTGTGAAGAAATGTGGTTGTTTTATTATGTTAATCTTTAATAGATGTGTAGATGATAAAGAGAAAGAGTCCTTTGTGGCCAAACTCAAACATGATTAATGAACGTAATAGTCACTAAATTTTGGCAGAATACCAAATAGCAGCAACCTTGGGACTTGTGTCCTTGGGGACAATAAGATGCAATAGTTTTATTAGCCATGTTCTAAGGACAAATTAATAACTGACTGACAATTCAGAATTTTTAAAAAATTCTGTATTTAACTTAACTCATAGGTAATAAAGTATAAATATATTCAAAGATAGTATTTAAGTTTAAATAGTTTTTGATGTTTATATATATATATGTATAATTGTATCAGATTTTATATTAAAATACCCTCCTCATTGGCTCTTTCTCTTTGCCTTTCCTTTCCATGATCCCTGTAGAAAACCAAAAGACATGAACATTGGCAAAATATCTATAGAGGTCAGGAAGTTTGATTGGGGTGGGAAGAAAGGGATATGAGAGGGTGGAGGATTGGAATAATCAGACTGTATCATATATACTTATAAAATTGTTAAACAATAGATTTAATTGATAAAAGGAGATACCTAAGTTATCCCACATTTTTGATAAAAAATTCAGTTCAAATTTCACTTTTTTCAACTCAAGGGAACAGATAGGAGGAAGAGTCCAGGATCCCTGCTCAAATAAATTGAGAAAAGTTTTTGAAATCTTAGAAATAAAAAAGAAATTTAACTTTATGACTTTATATAGCCACTGTTTAACAGATCATCTGAAAGATATTGAAATTTACAGAAAAAAGTGTGTGTGCGTAATGTTGCTTTTTGCCTAGTGTATGTAATGTATGACCTTACATATAGTTTATAATTGAAAAGATAATCACCAAAACTGTGGATGCCATTAAGGAGTTTCACATGTCAGGAAATTATGTGGATAGATGTATAATCATGTAGCATATATACCCTGAATTCTTCTTTGAAACAGCTTTGGCACCCGATGTCACCCAGTGTCACTAAAAAATTAATTAATTAAAATGTTCTATTTGTGTCAACCACATATTCTGTTTGTACAAATGACATTTTAATTTTGAAAATATTATACTTTAATGGAATGTATATCCACATTGAAAGAAATAATAAGAGTAGAGAATATATATTTTTAGTAATATTTATCAGAATCTTTTTTCTTTTTATAAGAAACTATCATTTGTTTTATTTATTCATCCAATGCCCATTTGTTCTGTCACTGAAAACAGATTCACTGGAAACAATTCACTTTTCTGTTGTTTCGGATTGATCTTCTCAAACACATAAATTCTGAATTTCAGGGGGTTTCAACTCAGGCCAAAACCAAAACCAAACCAAAAAGAAAAAACAACAAAACAAGCAAATAAAAACAACAACAACAACAACAAAACAGTGGAGGGGGGGAGGCACAGTTTTTTTTTTTTTCAAACACCAGAAAAACTCAGAAAATTAGTACCTAGACCTGTAATCAATCCAGATGCCTAAATGCCAATGTGAAAACTCAAGAATCATTTTCTTAAATGCACTGGATTGAACCTGTGGGTAGCTTGGCCGTGCCCCACCTGCCCCACTGACCTAATATTTTTCCAATTTTTATTCACCTTGGTGTGGTATAACAGACGATTTGATATCAAACTTCATACACAGCAATGGAATTGTACAATATAGAGAAATCTCAAATTAGACAGTTATTTTTCTATTTTAGAGATCTTCCATTATAGAGTTTTTAGAAATAAGTCATAGCAATTATAATTATAAAATAAAATGCTTGTGCCCTTCCTCATTATAAATGAAATAAAATACAACTCATAACCAGAAATTTAATTTATTCTTATTTTTAAATTTTTGAGATAATAGTTTAAACACAACATTTCTTCCTCTTCTTTCCTCCCTTCAAACTCTCCTGTATACCTTTCTCCACTCCTCTTCAAATTCATGGCCTCTTTTTCACCAATTGTTATTGCATGGTTATATGTCTTTCATATCTATCTATCTATCTATCTATCTATCTATCTATCTATCTATCTATCTATCTATATCTATCTATCTATCATCTATCTATCATCTATCTATCCATCCATCATCTATTTATCAATCAATTATCTATCTATCTATCATCTATCACTATGCCATCCTTATCTATCATCATCTATCTATCCATCTGTCTAACCATCTATCCATCTATCCATTATCCATCTATCATCTATCCATCTATCCATCTATCCATTATCCATCTATCCATCTATCTATCTATCTATCTATCTATCTATCTATCTACCTACCTATCTACTTATCTTCACAAATATGACTTGTTGAGTCCATATAATGTTACTTGCATATGTGTTTCCAGGGCTTCCCAGTTTGCATTGGGCAACCAATTGGTATGTTTCTCCCTGGTGAGGGCCACCACTCCCATTCTCAGATTTGCTGAGTTGCCTATAGTTCTTTGTGTAGAAGTGAAGCCTAGTAGGCTTTTCTCTGTGCTATTTGGCATATTCATTAGTGTCATCCTTGTTCAGTTCATTTTTAGGCAGATCCAGTTGTGGCTTGATGGGTGTAGCTTCTCGTGTTACTAGGATACATAATCTCACAGAAAACTCCCTGATTCTTTGGCTCTTACAGTCTTTCCAGTTCCTCTTCTGCAATGTTCCTTGATCCTTAGGCATGGGAGGGTTTGGTAGATGCATCCATCCCTTGGGATTTGGATCCACAATTCTTCATATTTGTCTAGCTAAGAGTTCAAGTACTATATTAAAAAGGAGTAGAGCAGTGGACAATGTTTTCTTGTGCCTGACTTTTTTGTGTTTAGAGATTTTTCTACATTTATCATGTTAGCTAAATGTTTCTCATATATAGCTTTATACTATGTTGAGATATGTCTGTCCACTCCTAGTCATCAAAAGATTTTGTCATAGAGGTATGTTGATTTTTGTCAAAATTATTTTCTGCATATATTGAGAAGATTGTGTGATTTCTGACTTGGGTCCATTTATATGACTTAGCTGCTAACAGAATGTACATGGGTGTAGGGCCATTTACTGAAACATGAGTAGCCTTTAAGGGGCCACATCCCTGAATAAAACTAACTTTCTCTTTTCTAGAACCAATAGCTTCCCAACTAGGACTGAGACTTCCTGACATCCCCCTCTACTTCCATGCTGTGATTTTTGTCTGGCTTGCTCTTGGGCAGGTCTTGGACATGCCCATGCAGTCACAGCCACTGTCAGTTCATATATACAACTGCCCTCAAAGAACATAACAGAGTACAAAATATTGATTTATTATCACCATCCATTGGCTCTTATATCTATTTACTCTTTAGTGAATGATGATTCTTGAATTTTGAGATGAAGAGGCATGATGTAGGTGCCCCTTTTAGGACTGAGCACTTCACAATCTAGGTCTTTTGTTATTCATCGTCTACCACAAAAACAAGCTTCTCAGATGAGGATTGAGAGACAAATTTATCTATGAGTATAATTATAAGTCATTGAGATTCAGTTTAATACTTTAGTAGCTTATTTAATGTTATATGTATTTAGCATAATAGTAATACGTTCTCTCATAGGACCTATGATCTACCCAAACTCATTAATATTGGGCATGAGTTCCATTTTGTGGAGTGGCCTTAAATCCTACCAGAAAATGGTTGGTTACTCATAACATGCATGCCACTATTACACTAGTGCTCATAACTTTCCAAGTTGTGGTAGATTTCAAGGTCAACAGCTGGATAAGAGTGATAATTATACTTTGTTCTCCAAATAGAAATCATGGCACCTTCCAGAACTATGACAGCTGGCCAAAAGTGATGAAGCTTCCAAGTGAGCGCCAGTTTCATTTCTCCATGTTCTCTGACTCGAGTATGTCGTATGTTCAGTAATAGGGTGTTACATCTGGAGAGTAGCCAAAGCATTGACAATAGTTTGTAATATTTGAGGTCTATGAGACCAATAATGACAAAAGAGGTGCTCCATATCTGCCATTGGGAGTTTTATTTGTTAGCCTGTGGTGTGTAGTAGGAGCATTGTTGCCCCATTATAGATCGATTCCATTTAAACTTTCACATGTGAGTATGTATATTGTTAATAAGCTTATAAATATAACTTGCCATTTTTCAGAAGACTTTTAGTGCTGATTATGCCTTCCACATTCTCTCTTCTGCCATGTCTGCTCACATTTCTCCACTATTAACCTTTCTTGTTTGTTGTTCTCAATTCCCCCTTCATACACTTGAATTGTATATCTCCTTTGTTGAATGCTTATGGCTCCCATGACCCTTATTACTTACACGACTTCTATGTGTATTCCAATTTAAACACCCCCAACACCCCTAAATAATTTAAAGTAAGCATCCACATATAATAAAGAAACACCATATTTATCTTTCTGAGTCTGGGATGCCTCACTTCCAGCTCCATCCATTTGTCAGTAAAGTTTATTTTTCTTTACAGATTTATTTACTTTTAGTGTGTGTGTGAGAGAGAGACAGAGAGACAGAGAAAGAGAGACGAGACAGAGAGAGATAGAAAAGACAGAGAGACAGAGAAAGAGGGGAGAGAGAGAGAGAGGTCAGAGAGGGCACTGGATCCCCTAAAACATGAATCACAGATGTTTGTGAGCCACCATGTGGGTTCTGGGAAAAAGCAACAAGTGCTCCTAATTACTAAGATACTTCTGAAGCCCTGCATATAAATATTCTTGACTCACATTTTTCAGTCTTTTAAGACTCTAGGCAAGTGATTCTTATTAGGCCACACCAGTCAGCCCAATTTTCTCATTGACTTACACTTTACCAAGTAGGTAAAAGGTTATATATCATTTGATATTTATTTTGAGGTAGTCAAACAAATTGTATATTATACTACCTGATGATTTAAATGTTAGAATACTTTCTATCCTTTAAGTATAATAAAAAGGTCAAAAACATGATGGATTCAGTATATAACACAGACTTTTATTTGCAATTATAGATTTTTTGCTCATGTTATTAATAGTTAATTTCTGTTATTCTTGCAATATAATGAACGTCTTTAATGATCCAGAAACTTCCTACATAGCTCTAACTATTCCTCTCATATTAAGTGTTCAACAAAGTTAACTTATTATTTACATTTTTCTCTTAAGATGTTTATTAAAATTTCACATTTGCTATAGATTTTAAAGTTAGTTAGTTTAAATCTGCATATTTTAAAGTGGGGGTAACTCATGTTTGCTTAAAAATACTTCTCAATGAACTATTAAAGGAAACTTCATCTTTAATGGGAAAGGAAAATCTCATAGAAACAAAGAAATATGATTATTGTGACATATTTATGGTTAAGATAAAGTACACATTTTTATTATACATTTTTAGTATTTATTCTTTTTATTTTAATTTTATTTTTTCTTAGTATTTAAGTTCTTTTTTTTAAATTTTTATTTTTTAATTTTATTTTTATTTTTTTTTTTTATAGGTATTTTCAGAACAGGGTTTGTATGATATACCTTGGCTGTCCTTGAACACATGGAGACAGCTGCTGAAACAGAAATCGCCTGTCTCTGCTCCAAGTAGCTGACCTAAAGGCATCTAGCCACCACGTCACCAGGCTAGTATTTAGTTTCTTAGTAATTGAATTAATGGAAAAATTAGTGGCTAAAAAGGGCAGGGTGCAGTGGTATATGTCTTTAATCCCACCTCTCTGGAGGCAGGGTCAGGCAGATATCTGTGAGTTCCAAGCCAACCAGGACTACATAGTGAATCCTGTCTCAAAACAATTAGACAATTAAACAAACAAAAACAAACAACATAAAACAAATAACAAAAGCAGCAACAACAAAAACACCACAACCAAGAAAACCCATGAGTTCAACATGGTTACCTGTAGTCTAAGAAAGTATGAAGCTTGTTATCTGTATTAAAATTAGAAGAGAAGGTGCTTCGATTAGTCAACTCAGGCAAACATCACTTCTTTAAGAGAAATGCAATTTTCTTAAGTAAGTCATGAGAAGCTTGTTTAACTTGCTTGTTTCTTAGAGTATATATGAAAGGATTCAGCATGGGTGATATGGAAGAAATAAGCACAGACACACCTTTGTTAATGGTTACCTCTTCTTTTGCAGATGGTTTGATATAGATAAAGATGCAGCTGCCATAGGTGATGGAAACCACAATCATGTGTGAAGAACAAGTTGAAAAGGCTTTTCTCTTTTGTTGAACAGAAGGAAATTTTAGAACTGTCCTTATGATATATATGTATGAAAAGACTACACATAGAAGAGTAATGATGAAGGTCAATACTGCAGAGCCTATTACCATCTGCTCAATTAACCATGTGTCTGAGCATGATATTTTCAGAATAGGGTTTGCATCACATCCAAAATGATCAATGATATTAGAGTCACAGAATTCCAGATCAAAACCCAAACTAAGGGGTGGGAGGATAATCATAAACGCTGCCATCCAACAAGAAATAACCATTATTCTGCACACCTTGTTGCTCATGATGGTCATATAATGCAATGGTTTACAGATGGCCACGTAGCGATCATATGACATGATAGCTAGAAGAAAAAATTCAGTTACCCCAAAGAGATCTGTAAAAAATAGTTGAGTTGCACATGCATTGTATGTAATTGTTCTGTCTCCAGTTGAAATACTGTATAAGAATCTTGGGACACAGGCACTTGTAAACGAGATTTCTAGGAAAGAGAAATTTTGGAGGAAGAAATACATGGGAGTTTTAAGGTAAGGATCCACTGTAGTGAGGGTAATGATAGTTAAATTACCAGTTACGCTCAATAGGTAGGTGATAAATAGAAAAATAAAAAGAAAGACCTGCAGCTGAGGATCGTCGGTGAGTCCCAGGAGGATGAATGTTGTAATTGAAGTGTGGTTTCTCATTGTCAACATCAGAAATTTTCCAAACCTAAATGTTAATGTCAGGGAGACTTGGACTGTAGAACACAATGACAAATCATTATTGATGAGCATTTTCATAAGTATTCAATTATGTGTTTATGTGTCTATGTGTCATTTTATTAATATGAAGAATTTCAGAGTGAGAGGATATGTGTTTATATGTCCAGATGTATTTATGGTTTCAGTTAAGTATGCAGGTGATAGCATGTTTATAACACATATTATTGAGAAAATTAAAACAAAGATGCAAAATATTCTCACTACAAACTTCACCCTTCATTTCTTCTTTACTTCAGTTATTTAGTTTTCAAATTATTATTTTCTAGCTTCTAATCTTATTCACTCGAAATGTACCATTGCATATATTCTGGTGACTTAACTCATAAACAATTAAACAAATATAAATCTTTTGACATGCACTGAGCATTATCTAACTGTACCACATGTGTGTTACCACAATCCTCATACTAACCTGAAAAGCATGGATGTCTATTATCTCCATAATATTTATTTTAAAATTTATATGTATATGCATTTATTTGTGTGTATGCATGTACACATGCCATAGTACATGTATATGGAGGTCAGAGGACAACTTGTAGCACTTAATTCTCTACCTTCATTATGTGAGCAACAATATTAAACTCAGTATTTCAGGTATGGTGGCAAGACCTTTAATCCACTGAGACATCTTTAAGCATTTTAAAATTAAAATAGATTTTTAAAAATATAATATATTCTGATTACAGTTTTTGCTCCCTAACTCCTCCCATTATGCTTCCTGTTTTTTCACCTATTCAAATCTACACCTGTTTTCCCTTCCATTATAATACAAACATCTAAAACAATTAATGATAATAATAATTAACACTAATAATAATGATACAATAAGATAGCATAAAAACAAATCAGAAAACGACAAAACAAACAGCAAACAGGAAAAAAGAAAGACAAAGAAAAAGTACAGCAAATGCATACAGATATTTTACTAGGCCTATACGCACTTGGAAATGGGGGAAGTCTGAAGCACCAAGAGGTAAAGTATGTGCCCACTCTCTCTTAAATCAGTGGGAAGTTAGTCTTCAGCGTTGTATGTCTTAGTCACTGTCCTCTCGTTATTGGACTATAGTTGACTGACTACTTCATTGTCACAATGTTTCTTTTACTGATTATCAAAACAAAAGCAGAGTTAGTCTTATTTTTTGTTTAAACCAAAATGGCTGAGAAATAAAAAGGAGGTACAGTTAAATGTTATGTTGGTACTACTGATGTAAAAGAATAATTATGGACAGAAAATCTCCAATGAATATTCTGTGCAATTATTTGTTGACTTCATATATAATATCTGAAAGAGATTAAAAGCACCAGCTAATTTTCCCTGTCGATCCCTCTATCTTTGCCCAATATTTTTTTTTGAATAATTAAGATCTGAAACTGAGGGATAAAAAAAAAAAAAAAAAAAAAAAAAAGAGAACTGAGGATGCTTTATTTGTTAAAATCATCAGCCAAGTTAAGGTAAAGTTTCCCCAGTTGTATTGATAGATATTAACAGGGTTTTAGCCTATACACTATATTTTCAGAACTTCTTTTTTACTTGTCTAAAAATAAAATATTTTGAGATTAAATTATTTTCCTATGGTTTTGAAATATTTTCATCAGAGAGTTATTTTTAAAATATAGTTACATATTCAACTGAAACATAGTAACTATCCACATTTATGGGTTTTAGTGGACCATTTACGCCCTGTATGCAATGTGTGGCATGTCTAACACTTCAAGGATCATTTCTTTCTATAGGGAACCTTCAAAAGTTTATATGAACTTTCACAGAAATTTCAATGCATTGTAGTCTCTAGAATATTTGGTGTTATTCTTCCTATCAACGTTACTGCTGGATTTATTAACTTTAGAAAATCTTGTTTCATGTACTTTTAGACCTTTGAATAATGTCTTTCTACCTTCTGTTTTTTGTCTGAGTGAGCACTGCCTTCTTATACTACTGGCCTTACAGGTACTGAGCACCACCATTGGAGTGGTACCCCAGCCTGTGGTCATGGGAAAAATTGTGGTAGCTTAAACCCACTTGATAAGTCCATTGTCATCAGATGACACACTCTGAGAACCTCTCTCTGGCCTTCCCCAACATCTCTCTATCTGTCTATCTGTCTACCTATCAGTCTTTCTGTTTGTCTGTCTGTCTATCATCTATGTATCTATGTATCACCTATCTATCTATCATCTATCTATCATCTATCTGTCTATCTATCTATCTATCTATCTATCTATCTTATCTCTACTACCTATCATCTATCTATCTATCTATCTATCTATCTATCTATCTATCTATCTAATCTATCTATCTATCAGCTATCTATCTATCATCTATATCTATCACCTATCTATCATTTATCTATCTATCTATCATCTGTCTATTCATTCTCTATGTATCCATCCATCCATCTATTTCTATTACATATAATATATTTTTGTGTATTGTATAGATGTTCACTCTCTAGCCTATGCTAATTCAAGCTTGATATCCTACTGCCATTGCTTCCTAAATTATGGAAATTACAGATCCCCACATCAGGCTACATCTTCCTCTTTTCACAGTCTCAACTCATCACCCAGTAGTTTCTTTGGTAGTGAACTCAGCTTTACTTAGGTATTAAGACTACCTTTAATCTTTAATCGTAAATATATGGCTTTTCCTAAATTCAGACTTGAACAAATGTGTAAAAGTTAATAATCCCATAATTTATCTTGATTAAGTGATACTTTGAATGTTTAATTTTAAGACAACAAAAATGAATAATAAAATCACAGAAAAAAATTTATTTTACTGATATTTTGTGCATATTTATTTGTTTATTTATTTATTTTCAGTGTTTTGAGACAGGGTTATTTTGTGTAGCCTTGGCTGTCCTGGCCTTGGTTGCCTTAAACTTTCTTTGTAGATCAGGCTGGCCTCAAACTTAGAAATCTGCTTGACCCTGCTTCCAAATTGCTGGAACTAAAGACATGTACCATCACCACACAGTACACATATTTAATTTAAAAAAAATCTTTAAAAATATGGATATATGTTTGTGAGGAATTTTATTTTCAAATCTAAATCACACAGACTCATAATTTCTAGGTTCATGAAACAAAAATTTCATACTTGAGTGTAGAATAGTCTATGAAATGCTAGCACAAGTACTCAATGTTGATTGTTTATTAAACAATTTGTTGATTATTAAAGAGAACACGTCACTATATTTCCCATTCATCATCCCACAAGTGTATATATAATACATACAAGAAGACACATGAACACAAGCGGAGTAAAATGTGTTCATACTTACCTTTTGGCTAGAGGTCATTATATGGCATCTGTTGGCAGTTTTTCTGTAGTTGCCAACAGTCAGGCCCAAGTTGAACAGTGACACTGCATCAGAAATGTAAACATCAAGTTTTCTCAGAGAAACACACTGATCTTGAAAAGGCCCTGAAGTATCTGAGCCCCTGGCACACACTTTTTCCATGAGAGAGCATCTGTCATTTAAAACATAGATGTGTTCCTACTTTCTTATGAGTTACAATACAGTAATGCATAGCATAAATGGCTGGTTTTGTGATGTGCAGTCAATTAAGAGGAGTTGAGTTTCTATATATATTTAGCACTACAGACTGTTACTATTATTTTATATATTCCAACTATCATAGAATAGAGACAAGAAACAAAAGAATCCTTGGAGACCCATATTTAAAAATCACTTAGGAATCAAAATAATAATTTTTTGGCAATCAACTCCTCACAGGCAATAATAGGGGAAAGCTCAGGGAATGAAAAAAAAATTATATACCCTGTTGGTTCTGGACAGCAGGACTCAAAAATAAAATTTAAATGTTTCCCTGAATTGTCCACAGTAATAAAACTGGCATAAGATCACTATATTCTTACAAAATAACTTGTGGACATTATGAAACTTTTATAATAAAAGGAAAGAAAATGGCAAAAAAATATCCCAACAACAAATAGTCAGTGATAATGCTCAACAATTAGGTGAGGAAAACCGAATAATCTGTTGGATATCATTCTGTATGACAGAATTTATGTTTTATTATCACATTTGTAATAATAAAAGCTGTCAGTTTAGATATTTATTAGCATTGCTTCTCTGTAATAGCATACTGCCTCAAGGTTTCATGTGACCATCTTGGCACATGTGATCACTGGTGACCATTCTGGTGTATGTAATCATTGCTATAGCATACCATTCACAAAGATGTTCCTAACTCCAGATAGAAAAAGGTGATGCTTGTGTAGTTGTTTTTACCATATCCTATTATATATGTTAAAAAAATTTGTGAGGTCTCAATGTGGAAAAAAAGGAATTAGTGTAAATATAAAGAACTGGGGATAATCTTAATAACTGAGAAAAGACACCATTATTTTGTGTACTAGAAAGATTTATTTGAAAATGCACTAAGGAGAAGACAGTAGTATTAAGAACATTGTGGGTGGTGCTATACCTGGGATGGTAGTCCTGTGTTCTGTAAGAAAGAAAGCTGAGCAATCTAGGAGAAGCAAGCCAGTAAGCAGCACTCCTCCATGTCCTCTGCATCAGCTCCTGTCTTCAAGTTCCTGCCCTGTGTGAATTCCTGTCCTGACTTTGTTTGGTGATGAACAGCAATGTGGAAGTGTAAGTTGAATAAACTCTTTACTCCACAACTTGCTTTTTGGTCATGATATTTTGTGCAGGAATACAAACCCTGACTAAGACACATGATATGTACTCTCTTATAAGTGGATTTAGCCATAAAATACAGGTACCATGTTATATTCCACAGACATACAGAAGCTAAACAAGTAGGTAGGCCAGATTGAGGAAGCTTGAGTATCACTTAGAAGAGGGAATAAAATAGTCTTAAGAGACCGGTGATGCGAGGAAACTGGGAAGGAGAGGGATTAGCAGGGGAATGGGGTTTCAAAATCAGGTATTAGAGGAAGGACAGGAGAGATGGCCAGAAGACCAAGAAAATGAATGAAAACTTGTAACTGACAGGGCTGAGGAGGTAGGGGTCATCTCTAGAATGAGACATAGACCTGAGATAAGGTAAGCACCCAGGAATCAATGGGGGTGTTATTACCTGTGACTCACAGAATTAGGGATATGGAATTGATAAAGGCCACCTCCTGTAGCCAAGCAAGAGACTCAGTGGAATGATAGAGATACCAACCCACCCACAAAACTTTCAACCCCCAATTTTTTTCTGTTTATAAGAAATGCAGGATGGGGAATAGAGCAAAGATTGAGGGAATGACCAACCAAAAACTGGCCCAACTTAAGACCCATCCCATGGGCAAGCACCAATCCTTAACACTATTAATGATATTCTGTTATGCTTGCAGGCAGGAGTATGTTGTCCTCTGAGAGGCTCCACCCAGCAGCAGACTAAGACAGATAAAGAAACCCACAGCCAAACAGTGGATGGAGCTTAGGGACTCTTATGGAAGAATAGGAGGAAGGACTGTAGGCCTCAAATGGGATAGGACGTTCACAGGAAGACCAACAGAGTCAACTAACCTGGAACCTTGGGGTTCTCAGAGACTGAACCACCAAACAAAGAACTGGATCTAGGTCTCCTTGCTCTTATATAACAGATGTGCAGCTTGTCCTTCATGTGGGTCCTGAACAATTAGAATGGGGGCTATCCCAAAAGCTGTTGCCTGTACATGGATATGTTCTTCTAGCTGGGCTCCATTGTCTGGCCTCAGTGGGAGAGGAAGCACCTAACCTAGCACTTAAAGTGCTAGGGTGTGTGTTGTGGATAGCTCCAGCCTTGTATTTTGATCCTAGTTCCACCCTTCTGGAGGGGTTGCAGAGGATGATTGAATCTGTACACAGACGACATCTTGTAAACCTTCTGTCCAATTAAAACCTGTAAAATAAAGACTAGAGCCAGAGATTGGGCAGTAGAAGGGGAGGCGGAGAAAAAGGCTTAGGGAGGAGAGAGGCCATTTATCTCGCACTATAAAGAGAATGAGGGCTGTGTCTTATGGTATGAAGTTCCAATTTCTAGAAATTGTGAGGTAAGGAAGAAAATTATGCTTATACTATAAGATTAGTTTATAAATCAATAATCCAAATCAGTAAACTAAATAATAGTTATAAAAATCACTCTAACCAAGTAGATGAATTTTTTTGCTCTGTGTTATAAAAGAAAAATATACAGATATGTATCAGTGAAATAAAACATTTCACTCATAGTAACAGTTATTACAGTAACCTGGACTCCAGGAAACCTTGACTCTGATCACAATGGGCTCAATCTTGAAGGTAGAGAGGAGGTGGGAGTTGGAGGGGGAAACACCATGTTTCATTCTTCTATGGGCTAAGTGGATGTTTTAAAAAACTAAAAATTAAAAGGGATCATAGGTAGAAAAGATAGAATACATCTTCATACTTAATACAGACTATGTATGATATTACAAGCAGGGGAGAGGAGGTGGGATAAGGGATTTTCGGAGGGGAAACTGGGAAGGATATAACATTTGAAATGTAAATAAATAAAATAACCAATAAAAAATTAAAAAAGAAATTGAAATGTATAGGTTCAATATTTTTTCCAAACATAAATACACTGAATTGTTTTTGACTTGGAAAGGTAATTTTAACTTTTTCTCATCTGTAATATCAGTATGAATGTGAATAAATCAATAACTTTGAGTGAATACAGTCAGATAATAATCATAACATCAATAAACACAACATAAAGCCAGAAGAGTGTTAGTCATTACTTTCAGCATTATCAATGCTTTATATAAACTGGAAAGATGAATGATTTTAGAATTAACTCAAGGTCTTCTTTTAAAAAAAACCTTAGTTATGTGAAAATCCACCCACTTGTATGAAGGTGGGCCTCTAATATATATTTGGATTTTCAGTTATCTGCTTTACCATGTAACTCATATTAATCGATTAAAGTTATTTTAAATTCTTCATGAATAAGCTTCTACTGAAAACATTTCACTAGACTTCCTAGGGCTCCAGCTCTGCACCCAATCCCCCAAAACCCAGAGAAGACTGGACTCCCAGGAGCTCTAATATGACCAGGATCATAGGTGAGGAGGCCCTAACACCCCTTCCCCCAAACAGGGAGTAATTTGGACTTGAGGGGACCCAGGAACTCTCTCAGGCCAGTGGCTCAGGATACTTCTAATCTGCACCAGTGCCCTGAGCAGTCCTAGGGCACCAGCTCTGCACCCAGTCTCAGAAAACCCAGAGGAGGCTGGACTCCCAGGAGGTCTAATACACCAGGAACATAGGATAATAGGATCACAGGATATCAGGAGCTTGGTCACAACAGGATTTCAGGATCCCAGAAGTAGCCTGACTCCCAGGAGCTCTTACACCCAGGATCTCAGGATTACAGGATCACAGAGACAGCTGGATTCTGAGGAGTTCTGACACAACCAAGATAACAGGAGAGACAGGCTCCAGTCAGAGACAGTGAGTAAAGGTAGCGCTAGAGATAATCAGATGGCAAAAGGCAAGCACAAGAACATAAGCAACCGAAACCAAGGTTACTTGGCATCATCAGAACCTAGTTCTCCCACCATCGCAAGCCCAGGATAACCCATGACACCAGAAAAGCAAGATTTGGATTTAAAATCACTTCTCATGTTGATGATAGAGAACTTTAAGAAGGACATAAATAACTCCCTTAAAGAACTACAGGAGAACACATGTAAACAGGTAGAAGCCCTTAAAGAGGAAACACAAAAATCCCTTAAAGAATGCCAAGAAAACACAACCAAATAGATGAATAAATTGAACAAAATCATCCAGGACATAAAAATGGAAATAGAAGCAATAAAGAAATCACAAAGGGAGACTATCCTGGTGATAGAAAACCTAGAAAAGAGATCAGGAGTCATAGATGCAAGCGTCACTAACAGAATACAAGAGATAGAAGAGAGAATCTCAGGTGTAGAAGATACCATGGAAAATATTGACGCAACTGTCAAAGAAAATGCAAAATGCAAAAAGGTACTAACCCAAAACATCCAGGAAATCCAGGAAACAATGAGAAGACCAAATCTAAGGATAATAGTTATAGAAGAGAGCAAAGATTCCCAACTTAAAGGGCCAGTAAATATCTTCAACAAAATTACAGAAGAAAACTTCCCTAACCTAAAGAAAGAGATGCCGATGAACATACAAGAAACCTACAGAACTCCAAATAGACTAGACCAGAAAAGAAATTTCTCTCATCACATTATAATCAAAATACCAAATGCACGAAACAAAGAATATTATAAGCAGTAAGGGAAAAAGGTCAAGTAATTTATAAAGGCAGACTTATCAGAATTACACCAGACTTCTCAGCAGAAACTATAAAAGCCAGAAGATCCTAGACAGATGTCATACAGAACCTAAGAGAACACAAATGCCAGCCCAGGATACTAAACCCAGTAAAACTCTCAATTACCATAGATGGAGAAACCAAGCTATTCCATTACAAAACCAAAGTTACACAATATCTTCCCACAAATCTAGCCCTACAATGGATAATAGAGGGAAAACACCAACACAAGGGAGGAAATTATACCCTAGAAAAGCAAGAAAGTAATCTTCTTCCAACAACCCCAAAAGAAGACAGCCACACAAGCATAACTCCACCTCTAATAACATAAATAACAGGAAGCAACAATCACTTTTCCTTAATATCTTTTAACATCAATGGACTCAATTCCCCAATAAAAAGACATAGACTAATGGACTGGATGTGTATACAGGACCCAACATTTTGCTGCATACAGGACATGCATGTCAGTGACAAAGAGAATGCTACCTCAGAGTAAAAGGCTGGAAACAATTTTCCAAGCAAATGGTCCCAAGAAACAAGCTGGAGTAGCCATTCTAATATCGAATAAAATTGACTTTCAAGAAGGTTATCAAGAAAGATAAGGATGGACACTTCACACTCATCAAAGGAATAATCAACCAAGATGAAATCTCAATTCTGAACATCTATGCTCCAAATGCAAGAACACCCATATTCATAAAAGAAACTTTAATAAAGCTCAAGGCACACATTGCACCTCACACAATAATAGTGGTAGACTTCAACACTCCACTGTCATTAATGGACAGATCATGGAAACAGAAACTAAACAGAGACACAGTGAAGCTAAGAAAAGTTAAAACCAAGTGGATTTAGCAGATATTTATAGAACGTTTCATCCCAAAACAAAAGAAGATACATTCTTCTCAGCACCCAATGGTACCTTCTCCAAAATTGACCATATAATTGGTCACAAAACAGGCCTCAACAGATACAAGAAACTGAAATAATTCTTTGCATCCTTTCAGATCACCATGGGTTAAGGCTGGTCTTCAATAACAATAAAAATCAATGGAAAGCCCACATATATGTGGAAACTGAAAAATGCTCTACTCAATGATAACTTTGTCAGAGAAGAAATAAAGAAAGAAATAAAAGACTTTTTAGAAGTTTATGAAAATGAGGACACATCATAACAAAACTTATGGGATACAGTGAAAGCAGTGCTAAGAGGAAAACTCATAGCTCTAAGTGCCTACAAAAGAAAACTGGAGAAAGCATTCAGTAGCAGCTTGACAGCACACCTGAAAGCTCTAAAACAAAAAGAAGCAAATGTACTCAAGAGGAGTATACGACACGAAATAACCAAACTTAGGGCTGAAATCAACCATGTAGAAACAACAAGAACTATACAAAGAATCAACATAACAAGGAGCTGGTTCTTTGAAAAAAAAATCAACAAGATAGATAAACCCTTAGCCAGACTAATCAGAGGGCACAGAGGCAGTATCCAAATTAATAAAATCAGAATTGAAAAGGGAGATTTAACAACAGAAACTGAGGAAATTAAAAAAAAATTATCAGATCCTACTACAAAAGCCTATATACTCAACAAAACTGGAAAACGTGGATGAAATGGACAATTTCCTAGACAGATACCAGGTACCAAAGTTAATTAAGGACCAGATAAACCATCTAAACAGTCCCATAGCCCCTAGAGAAATAGAAGCAGTCATTATAAGTCTCCCTACAAAAAAAAATCCCAGTACCTGATGGTTTTAGTGCTGAGTTCTATTAGACCTTTTTTCTTTTCTTTAAAGATTTAGCTTTAGATTGATTATTATTTATTTATTTATTTATTTATTTATTTATTTATTTCGAGACAGGATTTCTCTGTGTAGCCCTGGCTGTCCTGGAACTCACTCTGTAGACGAGGCTGGCCTTGAACTCAGAAATCTGCCTGCCTCTGCCTCCCAAGTGCTATGATTAAAGGCATGCTCCACCACTGCCCGGCTCTTTCAGACTTTCAAAGAAGACCTAATACCAATTCTCTATAAACTATTCCACAAAATAGAAACAGAAGGAATATTACACAATTCATTCTATGAAGTCACAATTATGCTCATACCTAAACCACACAAAGACCCAACAAGGAAAGAGAATTTCAGATCAATTTCTCTTATGAATATCAATGCAAAAATACTCAAAAAATTCTCACAAACTGAATCTATGAACACATCAAAACAATCATCCATTATGATCAAGTAAGCTTTATCCCAGGAATTCAGGGATGATTCAATATTTGGAAATCTATCAACAACTTAATCCACCATATAAACAAACTCAAAGAAAAAAGACCACATGATCATCTCACTAGATGCTGAGAAAGCATTTGACAAAATTCAACACCCCTTCATGGTAAAAGTCTTCAAAAGAATAGGAATCCAAGGCTCATACCTAAACATAGTAAAAGCAATATATAACAGACCAGTAGCCAACATCAAATTAAATGGAGAGAAACTTGAAGCATTCCCACTAAAATCAGGGACAAGACAAGGCTGCCCACTCTCTCTCTCTACCTATTCAATATAGTACTGGAAGTCCTAGCCAGAGCAATTAGACAACAAAAGGAAGTCAAGGGATACAAATTGGAAAGGAAGAAGTCAAAATATCACTATTTGCAGATGATACATTAGTATACTTAAGTGACCCCAAAACTTCCCCCAAGAGCTCCTAAACCTGATAAACAACTTCAGCAAAGTGGCTGGATATTAAATTAACTCAAACAAATCAGTATCCTTCCTCTACTCAAAAGATAAACAGCCTAAGAAAGAAACTAGGGAAATGACACCCTTCACAATAGTCACAAATAGTATAAAATACATTGGTGTGAATCTAACCAAGTAAGTGAAAGATCTGTATGACAAGAACTTCAAGTCTCTGAAGAAAGAAATCGAAGTAGATCTCAGAAGATGGAAGGATCTCCCATGCTCATGGATTGGAAGGATTAATATAATAAAAATAGCTTTAAGCAGAAGCAAGAGTGTAGTGGGCTTAATTATTGCTGGTATAACAGCTTTAATTACATTAATTGCTTGCACCACTGTTTCTGCAATTGCTTTGGCACAGAAGTTAAGACAGTTACTTTTGTTAATCATTTAACAAAAAAATGTTACTGTATTGAATATGTAAGAGGATTTAGATAGGCATTTGGAAGAATAGACTGATGCTCTTTTCGTATTCAAATTATTGGAAGGAGGTTCAGAGTTTAAGAGTAAGGAGCCATCTCGAGTGTCATGCCAAATACCATTCGATTTGTGTTAGTTCTAATATTTACAATGGTAGTCATTATAATTAGGAAAAAGTTTAAAGACAATTGCATTGTATTTGGCATAATTCTAACACTTCTCGGGATGTTTTAACTTTGCATAGTGAGCTTATGAATGTAAAGAATGCTGCTCTACTGAGCATTGATTTGGCAGATACTGCTGATAAAATTATCCATGGCTTGAGGTCAGTATTTCTATTTTGGTCAAGCTTCAAGAATGGCATATATAGCTTGATCATGCTCGCCCTTTTTGTACTGGGAATACTTTTATTCCTGCCCATCATGTTAAGGCTTGTCTTTAACAACATCAACATGTTGGCAGCCAAAGTACATGGCTTGAAACTGAAAATGGACTCCCAGACAGAGTAATAACAGGCTGGCAAGCCAAGGATGAGTAAGATTCTGCACAGAGCCTTACCAACCTGAGACAGAGGTGCATTGCTTTGGATAATGCATATTCCATGATGGGTAAGGAAGGTACTCTTGTCAGAACAACCTAAGACAGGCTCCGTCTTGTTTATGAAATAAAAAAGGGGGAGAGGTGGAGAGCTTTTGGGGTTGCTTGGCAAGAATCTGACATGGGCCAAAGATAAGGACATGGGCTGCTTGACAGGAATATGACATTGGCCAAGGACAAGGAAGTGATCTTCAGGCAGGAATCTGACATTAGGCTAGAACAAAGAAGTACTTTCAGGCAGGAATCTAAATCTTAGGCTAGAATAAGAAAGTAGACTTCAGACATGAAAATGATTTTTGGCTAGAACAGGGAAGTAGGCTAAGATATTTTGGTCAAGCCCTTAGAAACAGTGATCCTGGGAGTGTTCACAGAACTTTGTTTATTGCCTTGCTTGTTCTTTGACTATTTGTTTTTATTGTCTTGCTTGTTCCTTGACTATTTGCATCTATTGTATTGTTAGTTCCTCAACCTAGAACTGACTTCACGTAAAATATACATATATTGATTGATTATGTCCCAGACATCTCAACCAAGAAAAATTAGAAATGAGATCTTGGGAGGTCACAAAGAAGTGAAATATGTGTGAGGTAATAGATATATGATTTGATTATTTGACAACATGTGCGAGTATTTAATATCACATTTGTACCAAAAAACATATGCAATACAATTCACCAATTAAAAGAAAACAAGAATAATTTTAATTTTTTCCACAAATTCTTTTAGAAGTATATGTAGACATTATTGACATGATAGGTCCAAGTCCACAGTCTTTTTTTGAATAACAGATCCTGTCATGTTTTGATCTATCCACCTCTTTCCTGACTTGTTGCTTTCACCTTCGTTATCACATTAAGGGAACTGTGAGACAGGCATCTGTGTGTCTTTAGATGTTCAGGTGTTTTCTTTACTGAGAGGTCCGTAGTCCAAATAGAAAATACTCACTAAACAACTCTGTGGGCTCCTTTCCTCCTGTGTAATACATGGAGAAGCTATGTAGAAATACTTGTCTAACCTGTACTAAGTATCTGGTAAGATGAGGAGTGTGGAGTGTGGGATGTGGGGAATTTAAGTACATGTGCATCTTTGTATGGAAGTTAGAGGAAAACTCCTGGGGAAAGTTCTCACCCTGGTTTCTGGGGAACAAACTCAAGTGTTCACCCTGGCCTGGAAAGTGTTTTAATCATTAAATCATCCTGACTCCTCTTGAGATAAGTTCTTAAAGTCTTTCTTAACTGTTTATTATGCTCACTTTAAATGGATATATTTAGCACCCTTGTAGAATTTGTACATGCTTATACCTTTGTCTTCTTTCATTTAATGTACATTTTTAATTTTTTTTTTAATATTTTGACATTATAATTGCCTCTCTCTCCTCTTTTCCTCCTTCCAGGCCTTCTCATATGCCTGTCTTTGCTCTCTTTCAAATTCACATCTTTTTTACATTAATTCTTGATATACTGTTATTTTTTTTCCCAGCATGATTGTGTTCTTTTGATGCTGTGAGCTTCCCTTCTTGGAGCAGGTTAAAATGAGACACAGTGTACGACTCTGATATGGCTTTAAAGACTGATAGTCTGTGGACATTCTAGCTCTTTAACTATACTGAATGCTGGTGATGACTTCTAAAAAGTTCTTAAAAAATTTTCTTGCTCATTCTGAGGGTTAAAAGCCGCTGGCTTATGTGGCCTAACCATGGGGAATTGAGTAATGTAGCTTTTGTTCTATCTTAGCAGGAACTGCATGGCTCTAACTTTCAGCCTGCTAGTTACAGGAAGAAAAAGAGACACTGAAAAGTGAATTTAGCATTTATTTCTAAGTTGTAAAAAGTTACCTATGAAAGCTCTCTAGGAAAAAAGGGAAAAGTGGAAAGATCCTAAGTGGGCCAAGGGATATTCACAAGCTCCTCTCTTTGTCCTCAGCATTTATACATCTTTCAGAATCATGATCTCATGGCAAAAAGTTCATCATAAGTTTACAGATAAAATCAAATCATAAATTGAAATAGAAGTTTACAACAGAGAATGTTTACATGAATATCCATTAGGACTAATTATCTAGCTAAACTTAATCACCTGTCGTAACTCCACAGGTTCATCAAGAGTTAAAAATCATGACTAAGTTATTAGTGAAGTTTTTTTAAACCCAGTAAATATTTTATCTTTTGTCCTAACACCTATAATAAATCTTTAGTTCCCTTTTTATGATCATCGTTAATGGTTATACAACCTCTTGTAATGTGCTTTGGATAGTAGAAAGTCTGCTTACTATCAGAAGCAATTAACTAGTGACACTTGGGAGACTGGCAGAGTTCTCATAGCAGTTTTGACTATCAAAAGGGACCTAATAGCAGTTCTACTATAAAAGAGTTTAATAAGTACTGATAATATTAGGAATTCTTATAGGATCATCATAAAGAATTGAGAAGTCATCTCTTCATCTATATTGCATCACTACAAGACAGTATATTGTCATGGATCTGCAGAGATCTGGTCAAAAGGGTTGGCTAATACCTAGTGATTGCTATATATGTTTAATAATATCAGCAAAAGCATAATCGCGGGAATCT
Organism: Mastomys natalensis; assembly: GCA_021653895.1. Classification (NCBI taxonomy): domain Eukaryota; kingdom Metazoa; phylum Chordata; class Mammalia; order Rodentia; family Muridae; genus Mastomys; species Mastomys natalensis. The sequence continues at coordinate 201,155 of JAJTUV010002407.1, forward strand.
TAACTAAAATGATTTTCTCCTGGGCCTTGTCTATGGGAGAAAATCCATTGTGGTTTATTATAATCCAAAGCAGACCATCTCAGGAAGATCACTTGCTAGTTATTAGCTTGTTCTATGATGGCTCCTGACATCTTGAAAGATTTTTTTTCCTTGAAATTGCACAAAAGTCACCAATCTGCCCCACAACATGTTTGGAACTTTTAATATATTTATAATTTAGTACCATATAACAATATTTGATGTAAGTGTTTGTGTCTTTACAGGTATTAAAGTTTACTGAGATGAAAGTATTGAGTTTCTCCCAATGGGTAGAACGATAATAGATATATATTACATTGATGTTCAGTCAAATAACAAATAATACACAGAAAATTGTTACTCTACAAAGTTTATTTTATTCAATGTAATGATTTCTGGAAATGGGTATATAATAAGCAATAACATATACCCATAGAGGTACTTTTACAAAGGAATTGGAGGAAGTTAATTATTGCAAAGTGTAACCTGTCATGTGAAAGTAGATTGTAAGTAGAACAGAGTTACAGGGTTCTTCAGCAAAACATCCTGTATATGAAACAACTCCTGACATGGAAAACAATCATAAAAATAGATGAACTAGAGTTTCATTTTAAATGTATGGTTTATAACTGCATTTCTCTCCTCCTTTTCCTACTTCCAAGGATATACCTGTCCTTGCTCTCTTTCAAATTCACATCTCTTTTAAATTAATTGTTGATATATTTGTATGTTTTTTTTTTTTAACCTCAGCTTGATTATGTTCTCCTGAAGGATTTTTTTTCTTGAAATTTCCCCAAAAGTTATCCATTTGTTTTAAACTTTGTGTTTTGAAAACAATTTTAAGCTTTGTGTTTTGAAAAGCCCAACGTCTTTTGTAATACGTCCCAGAAGACTTCTTTGACCTGCTGGTTTCTTAGTGTATAAATGAAGGGGTTCAGGAGAGGGGCTATTGAAGTATACAGCAAAGCGACACCTTTAGACACAGTCACTCTCTCCCTTGCAGATGGTTTGATATACATGAAGATGCAACTTCCATACGTAATGGAGACAACAATCATGTGGGAAGTGCAGGTGGAGAAGGCCTTGGTTCTTTGCTGTGCAGAAGGGAAATTCATAATAGTCTTAATGATGAAAGAGTAAGAGAGACTCACTAGCACCAGTGTGACTGCAAGTGTCACCACTGCTAAAACAAAGGACATCATTTCTAGGACATGAGTGTCTGTGCAGGAGATCTGTAAAATAGGAGAAGTTTCGCACATAAAATGATCAATTATCCTGGGACCACAGAAATCCAGCTTCAGACCCATGGCCAATGGGGGAAAGATGATCAAGAACCCAGTCACCCAGGAGCTGAGGACGAGTTGGTAGCACACTTTGCTGTTCATGATGATAGGGTAGTGCAGTGGTCTGCAGATGGCTACATAGCGGTCATAGGACATGGCAGCCAGGAGATAAAATTCTGTGACTCCAGCAAAAGTATGAAAAACAACTGAGATGCACAATTATTATAGGAAATAGTTTTGTCTCCAGTCACAATGGTTGTCAAGAACCTGGGAATACACACTGTTGTGAACATGATTTCCAAAACGGAGAAATTACGGAGAAAGAAATACATTGGAGTTTTGAGGCGAGGGTCTAGCAGAGTGAGGAGCACAATGATTAAGTTCCCCACCAGGCTCATCGTGTAATTGAGAAAGAGAAACAGGAAAACCACAATTTGCAGTCGTGGGTCATCTGTCAATCCCAAAAGAATGAAGTCAAGGTCCATTGACTGATTTTTCATCTTTATCTGTGAGCCTTAGCAAACAAACTTAGGCAACTAAAAACAAAATATTTTATGAGCATTAGAATTGCTTCCTTTTGTTATTTACATCCCAATGTTTGGCTAGAAAACATTTGAAAATTGATTTTATGTTATTATTCACCCCTTTAGGGGATATGTAAAATCAGTTTTCAAATGTTTTCTAGGCTGAAATTTTAGGTGACACATAATTATATGTCATAGGTTAATTATAAACTTGTCTTAGTCTGGTTTTTCTCAATATTCTTCTCATAATATGCCCCCTTCCTGTCCCCCTCCAAAGCTCCCAGAATCCTAGTTTTCATTAATTTGCAAATGCAAACGAACACACTTTCAAATGGCCTCTATAATCATGCAAGCCAGAAGCTTCTGATGCCCCTTCTTGAGACTCTGAAGCAGCCCAGACTACTGTGCTGCTGGTTCTTGGTTTTTTTTTTTTTTTTGTGGACTTGAAAGTTTTTCTTTTTTGGAAATTAGAGTTTAAGTATAACATTTCCTCCTTCCCTTTCCTCTCTTTCAACTTTCCCATGTACCCCGTTCTCTTTCTGTCTTTCAGATTCACAGCCCTTCCCCCCTTAAACACATGTATATACATGTATTCCTAAATACATAAGTACAACCTGCTCAGTCTGTACCGTGTTCCTTGTGTATGGTTTCAGGGCTGACAGTTTGGTGTTGAGTAACCAGTTGATGCTCTCTTTCCTTTAAGTGAGTTTACTAGCACGCCCTCTTTCCTATGTTTATTCCTTTTTCATTTATCTTATTAATATTCCTTTTCTTTTCATATGCATATCGGTTTGGGGGAAAAACCAATGCTGTACAAACATAATAGAGTTTTACAAAAATCAGTATTAGTGAATAATTTTAAGATTGACTTCTTAAGATGTTCAGGCTTTAGTTGCTAAGTACTTACATGGTTTCTTCAAGTGAACATATTTACCACTTTCCTGTTATCCATAATGCTCATATTTGAAAAGATCACTAGATATTAGTAATTTCTGAATAATGTAGGTTTAGCAGACTTAGAATTATGGTATCACAAAATCAAAAGAATTTCTTATGATAGCATTTTCACACCACTTTAGAAATTAGTCAAAGAGAAACATATGTAGATGTAATAGTATAAATATAATAAAATATTAGTTAATCAGTTAAAATACAACCTCAAAATATCTACCACTTAAGACATTTTATAAAATAAAAATTCAGTTTTCCAAACACAATTCCCTTAATTGGACTTACTGTGCATTTACCTTAGTTTCACATTATAAAATTAGTGTAAAATCAGCATGGACATTTTACATTATAAAGTTGATTTAAAATCAAAATGGACTCACGTTTTTGTGTTAATTAACCATTCTGCTTTGTTAGAGACAATTTCAATTGTTTGAGTGATCATTTTTTTGTTTACTATTTAGTAGAAATAGTCATTACTTATGTTTTTGTAAGAAAAACACAATACATAGTATACTTCAATAATTTCTACATTCCTTCAAATTCACATTTACTATGGGATCTTGAGATTATGATGATAATTTTAACATGTGCCATCTGATAGGCTGAATTTTATAAAATTTAGTTCTTAGCATTAAGATTGCTGTCACTACAATCCTCCAATTAGAGGCCATTCTTAAAGATCAAGTAAAAATCAGGAGTAATAAGAAGAATATGAACTCATTGCTGAAATGTACACAACTCTTAGATCAAAGAGATGCCTTATAGCCAGCTGTGCACTTATAAATGCTCTAGTTCCACTGCTTCTCACTCCAGGGGGAGCCTACAGAAATTATGGCTTCAGACTCTTCTCTGGGGATCACTGCTATAAATTACCCATTACTTGTGACAAAAGTTACCATGGTGTGTATTAAAGCTTTAGAAAAAGCATCCCAGAGGAGTGTCATAAATGACTTAGAAAAGTCAGAAAAATGTTTATCAGAAGCATCAATAGTTCATTATAGTTTCTATATATTTTCAAAATTACCTCCCTGTTGGTTTTATGGTTTATAAACACATTTTATGCTTCTATAGACTATCTTTTAATTCTGTTGGATTTTTTTGTTTTTGTTTTGTTTAATTTTTTTTTACTTTAGTATAATCTTATTTTTGTTTTTGTTCCTGTATCATATTTTTTAAAATCATCATTAAGAACAATGTCATTGGGACTAGAAAGATGGCTTTACGGTTAAGCGTACTGGCTGTTCTTCCAGAGGTCCTGGATTTGAATCTTAACACCTGTATGATATCACAATAATATGCAAGTCCCATCCCAAGAAGTATAATATCTTCTTCTGGTGTCTACAATTACTATACACATGTGGTCTAGAGACATACATGTAAGGAAAATACCCATACATGGAAAAATAAAAGATAAATTTTAAATAAAAACGACCAAATGTCGAATTGACCTCCAATTTCTTTTCCCAAGACTTTAAAAATATCAGGCATTATATTTATATGATTCACTTAAAGTTGGTCTTTTTGTTGTGGTATAAAACAAGTATATATTAACTTTTTTCTTTGTGTATATCCATCTTTTTCAACACCAAGGTTAACAGAAGTAATGATCAATGTGTAAAAACATAAATATTCAGAAAGTAGTGTGATAGATGCATTACATTAATTTTCACAAATCAATAGCAGTTATTTTCCCACTGATGCTTATGACTCCATCCACCATGAGATTTTTCCATGACGCTATGTCTATAGCTAGTATACCTTGCTTGGCACTTCTACAATATAGCATACAGGGTCAATAACTGAGCAGAAATGTGGGTTATCACTCTTCCCGACAGCTTGCACAGTTCCTTCCATCATTATGAAAAATGTCCAACAAGGAGGGAATATTTCTGGGCCAGTCCAGCTTGATTTTTCTACTTTCTGAAACCAAACTCTGCTTTGTCTTAAGCAATAGGTCTTACAAATTTAGTTCCAACATGCAACCAACAAAAATGACACTAGTCTTTATCATGTCAGGGATGCTCAAGGAACCCTTTTGCCAATGACTCACAGGGGACGACATACTTCTAGCACTGGGATGCTCATTTAACCAGGATGTTGCTTAAATGATGTTTTAACATTTACAGACACTGGCTGTCATAGAATTTCCTAAAACGCCCTCGTGTGCATCATCTGTGTCTTATGCAGCTGTGCATTATGTATGCCTTAAACAACTGTCTTACTGTGTGTCATCTGTGCCTGACACACTGTGCTAGTGTTCATCATCTGTGTCTTACACAGCTGTTCTAGTGTGTATCATCTGTGCCTGACACACTGTCCTAGTGTTCATCATCTGTGTCTTACACAGCTGTCCTAGTGTGCATCATCTGTGCCTGACACACTGTCCTAGTGTTCATCATGTGTCTTACACAGCTGTCTTACTGTGCATCATCTATGCCTGACACATGGTGCTAGTGTTCATCATCTGTGTCTTACACAGCTGTTCTAGTATGCATCATCTGTGCCTGACACACTGTCCTAGTGTTCATCATGTGTCTTACACAGCTGTCCTACTGTGCATCATCTATGCCTGACACACTGTCCTAGTGTTCATCATCTGTGCCTTACACAGCTGTAATCCATATTGCTGTAAACACCACATGTTTGAGTCATAAAATATAAAGAAGTCAAGTTTATTCTCACCTGTAAGCTTCATACCCATTGGATAACTTTCAGTACTGTTTTATTCACACTACTGGAGGACAAATTAATTACCAGTTTTACTTAGCCGTGAACCCAATTGCCGCCTTGGCAAGACATGTTCATTTATGCTATAGTATCATAAATGTCATGGAAATAACCAAACACTTTCTGATTGGATTTAAATCCTGCTACACAAGTTGAAAACTATACATGGTACCACTTCCATTGTCAAGAATCTATAGTTAGGCCTCAAGGAAGAAGGGACTACTATGGTTTTGGTAAATGAACATAGTGGCAAATTTACTCCTAGCGAGATCATAATAAGCATAGACTAGTGATTTGATAATTCTCAACAAAGAAACTTCACTTTGCAAGATAGTGATCAAGTGATAAAGACCCACAACTGGTCAAGGTGCAGATTGCCAAATGCTTATTCTTGAACAGAAAAATCTGTATGACAAACTATCCTTCCAAGGCTCAGAGATCATTGTGAAAGACAGGGAGGAAAGATTGTAAGAACCAGAGACACTGGCTGACTACAAGGAAACAATATAAAGATATCATTCCTGGTGTATTGGTCACCCTAGAGAGAAGACCATACAACTAAACACATGTTCAGTACAAAAATAAAAAAGAGGACACAAAGATGTGGGATGTGTGTGTATGTGTATGTGCATATGTGTGTGTTTTTCTATGTGTGTATGTATATGTGAGTGCATGTGTGTGTGCATGTATGTGTGTGTGTGTGTGTGTGTGTGTGTAAGAGGGAATGAATCTGGGAGGAGTCAGGAAAGGGATGAATATAATCAAAATATATTGCATGTAATCCTCAAAGAACTAATAAGAATGAAAAAAATGCAACTAAAAACACATTAAATTACTTTATAGCTGTTGGGTGTTTCCATAGCACCTACAATTGTTTAATGACATGGTACCTGCACATTTGAAACATAGTAGTTGAGAAGTACAGAATAAGAGAAAGGGTGAAAACATAAACTTGATTTGTGGGTAATGTTTCTGGGGAACACTCCACATTGTTTTCCAAACAGTGAATCAGTCACACTAAAAACACAGGAGCTGCATGGAACTGGGACATCAGTGGCTGAATATTGCAGGAAGCTTGAATGTGCTCTTCTCAGTCTTAGGTTCCTCTGTCTGCAGCTATGTTTAGTACTTTTATCTAGCTTTTCTTCTTCCTTTATCTGATGCAAGAATTTCTTAGGTCTGATGCTAGAAAGAACTATAAAGGATATATAACTATATATCCTATATATATAACTATATCCTTTATATTAACAGATCAATTTCAAATCAGGATGGTGATAATGGATAAAAATATCCTGGTTTTGACTCCAATGTCCCTCTAAAATCTCTATTACAAAAAGAAGTTGCAAAATTGATTTCCCCAAGACAGTTTAAAAGCTGAAAATGATGTAAACATAGTACTTGTATATGAAATAATAAAAAACAATTTAAAATTTCTTCTATTGAATATAGATTTTTTCATAAACATATTTTTATTATGGTTTCCTCCACTGCAATTCCTCCTAGATCCTCCCCACCTCGATTTCCATCTAAATCCACTGCCAATACCAAGTGGTCAGTCCTGAAACCATACATACAAATAACATTATATTTCCTTAAAGACATTGAAAATAATCCAATTAAAGCAATGTTTTTTTTAGAGGTTCATCTGGGACTGACCAGTCTGCTGTCACACTCTTCATAGTGGTCAACTGGTGGTCATCTCAGGCTCACTCCTCACCTGGTCTGCTCAAGTTGACCCCATGTGAGGGTCCTCTGTCTTGGGCCCATTCCCACCCATAGCTCTCAGTCTCAGGTGGGATTCTCCTAGTCTGCCGCTTGCTCCTGGTCCTGGGAGCTGTGGGGAGCCTGCCTGGTGGTCATCGCAGGCTAGCCCTCTATCTGAGCCCCTAGTGCTAGACTGGTAGTTGTTTTTTTAGGGGGTGTTAAGCTATTGATCACTTAGATGTTCCTAGACCACAACACTGAGTGTAGAACTAGCCTCTCTCCTCTCTGCCACCTACTGATGCACATGTGACACAGCGGCCACACCTAAAACACTTATAGGTGCAGGAGAAAATATAAAAATTTAAAACATATAACATGCTAAGCTCTTATTGTGTGAGGAACACACACATGTAATATATATATAATTTGTTATATATGTATATATACATCTATCTATCTATCTATCTATCATCTAATCTCTATCTATTATATCTTCATATATCTATCTATATCTATCTTCTATCATCATCTATCTATATATATTAGTAAAAATATAGACAAAGTGTTACATAGACCATATAGGCCATATTATAGAGCATTAAAATGGCTAATTTAAAATGTAAAGAGAATAGGAATCAAATGGGAACTATAATGGCCATTCTCTATGTCCCTTTATACTACTGTATATTATTGTATATATACTTATATCTCATAAATATGTTAGTTTGAATTTTAATTTTTTACCTAACATTCTATTTGATGTTCACTTTAAAAATTAGAACACCAGTAATCGATTTCATTGTGGTATTTTCATACATAATTTGCATTTTTATCTTACTCCCTACTTCTCTCCCAACCAACCCCAACCTCTGACCTTCCTTCCCTACTAGGTCTCTTTTGCTTTTATGTCATATATATTCTTTCATCTTCTGTGTCTTTAAAACATCTTTTTCTCACCTCTTGTGGTGCCTTTCTAATTATATGGTGTGCATCTAATTATACGGTGCACATTCACAGCTACATATGAATATACACATGCATATATATGTGCCCTAGACATCTGCACATATAAAAATTGAAATAGGATATGCCTGAAAGCATTTAATTTTGCTTTTATTCTGAGCCTGAGTTACTTTATTTAACATAATAATTTCCAGACCAAGTTATTTTCCTACAAATTCTACTATTTAATTTTTTATTTATGGTTAAATAAAATTCCATTTTGTGAGTGTACCATACATTTATCTCTTGTTGAACAACTAAGCTGGTTCCATTTTCTTGGTATTGTGAATTGAGCAAACATAACATGAATGCTCAAGTACCTCTGTAGTAGTATTTGGAGTTCTTTTGGTATGTGCCCAGGAATTGTATGATTGAGTTATGTGCTAGTTTTAATTTTAGTTTTTTGAGAAACCTCCATATTGATTTCCATATTGATGCAACATGTTATACTCTTACCAGATGCAAATGAAGTGTGCTGATCTGTGGAAATATTAACACATTTTCATTTAATTGTTCATCTTCTCTGTACCCTTGACATGAACAGATAAATAAAAGATACTTCTCTTAACAAAGCATACTTTGCAGAATAGTTCACTCAGATTTAATCAATCCCAAGGTAATTGAGAATAAATTATGTCCTGAGTGTAGAGTCCATATGTTTATTAGGAAAATTAAGTTTGGCTGAAGGGAAAGTGTGTTTATTACATCAGCTCATTGACTTACAAGGTTTATGTCTTCCTATATTGCTGTTATTTCCAAATAGGTATGTCATGACTGCATCTCATCTCATGAATTAACCTCTGCTTGCTTCCCTCCTTTCTTCATGCAATTCTCTCATGGATTTCACAGAAATCTTTATCTTTATGTCATATTCATTCTTTACCTTCTGCAGAGAACTTTAAAATGTTTCACTGCACACATTTCCCTGTAAAGAATTATTGTGATTCAAGACAGGTTTTTTTTTTTTTTAAATTATCTTTAATGTAAATTAATTTTTGTAGTCCAGTATTTATCCCCCTCCTGGTTGCCCTCTGACTGTTCCTCATCCCATTCCTCCCCCCCCCGTCTCCAAGAGGATGTTCCCCTCACCACCTCCTTACCCCACTAGGTCTTCCCAGTCCCTGGGGTCTCAAGTCTCTTGAGGGTTAGGTGCATCTTCTCTTGTTGAGGCCAGACCAGGCAATCTTCTATATAATTGTCAGGGGCCTTGTAACAGCTAGTGTATGCTGCCTGGTTGGTGGCTCAGTAAGACAGAATTTTTTTAAAAAATATTTTTTATTGGATATTTTATTTATTTACAATACAGATGTCATCCCCTTTCCCCATTTCCCCTCCCTAGAAGCTCCTATCCTATACTCTCTCTTCCTTTATGCTTTTATACCATTTTGATTACATGTATGTATTAAGGTCAGTTCTAGGTTGAGGGTCTAGCAATACAATAGATGCAAATAGTCAAGGAACAAGCAAGACAATAAACACAAATAGTCAAAGAAAAAGCAAGGCATCAAACCCAATTTCGTGAACATTCTCAAGATCACTATTTCTAAAGGCTTATCAGGATGACCAAAGTATCTGAGCCTACTTCCCTGTCCTAGACCAAAGTCATTTTCATGTCTGAAGCCTACTTCCTTGTTCTAGCCTAAAATTTAGATTCATGTCTGAAATTACTTCTCTGTTCTAGCCTAATATTTAGATTCCTGCCTGAAATTACTTCTTTGTCCTAGTCTAATGTCAGATTCCTGCTTGAAGCCTACATCCTTGTCCTTGGCCAATGTTATATTCCTGCCAAACAGCCCATTTCCTTGTCCTTGGCCCATGTCAGCTTCTTTCCAAGCAGTCCCAAAGGTTCTCCACCTCTCCTCCCCTTTTATTTCGTTAACAAGACTGAGCCTGTCTTAGGTCATTCTGACAAGAATGTCTTCCTTACCTGTCATGGAATATGCATTATCAAAAGCAATGCACTTCAAGACAGAAGGTTTTATAGTGCAGTAGCCATATTTTTGTTCATACGGAAAGATTAAGAATATTATACAGAGAGGCAGGTATATCTCCATAAGTTCAAGGCCAGTCTGGTCTACAAAGTGAGTTCCAGCCAGCAAGAGGTACATAGTAAGACCCTGCCAATATACATATATAGATATATTCATACATATAAAGCAATTTATTTTACTTCTATGTGAGACTACTAGAGATCTTTCTTTCAGTTAAGCATGTGCTTAATCTATGTGAGGGAATTTTATGTAGGATATAGATGCAAGGTAAAATTGAATGCCAAAAATAGTCTGAAGAATGTTATAAAATATATTTCACATTTTGGAAACATAAATGTATAGTTATACATTATAAGAAAGAATATTTTGTGTTTTGAATAAACTCATGAGTCTGTTATTTAAAACTTTATTAATACAAAAGAATTGGAGAATTCCTTCAATTATTATTTTAACATTAATTCTTAGTAGTTACACATTTAATACATTTCAACAATTTCTCAAATTATAATAAGTTGGCTTTTGACTTGCATATTTGATTATAAATTAATGACAAATATGTATACTGTAAAGAAATACAGTACTGATTATCAAAAACATTATGTGGAAGAGGGTAAATATTCATTATCATTTTTAATAGTTACGTCTTGCCAAGACATCCAGTTTCTGTTATAGACAGACAGCAATATCACATAATGATGGAGAACTTATGCCACAGACATTATATTGTTTACTGGGTAGTAGTATTAAACAGGACACATGTAGCTTACCCCTTATAACTTTAATAAAGTAAATCTAACATTTTTTTTTAATTTGAGTAGTCAGTCTGCCAGTAGGAAAGCAATGCTATATTTTTGAAAAAAGAAAAAAAAATTCCTTATGAGTTCCTTCAAGGATGAAAACACAAAGCAAATATTATAAAGTTAATTTTTAATTAAACTATTGTCTTATTCAAGGTTTCTATTCCTGCACAAACATGACCAAGAAGTAAGTTGGTGAGGAAAGGATTTATTCAGCCTACACTTCACCTTGCTGTTCATCACCAAAGGAAGTCAGGACTGGAACTCAAGCAGGCCAGGAAGTAGGAGCTGATGCAGAAGCCATGGAGGGATATTATTTACTGGCTTGCTTTCCCTGGATATTCAGCTTGCTTTCTTATAGAACGGAAGAATACCAGCCCAGGGATGGCACCACTCACAATGGGCCCTCCCACACTAATTGAGAAAATGCCTTACAGCTGGATCTCATGGAGGCATTTCCTTAAGGTAGGCTCCTTTCTCTGTGATAACTCCAGCTTTTGTCAAGTTGACACACAAAGCCAGTCAGTACAATTGACCCCTTGTCAACTTGACACACAAACACATCACTATTAAGCCTTAACCCTTACTTTCATATCCGTCCTCAAGATCTAGACAACTTTAAAAGCTCCACAGTCTTTACATATTAAAACTTCAATCCCTTTAAAATATCCAACATCTTCTACAATTCAAAGTCTTTTGACAATTCAAAGTCTCTTAACTGTGGACTCCACTAAAATACTTTCTTCCTTCAAGAGAGAAAAATATCAGGGCCCAGTCATAATCAAAAGCAAAATCAAACTCGAACTGTCCAAGTCTGGAATCCACTCACAATCTTCTGGGCTCCTCCAAGGGCTTGGGTCACTTCTCCAGCTCTGCCCTTTGTAGCATATAGCTTGTCTTCTAGGCTCCAGCTGCCTGTACTCCACTGATGGTGCTGTTCTTGGTGGTCATCTCATGGTACTGGCATCTCCAAAACACTGCTGTCTTCTGCTGCTACTAGGCTTCACCAATAGCCTCTCATAGGTTCTCTTCATGGTGCCAGGCTTCAAATCCTTTGCATGACCCCTTCAGTCCTAGGCCATCAACTGCAACTGAGGCTGCACCTTCACCTATGGCCTTCCATGGCCTCTTACAGTGCGAAATCTCAGCTGCTCTTTATGACTCCTTCATGCCTTCAAACCCAGTAACACCTGGGTGACTCTTATACACTACCAAGTCCAGCTGTAGCACGAGGTATAAACTTGGCTATCCAGAAAACACTTCCCAGCAGATTTCAAAATGACGCTGGTCTCTTCTTAATCACCACTAATTTCTTATCTCTAGCTAACCAGCATCAGTAGTACCAGTAATGCAAAGGTTTCACTTCAGTAGCTCTGGTATCTTGTTAATCATAGCTGATTCTTCAGCCCCAGTTAACCAAAACCACAGAACCTTCACAATCAAAACAGCAATGATAAGAGTCTTTAGTCTTCCCTCTGAAATTTCATAAGCCAGATCTCCATCATTTGCACTGTTCTCAACATTAATTTCCAAGATACTACAGAACCTCTCACAGCATAACTATTATATATGATAATCTTATAAATGCATCATTTATTATAGTATTATGTTTCTGTCATCTAGCTCTCTGATTAATATTACTCTTCTTATAATCAGCATGGTAGTTCAACATCTCTATAGATGCAAGCATACAGGTACTTGTAGTTATACATAAAAAGGATTTTTGTAAGAATGAAAAATTTTTTACAGTACTATGTATTATGAATTTGTTCATTGAATTCTATCAATAAATCCTGTACATTTCAAATGACATCAGAATTTACTTTAAATACTAGATATTTCAGTTCTAAAAGCAGCCAGTCTCAGAAATTGGAAAGTAATATATTGCTTTCCAGGCAGCTATTTCATGACAGCATTCAAATTACAGGTAAAGTTAATAATCACCATGGAGCAATCTGTTCTTCACCATTGTATTACACATATGAGGTTCATATAAAAAATTAATAAAGGAAATTTAAACGAAGATTCTTTTCAATGTGTATATGGTCTCTATTTCAATAGTAATGAACAATTATTGGCTTTGACCTGCATGCCTTGATGATTAGTTAATGACATCTATATGTATTTATAAAGGAAAACAATACTGATTTTCAAAATGTTAGATGAAAGATGGCAAATGCACATGTAGCAATTTTTACAGGGAAAGGAAGTTATCCATTTTGTTGGAGATGGTAATGTCAATATATAAAATTCTAATTCTATCCAACTAAATAAACTTTTGGTCTCTTTCTCATCAATATATTTTATTAAAACAGCAAATAAGTATAGAAAGCTACACTATAATTACAGAGTTTATGCTCTTGAGGGAAAGATGGCATGGGATTGCATAGCTGAGGATGTGGGGAGGATCTAAGAAGAATTGGGAAAATGGAAACATGACTATATTATATTAAATTATTTTGAAATTAAAACATAAAAAATAAAATAAAAAACAAGCAAAAGAGTGTGAGAAATAGTCTTCCCCAGGGAAGAGCATGCCAATTGTTTATCCAGTACCAAATGGTCATCTCTGAAGACATACATACTAGTAGCATTATGTAGACTGAACAGGTTGCATTTATGTATTTAGGAATATATTCATATATTCTTATACATATATAACAACAACTAATGAGAAATGAAGCCATAAATTTGAAAGAGAGCAAGCAGGGGTATATAGTTGGTTTTAGTGGGAGGAAAGTAAAGGGGACAAATCATGTAATTATATTATGATCTCAAAAACTAAAAGAAATAATATAAAAATCAAATTAAAAGTAGGCAAAAAAAAACTTCCCAATCAAAATCCCCTATTCATGCTCTACTTTAATATTTTGGAAAGCATTTGCCAAAGTCTTGAACAATATTGTTGGACCTTAAGAACAATCCAACTTTGGCATTAACAGTATAATTATAATCTTCCCAAGGAAGAAGGTCCTAATATATTTGACACATAATTTATAACATTAATCCATTTTCATTGAGCAATTGAGTGAACAGAGAAAAGGAGCATAAAGTGTAAGGAGTTTTAATGTAGTCAAAAACCTAAAGGTAGGGAGATTTTAAAACTGCATGAAAATTCAGCATGATTTTCTTTTTTTCTGAGTAATCTTTCTCTGCTTCCCTAGACAATGTCCCCAACTTTCTTTCTCTTGTTTTGATACTAATGCTATTATGGTTGACATTCCCTTGTGTTTTGTGTACAGTCCCTTGCTGGCAATTCTGATTCAGTGAATTGGTCCCTTGAGCCAGCTGCAGAGGGAATGGATGAAACTTTAAGTACTCCTTGCATCATAAAATATATGAACAAACTAAGATTATTTTAAATCATCTCCTGAAATGGTTTCTTACCTCTGAGCAATCAAAGGAATAAACTCACTTTGGATAAACATAGATGAAAAACATAGAGAGAACATAGATGAAAACATTTGCAATGAATCCTTAACTTGTTACCTGGCAGAGGGAGTTTTTAAAGAAATAACAATGGACGATGCATCCACTCTTCTAGTTGTTCTGAGAAGCTGTATGGAATTACAGGTAAGTTGACCATGAGGAGGGAAGTGCAATTCTCTAAAAGTTAATCATCAGTTCAGAGCTCAACTTTGTCAAATTTAAGATTTGCTGTAATTATATTTTGAAATGTGGCATGACTGCTTATGCTAATTTATATATTTTCTGTTGGTTAAAAGCAAAGATTCATTATCTCCACAATTATTATTCAGTATTTGATGGGCTTTTAGTGCTGTTTTGAAGAATATTCTTTAATTTTAGGTAATCTGTTGATATTTGGCATTTGAAATTTTATAAGTTAATGAAAATTGCCAAAATCAGAACCTCAGTGCTTCAATTATGGGTTTCTGTGGGAAAACATTGAAACAAATGGCTATAAGCTATTGTAAACAGGCAGTTTTTATGGAAATTTACCAGCCTGAGTAGTCATAGATCTTGTAAATAGGTAGCCTCGGTGGATAGTACCAACTTAGATAAGGACAAGTGAATCATAGATAGAGTCATAGTGACCTGTCCCTTGAACCTTTTCCCAGCTGATACTCTGTTGTGAAAGATATCTGTACTCCCCCTGAACACCTATGCTCCGGTGTCATTCCCTTCCCTACATCCTGCCTTTTTGTGTTTATAACCCCTGTGTGAATAAGTAAAAGTTATGATTTGATTTAAATAAATAAATAAGATAAAAAGAATAAAAGTTTTACAAATGTTTTAGAATGATTAAATGAAATAAAATATGCAAGTCTTTCATGCCTGAAATGAACAAGGCCCTTAATAAATTATTTACTACTACAAATATGCTGTTAAAATGAGAATTCATTCATTTTAAATGAAGCATACATAAGGGAGTCTACAGTTTATTGTAATATAACTTAAATAAACTGTCATGAAGTATTAGTTATTATTTTTCTAACATTTCTGTGGAAATTATCCTTATAATTCAATTCTTATCTACTTATATTATTTTCAAAAGCAGTTATAGATATTAAAAAGTCAGTTCTTCCAGTTCCATAACAACCTATAATAAGCCCAAGGATGGTACAATGCCAAATTAAGGAATTATTTTATTTTGAAAATATTCTATGCCATGGGGGAACATTTGACTTGCATGAAGAATGCTATGTATATGGATTCATTTGTAATTATTTTAACCTTAGTGTCTATTTAAAATATGAGTCCTAATATCAATATGTTACTGCAAGAATGTCACCTAGAGATTGCAATCAATTCTTAACTACTTGATGACAAGGTATTTTTTAGCTAAAGATTTAAAAATTAACACATAATTTGATCAAATAAAAACTGAGGTCCACTAAGCATAATACCACTAAAAAACAGTAAAGTAAGTCAAATAATCTTTCACAGTTTATTTAAAATTATATATATGTATGTACTTATGTATGTATAAGTGTATATTATAGATTCCCTTATATACAATTCACTTGAAAAAATATCAAAATAGAGCTTTTGGAACAAGTGCTTATGGACATTGAATAAAGTAAATAATTGAGGAAACTCACATTATTATGCAAAGATAAAATCCTAGATAATGCACATGCACAGTATAGCATAAAAGTAGAGAATGATGTCAATAAGTGATTAAATAAAAGCCAATATTAACTTGGCAAATTCTTCTTTCAGGCAGCATTACAAATATATTAAATATTACAAATATATTAAATATATTAAAATATTAAAATAGCACTGATAATGAAATCTTGTCCTTCTGTGAATACACCAAGTCATGTAGGAGTTGTGGGAATTGACAGCACAGTCTAAGTGAAGTATATTGACATGCATGTATACAAGGTTTTATGTATGTGAACAGCGTGTTACTGTTAATGTCATGTAAATAAAGGAGTAAGAAAAGGTGATTTGGTTTTCATTACACTGAGCTACATGTACTCACAATCATGTATACACACACACACACACACACACACACACACACACACACATATTTGATATATAATTTCCAAATGCTTCACACATATTAACACCTATAAATAGGCAGCCTCGGTGGACACTACCAAACTTAGACAAGGACAAGTGAATCATAGGCAGAGCCATAGTGACCTGTCCCTGAACCTACACCCAGCTGATACCCTGTTCTGAAAGGTATCTGTACTCCCCCTGAACACCTATGCTCTGGTGCCATTCCCTTCCCCACATCCTGCCTTTTTGTGTTTATAACCTCTGTGTAAATAAGTAAATTACAATGTGATTTAAATAACTAAATAAAAAAAAGGAAAAAAACCACTTATAACTAAAAACTGTCCTTCAATATTGACTTGTCTGCAGAAGAAACTATATATTTACAAGAAGAGAAATGGAAAAAAGGGGGTTAACCTATTTTAAGGCTAGTAAGTGGTTCACAGTCAACATGGTATCCTTAACATGGGGGTATATTAGTTGCAAGATCATCTCACTTTCTATGCAAAGTAAAACACTCTTTTTAAAAGCAACAATTAGATATATACCTTGGATCAGGGCCACAGGAATATATACTAAGTCCTTAGTTCCTATTTGGGGAACCTCTGTTCTGTTCTCACACTGGTTGTACCAAGACAATATCACTACTGAAATGTCTTAGAATACTTTTCTCTCTACAACACCAAACAGAATACTTTTCATAATATCCTTGCTCACTGAGATAAGAGGTATGGGATTATATTTTTGATATTAAACTGTTTATCAAACTGCCTTGAATGTGGAGTTGTTCTCTGTAAAAAGAAAGACAAAGAATCACTAGTATTGAAGAGCTTAAAATTTCCCCTACAGGTGGAAACAGCATACTATTTGAACAATATGACAGCCTCTTGTTTGGAGTTTTCACGAATCTTCAATTCTACTTGATTCTTTTTGGTTCTTATATCTATATTTGGCAGAAGGAATAAAAAGTAACTGCAGAATGAGCAACCATACAGAAACTACAGAGTTTATTCTTCTGGGATTGTCAGATGACCCTAAGATCCAGGTTGTGATCTTCGTCTTTCTCTTCATCACCTACACACTCAGCATCACTGGGAACCTGACCATCATCACTCTGACCTTGCTGGATTCTCACCTCCAGACTCCCATGTATTTCTTCCTCAGGAATTTCTCTGTTTTAGAAATATCCTTCACAACTACCACCATACCCAACTTCTTGGGCGCCATTATCTCAGGGGATAAAACCATTTCCTTCAACAACTGCTTAGCCCAGTTGTTTTTTATTATTCTACTTGGAGAAATTGAATTTTACCTTCTAGCTGCCATGTCCTATGACCGTTACATCGCCATCTGCAAGCCCTGCATTACCTGACTATCATGAGTCAGAAAGTTTGCACAATGCTGGTCTTCGCGTGTTGGCTGGTTTCTTTCCTGATCATCTTTCCTGCAGTGATGTTACTTCTACAGCTTGATTATTGTGGCTCCAATATCATTGATCACTATGCCTGCGATTATTTCCCCCTGCTTCAACTTTCCTGTTCAGATACAAGGCTCCTGGAGAGAATAGGGTTTTCCTGTGCTGTCTTTGTCCTAATATTAACTTTGGCATTAATATTTTGGTCCTATGCATATATCATCAGAACAATTTTGAAGATTCCTTCTGCTAGTCAGAGGTCAAAGGCCTTTTCCACGTGTTCTTCCCACATGATTGTCATCTCCATCTCTTATGGCAGCTGCATTTTTATGTACATTAAACCCTCAGCAGCAGATAGAGCATCATTGACCAAGGGCGTTGCCATACTAAATACCTCAGTAGCTCCCATGCTAAACCCCTTCATTTATAGTCTTAGGAATCAGCAAGTCAGGCAAGCCTTTATGAACATGGCAAGGAAGATATTACTTTTCACAAGTAAATGAAGTGATATGGCCTGTGAATGAGAGGTACATTGAAGGCCAAATAAATAGCAAAATAGAAGATTTCAATGGCCTACTTGTATCAATATTGCTTTCCATCCTTGATCATTTGTTTTTGTCTAACGTTTTATTAAACTAGTCATGCAATTTTCATGCAATTAAATGCTTTCCTAAACAGATTTAACACAATTTTTCTAGTATAGGATTACTGTAATTTTTAAAGCTTTATTAATTTTGCAGGTATCAATTATATTAAATAACTGATGCACTATCAGTTATATTAAAAATATTGTTCTAGAAAAGGGAGACATGTTTACAAACATTTATGTATTATTCACTGCACATTAAAATGCCACCTTCTAGTTCCTAATACTTTTTATGTTGATATTTTAAAGTAGTTATATCATTTTCTCTCTTCCCTTTGTTCCCTTCAAATTTAACTGTATATCACTTCTCCCTGTCTTTCAAATTCATGGCCTTTTTTTAAAATATATGAATACATATTCTTAAATACATAAGAACAACCAGCTTAGTGTGTATAAGGTTACTTGTATTTACTTTCTCAAGGCATACTATTTTGTATTGATGAAGCAATTAGTGTGTGCTAAAATTTTTTGTATAAAAATTCCAACTTGTCTTTGAAAAACGATTTAAGCACCGTATCAATGAAAGAAATATAAGTTTTTTTTTTATTAGCCAAGACATGTTAGCTGATGCTCAATCTCATAATTTATGCTCCAGTGATTGTTGATGAGATAGCATAGACCATTACTCATTTAAACTTTAGGTATAAATGTTAAATAAGCATTTATATCATTAAATTTTCTAAGGACTTAACATACAATTAAATTACCATCATTTTTCCTAAATGTAACTGATACATACACACACACATACACATACACATACACACACACACACACACATCTGGATAAATGAGTAAAGTGATAAAATTGTAGACAATAACATACAACATACATGTTTAAAATTGCAAATAGTGAAGAAATCGCCATTATATCCTGAAGTCAAATTTGCTTTCACAGAGTCTATCAAGAGAAAGCAATATTCTGAATATTTACAGACAAATGTTTTAAATTTATACTTATATATGTATACTTATATGTGTATGTATGTCTTGCTCAAAACTGTTTTGTAATTTGAGAGTTCATTTACATGTTACTATATATATGCATATATAAAAATCATACAAGACATTAAGTATTCACATATTTATTATAAATATGTGTAATATATATATTACACATATTAGATCTTGAGAAATATCTTGGAAATAGATTGATCTAGTGAAAGTTTCAGGATCATATAAGATATTTACTAATGCCAAATATGTAAGGAAGTATCATCTGGACCCTCTTGCAGGCTCTTTATCTTCTTTGCAGAAAAAATTTTTGAAAGAAGTCAGAAACAAAGATTTTTAAAAGAATAGCAGAGGAGGCTGTAACTTGATTGCTGCTAGGAGGATGGAGTTGGATCAAAGGAAAGGAGAAGACCATGCCTTTTGGAAATGAATGGAAGAGACTGGCTCTGCAATGAAAATCTCTAAGCTGTTGCACTGGGAATGAGTTCGCATGGGTGGGTGTGTGATAAGAGAGAAGGAGAGAGAGAGAGAGAGGAGGAGAGGAAGAGGGAGAGGGAGGGGAAGGGAGGGATGGAGGGAGAGAGAGGGAGAGCTCTGAGTAAAGCTCAGAGCAGGTCCAGAAAAATGACATATAGGAAAAAGAAAAATGTACACTTTCAAAGTTAGAAAACAGCACCATTTGTTGAAAATGCTGTCTTTTTTCCACTGGATAGTTTGAGCTCCTTTGTCGAAGATCAAGTGACCATAGATAGAGGGCTAATATCCAAGGTATACAAAGAACTGAAGAAACTAGATTCCAGACCATCAAATAACCCTATTAAAAAATGGGGTAGAGAGTTGAACAAAGAACTCTCAACTGAGGAAACTCGAATGATTGAGAAACATCTAAAGAAGTGCTCAGCATCCCTAGTCATCAGGGAAATGCAAATGAAAACAACACTGAGATTCCACCTCACACCAGTCAGATTGGCTAAGATCCAAAACACAGGTGACAGCAGATGTTGGCGAGGATGTGGAGAAAGAGGAACACTCCTCCATTGTTGGTGGGATTGCAAGCTGGTACAACCACTATGGAAAGCAGTCTGGCGATACCTCAGAAAATTGAACATGGTGTTACCTGAGGACCCAGCTATACCCCTCCTGGGTATATACCCAGAAGATATTTCAACATGCAACAGGGCCACATGCTCCACTATGTTTATAGCGGCCTTATTCATAATAGCCAGAAGCTGGAAAGAACCCAGATGTCCTTCAACAGAAGAATGGATACAGAAAATGTGGTACATTTACACAATGGAGTACTACTCAGCCATTAAAAATAATGAGCTCATGAAATTCTTAGACAAATGGATGGAGCTAGAAAATATCATCCTGAGTGAGATGACCCAATCACAAAAGAACACACATGGTATGCACTCACTGATAAGCGGATATTAGCCCCAAAACACACAATACCTAAGATGCAACGCATAAACCTCATGAAACTCAAGAAGAAGGAGGAAGACCAAAGTGAGGGTGCATTTGTCCTTTTTAGAACGAGTATCAAAAGATTCAACCAGAGCTCCCAGGATCTAAACCTCCAGCCTGAGAACAGACCGGCAAACTGTCCTCTGAGAGGCTCTAACCAGCAGCTGACTCAGACAGATACAGACATCCAGAGCCAAACAGTGGATGGAGCTTGAGGACTCTTATAGAAGAATAGGTGGAAGGATTGTGGCCCTAAGGAGATAGGAACTGCACAGGAAGATCAACAGAGTAAACGAACCTGAACCCTTGGAGCTCTCAGAGACTGAATCACCAACCGTGGAGCATACCTAGTCTACACAGATCTACCTCCATGGGCTGAACCTAGGCCTCCCTGCACATATGTTGTAAATGTGCAGCTTGGTTTTCATGTAGGTCTCAAACATCTGGAGTGGGGGCTATCCCAAAACATGCAGCCTGTATATTGAGTACGGTCTTCTAAAAAAAAACAAAAAACAGTTGTTCAGTTATTCATGGAATATTATTTTTTTATATCTCTTGTATTCATTTTGCAACTACTTCATTGAGAATTTTTGTATGTATATTCATGAGGGATACTGGACTATAATTTATATATTTTTGTTGGGTTTACACTTGATTTCACTATTTCAATATTATTTGCTTTGTGAAGGAGCTTATTGTGGTTCTGAATTTTTTTAAACATAACTCAAAAAGTGTTGCTTGTTTGACGGCTCTATAGAATTCTTGTATAAGTATACCTGACCCTTGGTATTTTGCTTGTTTGTTTCTTTTCATTTTATTCTGTTTGAATGCTTTTTAAATTTTTTTGATTTGCTGAAAATAAAAATTAAAAAAAAAAAAAAGAAAATATACAAAGTTAGAAAACAGAAAAATGAGGAAATTAAGCTATGAGAATCTGTGAGCAACTGCAGGAAGAGGGGCTTCTGAGGTGTTTAAAGATGTCTCACTAAGGAGACTGTGATACTTGGTATCTTTTGTTGTAGGAGAAAATAAAACTTATTGATGTTTACTAAGCAGGCAAGACTATGGTGGGTATTTCTATTCTCCACAGCATTCACCTGTAAAGTCTATGGTGGTATGTTGGCTGGATGACTCTTATCTTCCCTCCTTTACTCCAAAATGTCCCCCATCTTGTTCAGGATGGTCTGCACCTGACCTCCCTAGGGTAAGCCTTTCAAGATTAAACCATACTTATGGACATCCTCAGTTTGCTTTGCTCCTAGTAATAAGCAGTAGTCTAAGGACCAGCAGAAGACTTTGCTGTGCATGCAGGAACTCAATATCTTCTATTCTTTTTCTAGATAACACTTGCTTTCTTATTTTCCAACATACATGTGGATGCCAGAGTTCTTTGTGACTTGGTTTCCAGATATTCTAATCCTGGCCAACTGTCAAAATCATACACATCACAGACAAGTTCATTAAAATTACCCTTTTTCAAGTCTATTTAATAGATACAACTTTCTATCCACTATTTATTTTTATATATTCTTAACCTCACTGTTTAATATACTGCATGTATATATATATTTTTTTTTATAAAAAATTCATCTTATGCTAGGTATGACAGCTCACAGCTTTAATCCTAATATCAGAGACTGTGATAAGGCTCTGCAACCTTATCACTATACCACAAATTTGAAATGACTCTAGGTTACAGTGGCAACTCTGGACAACTCTGATCTATAGCATGAGACTCTACATCACACACACACACACACACACACACAAGAGAGAGGAGAGAGAGAGAGAGAGAGAGAGAGAGAGAGAGAGAGAATGATTCTTTTTTTTTTTTACAATTACAAATCCAAATTTATTTCTGTGGAAATCTTCTACATAACTTTTCTGTTGCATTAAGGAATAGCAGGAATTTCAGTTTTAGTTCATTTCATGTTTGATGTGCAGCAAACGTCTCTAGACCCAGAGATTTTACAATAAAATTGTGTATGGGTAATTAAGTTTGGAAGATTTGGATCATTTTATAGTTCAAGCACTCTGTAAAAGCTTCCTTATATAATCTCAACATAAAGAGGCCCACCTGTTTATAAAAGGACACTACTGCTTGTGGCAAACTAGGCCCTCCAACATCCATTAGTAATCAAGAAAATGCCCCACAGAAATACCAGGCTAATTTGATAAAGTTAATTCCTCAGTTGAAATTCTTTTTTTCCAGGTATGTCTGTTTGTGTCAAATTAAAAAAAAAAAAAAAAAAACAAACTAGCCAACACAGAGGATTTATTATCCTGTTTTGTTTTGCAGTTTTGGCTATTGGTTTCCTTTGTTTTATATATAGAGTCTCTCTACAGAGCCCCGGCTGTCCTGGAACTTTCTGTATAGACCAGGCTGTCCCCAAAGTCCCAGAGTTCTGCCTGACTCTGCCTTCTAAGTGCTGGGACTAAAGGCCTGGACCACTGTAACTGACATTTTTTGAGACAATATCTCATTTAGATCAGGTTCACCTTGAATTTACTGAGCAACTGAGATCACAGGTATATGTCACCATTCACAGCAAGATTAAAAATGCCTTTTAACAGTAGTTTTCATAGATACTTACTGTAAGAATTCTGATAGTGCCTTTATAACTATCGAGGAAAAGGATATACTCTTCATAATAGTTTCACAAGTTTTACTATCTTTTATAAGATATTTACTAATCATCACATACTATTTCTATTATAAGCTGCATGAAATATACAAATTAATAATACAATGCTGAAGAAATTTTGCTAAGCTAGTGGAATTTATAGAATGGATTAGGAGGATTAAAAACATCCAGGGACCAAATCCATCCAGATGGTTAAGGTTCCTTGAAAGAACACGATCAACAAATGCCAGGGTAATATGATATCTCCAAAGCACAGCTACCCTACTACAGCAAGCCTGCATATCCTAACACAACAGAAACTCAAGAAAATGACTTTAAATCAAATCTTATGAAGAGGATAGAGGCCTTTAAATAGGAAATGAATTAATACCTTTTTATAACAAAATATTTATTGGTTATTTTATTTACCTTTCTTTTTTTCTTTTATTGGATATTTTATTTATTTACATTTCAAATGTTATACTCTTTCCAGGTTTCCCTCTGGAAACCCCCTATTCCACACCCCTTCCCCCTGCTTCTATGAGGGTGCTCCCCAAATCATTTACCTATTCCCTCATCCCTGCACTAGCATTCCCCTACACTGGAGCATCAACCCTTCACAGAATCAAGGGCCTTTCCTTCCATTGATGCCTGACAAGGCCATCCTCTGCTACATATGCGTCTGGAGCCATGTGTTGCAGATAATATTTTAAAACGGCAGCATCCGATTGTCTTGTGGTACGGGTCTGCCATCTTCCCAACTAGGCAAAGGTTGCGGTCACGAGCAGTGGCAGCATGTTCTCACTGCTGCCGCAGCTCAGGCCACAGGCTCAGGTGGGCTATAAGCACTGGCCATGCCACCTACAAGATGCCAGGATGGGAGATGGCTCTGCCCCAATCTTCCACACTGTCTCCACATGGTTGGGCTGAGCCCAGACCATCCTGCCATCCACACAGTATCCGGCAAAATGAAACTTTAATGTTTAAAGATGAACCAAAGGCTTTATACGTTTGATAATGCTCAATTAACAAGATGCTCACAATTAGAGGTGTTTCCCAATTAACTAACCTAAATATAAGTTGTTATCTAGGACTGCTCTCGATACATGAGTGGTCACCCATGGCTCCTACATCTTGCTCCTCAGCTCCTCTTCTTCCTTCTCCTCTTCCTCTCCTTACTCCTCCTCTTCCTCTCCTTACTCCTCCCACCTTAGCTCCTCCCAACTTTCAGGGAAAATATGCCACACCATGGGTTACATTTCAAATGATATCCCCCTTCCCAGTTTCCTCTCCCCAACCCCGATCCGATTCCCATCCTCCTGTCTCCATGAGGGTGCTCCCCACCCAACCACCCACTCCTGACCCACTGCCCTAGCATTTCCATACGCTGAGGCATCAAGCCATCATAGGACCAAGTGCCTCCCCTCCCATCCCTTAAAGAAATATAAAAAAATACAATCAAACAGATAGAAGTCTTTAAAGAGAAAACAAATAGATCCATTAAAGACATACAGAAAAATTCAGTTAAACAGGTGAAGGAAATAAAACTGTGCAAGACCTGAAAGTGGAAATAGAAGCAATAAAGAAAACACAGACTAAGGGAGTCCTGGAGATGGAAAATCTAGGGAAGGGAACAGGAATAACAGATTCAAGCATCTAATAAAACACAAGAGACGGAAGAGAAGTGCAGATGATGCAATAGAAGAGATTGATACATCAGTCAAAGAAAATGTTAAATTTAAAAAATTCCTGACACAAAACATCCAGGAAATCTGGAATACCATGGAAAGATATAATCTAAGAATAATGGAAATAGAAGAAGATGAAGAGTCTTAGCTTCAAGGCTCAGAAAATATTCTCAACAAAATTAGAGAAGAAAACTTTTCCAATACTCAAAAAGAGGTGCCTATAAAAATACAGGAAGCATATAGAAGACCAATTAGACTGGACCTAAAAAGAAAATCCTTCTGCCAAATAAAAATCAAAACACAAAATCTGCAGAACAAAGAAAGAATATTAAAAGTGGTAAGATAAAAAGGCCAGATAACACATAATGCAGACCTATCAGAATTACACCTGACTTCTCAATAGAGACTCTGAAAGCTAGAAGGGCCTGAAAGATATCTTACAATCTCTAAAAAACCACAGGTTTGAACCTTGACCACTATACCAAGCAAAATTCTCAATCACCATAGAGGGAGGAAATGAGATATTTCAAGACAAATCTAAATTCAAACAATATCTATCCACAAATCCAGCATTACAGAAATCCAAGATGGATAACTACATCCAAGAAAACACAGGAAATAAGTAATTCCATACCAGTAAATACAAGGAAATCACACACACACACACACACACACACACACACACAGACAGACATATATACACACCACCCACCAACACCACCATCACCACCACAACCACCATCAAAATAACAAGAAATAACAATCACTGGTCATTAATATCTCTCAACATTAATGGACCCAATTACCCTATAAAAAACCACAGGCTAAGGGAGCTATATATAAGTGGGAGAAGAGATCCTTGGTCCCATGAAGGCTGGACGTCGTAGGGGGGGAGATACTCGAGGGTGGGGAGGTGAGGTACAGGGGAGGGTGGGTGGGGGTACACCAACGTGGAGGCAGGAGGAGGGGGGAAGGGAAAGTGAGTTCCTGGGAGGGAGGGGGGGAAATGGGGTAAGGAGAGAATATCTGAAATGTAAAAAAAAAAAAAAAAATTCCAATAAAAATTTTCCAATAAAAAAAAAAACCCACAGGCTAATAAAATGGATGTGAAAACATGATCCATCATTCTGTTGCATGCAAGGAACACACTTCAGCAATAAAGATAGACATTACTTCAGAGTAAGGGGCTGGAAAGAAATTTCCCAAGTAAACAGGCCAAGAAAAAAGCTGGAGTAGCCATCTAATATCTAATAAATATAGACTTTAAACCAAAATTAATTAAAAGAGACAGGGAAGGACACTTCATTCTCATCAAAGGAAAAAAGCTACCAAAATGATATCTCAATTCTGATACCCCAAACACAAGGGCACTCACATTTGTAAAAGATACATTGCTAAAGATTAAATCACAAATCAAACCTTACACTTTAATAGTGGGAGACTTCATAACCTCATTCTCACCAATTGACAGGCCATTTAGGCAAAAAACCAAAAAACCAAAAACCAACCAACCAAACAAACAAACAAACAAAAAAAAACCAAAAACCAAAAACCAAACCAAAACAAAACAGAAAAACTATGAAATGAACAGACATTATGAATCAAATGGATCTAACAGACAACTATAGAATATTTCACCCAAACACAAGAGAATATACCTTCTTCACAGCATCTCATGGATCCTTTTCCAAAGTTGATCATATAATTGGTCACAAGAGAATTAAAATAACACCTTGTATCTTATCAGACCATATAGAGTAAAACTGGACTTCAACAACAACAGAAACACCAGAAAGTCTACACACTCATGGAACTTGAACAACTCTCTATTCAATGATATTTGGGTCAGGGAAGAAATAAAGAAATTAAAGTCTTTCCATTGGGGACCCTACGCTCAGGCCAATAGTTGGCTGCAAGCATCTGCCTCTGTATTTGTCAGGCTCTGACAGAGCCTCTCAGGAGACAGCTATATCAGGTTCCTGTCAGCAAGCACTTGTTTGCATCTACAATAGTGTCTGGGTTTGGTGTCTGTATATAGGATGGATTCCCAGGTGGGGCTGTCTCCTGTGAAGGCTCCATGCCCCAGTGTAGGGGAATTCCAGGGTGGAGAGGTGAGAGTGGGTAGGTGGGTGGGAAACACCCTCATAGAAGCGGGGGGTGGGGGGCGTGGAAGGGTAATGGGATAGGGAGTTTTGGTGTGTGTGGGGGAACTGGAAAAGAGGATAACATTTGAAATGTAAATAAAGAAAGTATCCAATTAAAAAAGGAAATTAAAGTCTTTCTAGAATTTAACAAAAATGAAGGCACAACATACCCAAATTTATGTGAAAGCAGTGCTAAGAGGAAAATTTATAGCGCTAAGTGCCTCCTCCATAAAGAAATTAGAAAGTTCTCATACCAGCAATTTAAAAGTATACCTGAAAACTCTAGAAGAAAGAAGTAAACATACCAAAGAGGTGTAGAAGGTAGGAAGTAATCAACATCAGAGATGAAATTACCCAGTAAGAAACAAAGAAAACAACGCAAAGAAATCAATGAAAAAAATCAATGAAAGATTTTCTTTGAGAAAATCAACAAGATAGACAGACTCTTAGCCAAACTAACGAAAAGACAGAGAGACAGTATCCAATCAACTACACCATACATTAAAAGGGAGAACTAACAACAGACACTGAGGAAATTCCCAGAATAATTAGGTCTCACTTCAAAAGCCTGCACTCCACAATATTGGAAAATATTAATGAAATGGATGAGTTTTTAGACAGATACCATTTACCAAAGTTAAATTAAGATCAGGCAAACTATCTAAACAGCCCCATAACCCCTAAGGAAATAGAAGCAGCCAATAAAAGTCTCCCAACCAAAAAAAAGCTCAGGGTCAGATGGCTTTAGTGCAGAATTCTACCAGACATTCAAAGAAGAGCTAATACCAAATACTCCTCAAAGTACTCCACAAAATAGAAACAGAAGGAACACTGCCAAACTCATTCTATGAAGTCACCATCACTCTGACATGTAAACCACACAAAGACTCAACAAAGAAAAGAATTTCAGACCAATTTCTTTTATGAACGATGATGCAAAATACTTAATGAAACAATATCAAACCAAATCCAGAAGCACATAAAAATATCATCTACCATGATCAAGTAGGCTTCATCTCAGGTATGATTCAATATATGAAAAATCAATCAATGTAATCCAACAGAAAAGCAGAATGAAAGAAAAAAAGCCCCACATGATTATCTCATTGGATGTTGAAAAAGCCTTTGACAAAATCTAACACCTCTTCATGTTAAAAGTCTTGGAAAGATCAGAAATACAAGGCACATACCTAAATATAATAAAAGCATTATACAGCAAGCCAATAGACAATATCAATCTAAGTGAAGAGAAAGATAAGCAAAATTAGGAACAAATCTCTCCCTTTTTACTCAATATAGTACTTGAAGTTCTAGCCAGAGCAATAAGACAACCAAAGGAGACCAAGTGGATAATAATTGAGAAGTAAGAAGTCAAGCTATCACTATTTGCAGAATGATATGATAATATACATAAGCTATCCCCAAATTCTACCAGAGAACTCTTACAGATGATAAACACCTTCAGGATGGAGGAGAACAGGCCCTATCACTAACTACTGAACTATTTGCTATTGGTAGAGTCAGGTTGAGGGGAGGTTACTGTATTCAGTTTTTACCCTGATTAGTGATAGTTTTAATATAATGGTCACATATATGACCCTGGGTAAACTAAATGGATCACAAATCAAAACTAAACATCTTGAATGTTTAGTCAATGTAGGTGTCAATTTCAGTTCCCTACTAGGGTCTAGGATTCCCTGTCATGGGATTTTGACAAATTTTATAGAATGGATTTCCTCCTGTTGATTGGGTCTCAAATAAAAGGCAAAAATAGTTATTTTTAATAGTAGCAAAGTGTTCATACCTTGCCTGGAAAAGTGGCCTTATAGTTTATCAGCTTCATACCTGGAAAATACTGTTAATATCCTTTTTTCTCCTTGTAACCTATATAGAATCATGCAGGATGCTGAAAGCTAAATGATATGATATCATCTAATTCTCATGTGTAACCAAAAGAAATGGCAAAAGTCTGTTTCTTGGGGGAGGGTTTCTGGGGCTGTCATTACCAAAATCTCATACATAAATATCACAATTTTTTGGCACTGGTGTTTTTATATAACTTCTGGGATCAAATTTTCTCAGCAATGTGGAGTATCTGACTTCAAATGTTGTTTTTATGTAATTTATACTTTTAAAATAGTTATAAGGAAGAAGATCTCTATGTATCTCTTTCTACTCTCTTCATTTGATTAACCCAACTGATGGCTCTTAACACTCCGTTGCTTTAACCTCTCTCTGTTAAATCTCTCATTGCCCATTATTCTCATATTTAGGTACCCACCATTATGGTTATTTTACCTGGAAATCTGTTTAAAATATACTTAATTGAAAATTATATATTATGCTACACTGCTGAAGTGTATTCGTCAAGACTTTATAGCAGTTAGGAGCACTGCTTACTTTTGCAGAGGATCTGAGGTCAATTCCCAGCATACCCATGTAGTTCACAACCAATTTTAACTCCAGTTCCAGGGAAGCCAACATATTTTTCTGTCTTCCATGGACATATATGCATGCAGGCAGAACATTCATACACACAAAATGTAATAAATCTTAAGAAATATTTAAAATAAATAAAACATACCACTATAATAAATATAAATGTAAAACATTTATAAAATGTCATTTTGGAATATATATGGTCAATCTTGTGTCACATTTAATGTTTATAACTACATGAAAGATCACCATTACTATCTCCTCTTTATAAGTAACCAATGCTCAGTAACATTGAGAAATTTGATTATAGTCACTGACCAATTGTAGATAATATGATAACCTGATTTTACACCTTGGAGTTGGGTGGATGATGATTTGAGGAGGGTCTGAGAAGAGTTGGGGAAACGGAAACCATGATTAGACTATATTGTATAAAATTATTTTGAAATTAAAACCTGAAAAAATGAAATAATAATAAAAAAACAAGTATAAGATTGTGATAAATAGTCTTCCCCAGGGAAGATCACACCAACTGCTTAGCCAATACTAAATGATCATCTCTGAAAATGTATAATGGTACATATAAGTAACATTATGCGGACTGAATAGGTTGTATTAATATATTTAGGAACATATAAATATATATTCCAATTCATATATGTCTATAACAACAATCAATAAAAAAGGAGGCCATACCGTCAGCAGACCATTCCACCTGGGTATCCATCCCATGAGCAGTCATCAAAGTAGATGTGATGTGGATGTCAGGAGTGCATGCTGACAGGAGCCTAACATAGCTGTCTCCTTAGAGGTCTGCAAGAGTTTGACATACTCAGAGGCAGATGCTCACAGCTAACCATTAAACTGATCATGGGGTTCCCAATGGAGGAGTTAGAGTGAAGACTGAAGGAGTTGAAAAGGTTCGCGACCCCATGAGGAGAGCAACAATACCAACCAACCAGAGGCCCCCGGGTCTAAACCACCAGCCTGGGAGTGCTTAGGGAGGGACCCATGTCTCCAACTGTATATGCAAGGGAGGATGTTCCTGTCAGGTATAGGTGGGAGAAGAGATCCTTGGTCCCATGAAGGCTGGACATCGTGTGTGGGGGAATTCAAGGGTGGGGAGGTGAGGTGGGAGATTAGGTGGGGGCACACCTCATAGAAGCAGGAGGAGGGGGGATAGGATAGGGGGTTCCTGGGAGGGAGGGGGGAAATGGAGTAAGGGGAGAACATCTGAAATGTAAATAAAATATCCAATAAAAAAAAAAGGAGGCCATAAATTTGAAAGAGAGCAAGCAGGGGTGTATAGTTGGTTTGGAGGGAGGAAAGCAAAGGGCGAAAATCATATAATCTCAAAAACTAAAAGAAATAATTTAAAATTAAATAAAAAGCAAGCAAAATAATCAACCCCCTATTCATGTTCTACTTTAATGTTTTAGACGGCATTTGCTAAGGTCTTGAACATATTATTGAACTTAAAACAATCCAACATTGCCATGACAGTATATTTATGGCCTCCCCAAGGAAGAAGGTCCTAATATATTTGACACAGAAATTATAACATAACTCATTGTCATTGAGCAATTGAATGAACAGAGAAAAGGAGCATAAAGTGTTAGGTGGATTTTTTTCCTTTAATTAATTACTTTTTTTTTTAACACTCCAGATTCTATTCTGCTCCACTCCCAGCCGTCCATCCTCTGACTGTTCCACATCCCATACCACCTCCCTCCCCCTGTCTCTACGAGGATGTCTCCACCCTCATCCCCCACCCAACAAGACCTCTAAACTCCCTGGGGCCTCCAGTATCTTGAGAGTTAGGTGCATCTTCTCTGACTGAACCCAGACCCTGCAGTCCTCTGCTGTATATGTGTTGGGGCCTCATATCACTGGTGTTGCGGCCTGGTTGGTGGTTCAGTGTCTGAGAGATTTCGAGAGTTCAGGTTAATTGAGACTGCTGGTCCTCCTACAGGATCACGCTCCTCCTCAGCTTGGCTTAGTGGTTAAGAGCACTGACTGCTCTTCCAGAGGTCCTGAGTTCAAATCCCAGCAACCACACGGTGACTCACAACCGTCTGTAATGGGATCCAGTGCCCTCTTCTGGGGTGTTTGAAGACAGCAACAGTGTTAGGTGTTTTAATGTAGTCAAAAATTTAAAGGTAGGCAGATTTTAAACTGCATGAAAAAAATCATCTGAGTGATCTTACTCTGTTTCGCTGGACAGTGTCCTCGGGCTTCTTTCTGTTTTGATAATAACGCTATTATGGTTGATATTCCCCTATGTTTTGTGTACATACCTCTGCTGGCAAATTTTCTCACTGAATTGGTCCCTTGAGGCAGCTGCAGAGGGAATGGATAAAACTTTAAGTACTCCTTGCGTCATAAAATATATGAACAAACTATGATTATTTTTAAACATCTCTGAAACGATTTCTTACCTCTCAGCAATCGAAGGAATATACTCACTTTGGATATAATGAGAAAACATAGATGAAAACATTAGCAATGAATCCTTAACTTGTTACCTGGCGGAGGGAGTTTTTAAAGAAAGCAATGGTCGATGCATCTGCTCTTCTAGTAGTTCTAAGAAGCTGTATGTAATCTCAGGTAAGTTGAACATAAAGAGGGCAGTGGACGTCTCTGAAAGTTAATCATCAATTCAGAGCTCAACTTTGTCAAACTCAAGATTTGCTGTAATTATATTTTGAAATGTGGCATGACTGCTTATGCTAATTTATATATTTTCTGTTGGTTAAAAGCAAAGATTCGCCAGGCAGTGGTGGCACATGCCTTTAATCCCAGCACTTGGGAGGCAGAGGGAGGTGGATTTCTGAGTTCGAGGCCAGCCTGGTCTACAAAGTGAGTTCCAGGACAGCCAGGGCTACACAGAGAAACCATGTCTCGAAAAAAAACAAACAAACAAACAAACAAACAAACAAACGAACAAGCAAAGATTCATTATTTCCACAATTCTTATTCTGTATTGGATGGGCATTTAGTGCTGTTTTGAAGAAATATTCTTTAATTGCAGGTAATCTGTTGATATCTGGCATTTGACATTTATATAAATTAATGAAAATTACCAAATCTGAACCCCAGTGCTCCGTTTGACAATAAGAATAAAAGTTTTACAAATGTGTTAGAATGATTAGGATATGCAAGCTTTGATGCCTGAAATGAACAAGGCCCTTAATAAATTACTACTATGAATATATTGTCAAAATTGACAGTTCATTCATTTTAAATAAGGCATCCATAGTTTATTGTAATATAACTTAATAAACTGTCATGAAGTATTAGCTATTAGTTTTCTAACATTTCCTGAAAGTTATCCTTACAATTCTTGCTTCTCTACTAGCATTATTCTTAATGGCTCAGATTTTCTTTTCTCATTTATAAAAAACACTTATAGATATGAGTTTTAAGTAGTAAATGTGACATAGTAGTCTTTCTTTCCCTTAGTTTACTTCGATATATATATGACTTTCAGGGTTGAAAATTGATCTTGTTCATTATTATTGAAACTAAGTTAATGAATTGTATTTATATTTTCCTGGAACTAAAAAGACAAGGAACTGTGAAAATAGTAAAAAGAAAAGTTAGTAAAACTAAGTTTAATCAATCAGTGAGATCTGAGGAGTCTGCTAAATCCACATGAAAAAAAAAATCTCAAAAGAATCCTTGTGGCATAATCCACACCTTGCAGAGAGTATATTGATCACAAGAATATTTTTATTGTTTATTTTTTACTTATTTCAATTTTAAAGATTTTTCTCATAATATATTTCGATCGTATGTTTTCCCTCTTTCCCAGCTCTCTCCAAATCCTTCCCACCCCCTATTCATTCAACTTCATGTATATGGATATTTTTTGTTTACAATTTGTTATTTGAAACCTGACAATCACACTTTGATTAAATAATTATTCTTTCCTATCCTCCATTCTCCAAAATTATGAACAACTCTTTAAAATTTGAATGTGTAAAGAAGGAAGACAATGTGATCAATAAAATGTGTTTGGAGATTTGCTCTGTGCAAAATTTTTAATAACTTTTATCTAATGATGTTTGACTGAAGGAAAAAAATAGATAAATGTAGGGAAAGTTAAGAAAAAGCTGTCCTTTCAAAGTCATGTATTATGGAGAAAATAATCATTCATTGCATCATGTAATATTACTAACAATATTCAAATACACATACCAAAAACAAAATGCAATTAGTCAAACTCTCTAATGTATCTCTCAAAAGACATTCTTCAATCTTTCAGTCTTAATATATCTTTCAATATAGTTTCCTCCCATGAATTTTATATAAATTGCCCATACTTTACCTAGTTTATTGCAAGAGTCATTGTTGCTATTTATTTCACTGGAGAAGGCCATGATTTCATGATATTTTCATAATGAAAATCCAGAAAATTAATTGCTGTAATACTGAACAAATATTATCATTGTTTATTTTCATTTTTAATTTTTCAGATTCTTTAGAAGGTAAGTAAGAAGTAATTTTGATGAAATGGGTTCCTTCATTTGAAGGAAATGAGATGTTAATAACCTAACCCATGTCCTCGAGAGATGGCTCTGTGGTTAAGTGCATGGCTGCTCTTCCAGAGATCCTAAGTTTACATGCAGACAGAACACACATATGCATTAAAATATAAATAAGTTAGTAAATAAATAAATAAATAATAATAAATCTTTAAATAAAAAACCTAACCCATTTAACATTCTGAACATAAAGAGATGAGTTAAATGCTTAGAATAATGTTTATTTTGAATGAAATATATCGTTGGAATAATTTAATGGACTAGGAATCTATGAATTTTTAGAATTTGTATCAAATCCATTTAATCGTTAAATGAATCCAATCCAATGAGTTCTTATAAATGCTTTTTACATGAAAATATGTTATAACAGCCCTAGAGCTGGATACTAAATCACTTACTTACAACACGTCAAGTTGCAGTTTCTTTAAGCCTGTTTTTCTGGCCTTTGAAGACTGAATAGAAATGTTAATAGGGGAGGATGTTCTCATTTCCCAACACCTACTAAGACATTTCTATACAGAGCTTCCTGTGCTCATTCCCAGCTCTAATTCATAGGGGGAACATTTACACTGTTACCTGTCAGTGTTAAATTAAAGAACATATAAGAAGAAATGTAGATATAACCTTAAAAGAGGATGAAACATGATGTGTTGATAGATTTTCACATCCAAAATAGTACTAATGTAATGTGTATTTACATCATTTTAATTCTAAGAAGAACATTTATTCATCAACAGTTTTACATTCAGAATTATGACATAGAGTAGGGACAAGCAAGTTTCTCAGTCTTCCAAGTGTCAGGATGTTACTCTTACAGTTTTAGTAAAAAAAAAAAAAAAAAAAAAAAAAAAAAAAAAAAAAAAAAAACTGCAGAAGAAATTCCAGTATTATATTTCAGTATTATGATTGTTTTGAAATAAGCATATTGAATAAAGTAAATAATTGGGAAATCTCTCATGATGCAAAGATAAAAATCTAAATAATACACATGCACAATATAACATAGAGAAGAGAATGATGCCAACAAGTGAATAAATAAAAGCCAGTATTAACTGTGCAAATTCTTCATTTAAGCTAATATTACAGTAAGCCCAAAACATATTAAAATAGCTTTGATAATGAAATCTTGTCCTCCTTGAATGCACTAATTCACAAAGGAGTTATGGGCAAGCACAGTGTGTGAGTCTATTGACAGGAATGAATGTAAGGTTTATGTTTGGGACAGCAGGTTTACTGTTAATGTCGTAGAATAAGGAGCGAGAAAGTGATTGTTGTCATATTGAGCTATACAAACCACAATCATGACCACATAAATAATTTTCAAATGTTCAACATATGTTAACACTTATTTTTTGATGGATATTTTTATTGGATAATTAATTATTTACATTCAAATGTTTCCCTTTCCAGTTTCCCTCCAGAAACTCCCTATCCCATCCTCCTCCCTGCTTCTATGAGGGTGCTCCTCCACCAACCCACCCACTCCACCTCCCACCTACACTGGGCATCAAGTCTTTCCAGGACCAGGACTCTTTCCTATTGATGTCTGTGACAAGGCCATTCTCTGCTACATATGCAGCTGGAACATGGGTCCCTCTATGTGTACTCTTTGGTTGGTGATTTAGTCTCTGGGAGCTCTGGGGGGTCTGGTTGGTTGATATTATTGTTTTCCTATGAGTTTGAAACCCCTTCGGTTTCTTCAGTTCTTTCTCTAACTCCTCCATTGGGGACCCCATGCTCAGTCCAATGGTTGGCTATGAGCATCCACCTCTGTATTTTTCAGGCTCTGTAAGAGCCTTTCAGGCTCCTGTCAGCAAGCGCTTCATGGCATCTGCAATAGTGTCTGGGTTTGGTGTCTGTATATGGGATGGATACCAGGTGGGTAGTCTCTGGATGGTCTTTCCTTTACTCTCTGCTCCACCTTTTGTCTCCATATTTTCTCCCTTGAGTATTTTGTTCCCCCTTCTAAGAAGGACTGAAGCATCCACACTTTGGTCTTTTTTCTTGTGCTTCATGTGGTCTGTGAATTGAATCATGAGTATTCAGAGCTTTGGGCTAATATCCACTTATCAGTGAGTGCATACCATGTGTGTTCTTTTGTGACTAGGTTACCTCACTCAGGATGATATTTTCTAATTCCACCCATTTGCCTAAAAATTTCATGAATTCATTGTTTTTAATAGCTGAGAAGTAATCCATTGTGTAAATGTACCATATTTTCTGTGTCCATTCCTCTGTTGAAGGACATCTGGGTTCTTTCCAGCTTCTGGCTATTATAAATAAGGCAACTATTAACATAGTGGAGCATGTGTCCTTGTTATATGTTGGTAGCATCTTTTGGGTATATGCCCAGGAATGGTATAGCTGGGTCCTCAGGTATGTTAACATGTATAACTTTTGTACTTTAATATTGACTTGTCTGCAGAAGAAACTGTATATTTACAAGAAGAGAAAATGGAACAAAGTGGGTTACCTTATTTTCAGGCTAGTGAGTGGTTCAGATTCAACACAGGGTATGCTTAACATTTCCTGGGTGTATATCAGTTGCAAGATCATCCCACTTTCTATGAAAAGTAAAACCCTCTTTCTAATAGCATTATTAGATACATACCTTGGATCAGGGCCACAGGAATATATGCTAAATCCTTACTCCCTATTTGGGGAACCTCTATTCTGTTCTCACACTAGTCGTACTAAGTCAATATCACTACTGAAATGTCTTAGAATACTTTTCTCTCCACATATGCAAAACAATATTTTTCATAAGTTTCTGGTTCATTGAGATGAGAGGTATTGCATTATAATTTTTGATACTAAACTGTTTTTCAAACTGCCTTGAATGCGGAATTGTTCTCTGTACAAAGAAAAGTAATTAAAGAATCACTAGTATTGAAGAGCTTAAAATTTCCCCTACAAATGGAAACAGCATAATACTTGAACAATATGACAGCCCCTTGTTTTGGTTTTCATGAATCCTCAATTCTACTTGATTCTTTTTGGTTTTGTATTTAGAGCTTTAAATTTTCCCTACAGATGGAAACAGCATATTATTGAACCTTGTTTGGGTTTTCATGAACTCGTTCTACTTAATTATTTCTGATTTGTGTCTAGGTTGCAGAAGAAAATAAAGTAACTGCAGAATGAGCAACACACAGAAACCACAGAGTTTATTCTTCTGGGATTGTCAGATGACCCTAAGATCCAGGTTGTGATCTTCGTCTTTCTCTTCATCACCTACACACTCAGCGTCACAGGGAACCTGACCATCATCACTCTCACCTTGCTGGATTCTCACCTCCAGACCCCCATGTATTTCTTCCTCAGGAATTTCTCTGTTTTAGAAGTATTCTTCACAACTGTCAGTATACCAAACTTCTTGGGTACCATTATCTCGGGGGATAAAACCATTTCCTTCAACAACTGCTTAGCCCAGTTATTTTTTCTTATTTTATTTGGAGAAATTGAATTTTACCTTCTAGCTGCCATGTCTTATGACCGTTATATTGCCATATGCAAGCCTCTGCATTACCTAACCATCATGAGTCAGAAGGTCTGCACAATGCTTGTCTTTTTCTCCTGGCTGATTTCTTTCCTAGTCATCTTCCCTGCACTTATGTTACTTCTACAGCTTGATTATTGTGGCTCCAATATAATTGATCACTATACCTGTGATTATTTCCCCCTGCTTCAACTTTCCTGTTCAGATACAAGGCTCCTGGAGAGAATGGGGTTTTCTGGTGCTGTCTTTACCCTAATGTTAACTTTGGTGTTAATATTTCTGTCTTACACATACATCATCAGAACGATTGTGAAGATTCCTTCTGCTAGTCAAAGGACAAAGGCCTTTTCCACGTGTTCTTCCCACATGATTGTCATCTCCATCTCTTATGGCAGCTGCATTTTTATGTACATTAAACCCTCAGCAGCAGATAGAGCATCATTGACCAAGGGCGTTGCCATACTAAATACCTCAGTAGCTCCCATGCTAAACCCCTTCATTTATAGCCTGAGGAATCAGCAAGTCAAGCAAGCCTTTATCAACATGGCGAGGAAGATGATATTTTTCACAAGTAAATGAAATGATGTGGCCTGTGAATGAGAGGTACATTGAAGGCCAAATAAATAACAAAATAGATTTCAATGGCCTACTTGTATCATCGTGTCTCCCCAGCCTTGATCATTTTTTTTCTAACAGTTTATTAAATTATTTATGTAATTTTCACTTCATAATTCTAAACTTTTATAACATATTTTTGTAATGTAGAAATACAGTGTTTTAAGCTTTATTAATTTTACAGGTACCAATTATATTAAATAATTGATGCATTATCTGTTTATTATAATATTGATCTAGAAAAGGGAGACATATTTGTAAACATTTATGTATTATTCACTACACATTTAAAATACTACTCTGTAGTTCCCAACACTTTTTATTTTGTTTTTTAAAAAGTAATTATATAATTTTTCTCTTCCCTTTGTTACCTTCAATTTCAACTGTATATACCTCCTTGTTGTCTTTCAAATTATAGTCTCTTTTTTCATAACATGAATACCTATTCCTAAACACATAAGAACAACTCACTTAGTGTATATAAAGTCACTTATATTTACTTTCTCAAGGATTACCATTCTGTATTGAATAGTCTATTGATGTGTGCTAAGACTCTTTTGTAGAAATTCCAAACTCATTTTACTTGTGAAAAAAAAAGATTTAAATACCATATCAATGAAAAAAATGTTAAGTTTTATTTATTATTAAAGACATTTTAGCTGATGCTCACTCTCAGTTCTGCTCCAATGATTTGATTGTTGATGAGACAGCATAGACCATTACTCATTTAAGCTTTAAGTATTAAATAAACATTTACATTATTAAATATTCTAGTAGCTTAGCATACAAATAAATTAACATCTTCCCTAAATGTAACTGATATATATGGATGTATGAATAAATATATAAAATTGTAGACAGTAACACACAGAACACATGTAAAAAAACAAATAGTGAAGAAATGGCAATTAGTCCAGGAGACAAATTTGCTTTCACAGAGTTTATCAAGTGAAAACAATATTCTGAACATTAGTAGATGAATATTTAAAATTTATACTTATGTTTGTATGTATGCCTTGCTCAAAACTGTTCTGTAATTTGAGGGTTCATATATATTTATATATATATATGCATTATATCTACACAAGATAATACATTAAGTATTCACATATTTATTATAAATATGAATATCAATATATACATATATGTGGATGTATATATATACATGTACCATATATTATATATATATATATATATATATATATATATATATCAAATATATATATTTCGTGTCATACTTTCAATGAGTTTGAACTATGGTATGTACTTATAACATTCCTAAATATTTAAGTCAATGATTTACATAAATAAATATTCAGAAGCCAAAGTGATTAAGAATGTAGTGCTTCCAGAAGGCCTGAGTTCAGTTTCCAGTACCCAGGTCAGCTGGCTCATGATCATCTGTAACACTGGTTCCAAAGATGTCCAACTATTCTGTCTTCTATGTCCCCCTG
This sequence comes from Mastomys natalensis, assembly GCA_021653895.1. Taxonomy (NCBI): domain Eukaryota; kingdom Metazoa; phylum Chordata; class Mammalia; order Rodentia; family Muridae; genus Mastomys; species Mastomys natalensis. The sequence continues at coordinate 241,120 of JAJTUV010002407.1, forward strand.
AACTCATGCACACATATGCACACACAGAGACAACCCACACATGCACATAGTTAAAAATAAATAAAATATATCTTAAAATATCTGCAAAAGTTTCATAGGTGTAAAGTGATTGTTACAGTTTTGACATAACTAAAAGCTTCGTGTGCTCAAAGGTTGATTTCCCAATGGAGTTACTATCAAGGACTGATTGATTAGCTCTTGAGAAATATCTTGGAAATAGATGGATCTAGTGAAGGTTTCTGGATCATGTAAGTAATTTACCAAGACAAATATGTTACCAAGTATCGTGGAGATTCCTCTTGCAGGTTCTTTATCTTCTTTACAGAAAAAAAAAATTAGAAAGAAGTTGAAAACAGAAAGATTTTTAAAAGAATAGCAGAGGAGGCTGTAACTTGGTAGCTTCCAGGAGGATGGAGTTGGATCAAGAAAAGGAGAAGGCCATGCTTTTTAGAAATTAATGGAAGAGATGGGCTCTTCAATGAAAATCTCCAAGCTCTTCCACTGGGTGTGAGGGAGGCAGGGAGGAAGAGAAGGAGAGAGAGATATGATTTTCACAATTATAGATTCAAATTTATTTCTATAGAAATATTCTATATAAGTTTTTATTGTAGTAAGGAATAGCAGAAAGTTCAGTTTTCATTTATTTCATAGCTGGCATCAAGCACATGACTCTAGACTCAGAGAATTTACAATAACATTTTCTATGGGTAATTAAGGTCAGAGGATTTGGATCATTTTACAGTTCAAACAATCTATAAAAGCTTCCTTATATAATCTCAATGTAAAGAGGCCCACCTGCTCAGGGAAGGCACGGCTTGTGGATAACTGGGCCCTCCTACATCCATTAATAATCAAGAAAATGCCCCACAGAAATACACACAGGCCAATGTGATACAGTTGATTCCTCAGGTGAGAGTCTCTCTTCCAAGGTATGTCTGTGTTTGTATCAAATTAAAACAACAACAACAACAACAACAACAAAGAAACCAAACTAGCCAACACAGAGGATTTGTTTTGCATTTCTGGTTTTTAGTTTGGTTTGCTTTTTTGCTTTTGATACAGTCTCTCTATATAGCCCTGGCTGTCATGGAACTTGCTTTATACACCAGACTGGTCTCACACGTGTTGGGGTGGGGGCAATGATTGGGATGTGGAATGAATAAATTAATGAAAAGAAGAAGACCTGAAGATAGAAAATTATGTTACATATGAAGCCAAAGATAGAAATAAAGACCTCTTCCTAAGACAGAAATAACATTTAGAGATTCACTAAGAAACATGTGATCAAAACATATATTATAGTCTTGAACCATGAATACAATACATGTCATCTATTGCTGGTGGGAGTGCAAACTTGTACAGTCAATATGGAAATCAGAATGATAGTTACTCAGAAAGCTGGGAATCAATCTACCTATAATACAACTATACAACTCTTGGGTATATACCTAAAGCTTGCCTCATCTTACCACAAGGACATTTGGTAAACCGTATTCACTGTTGTTCTATTTATAATAGCCAGAAACTTGGAACAACCTAGATGTACCTCAGCTGAATTATGGAGAAAAAAAATATGTGGTACATTGTCACAATGGAGTATTATTCAGCTGTTATAAAAGCTAACATCATTAAGGGCAATGGAACTAGAAAATTCTAAGTGAGGCAACCCAGATTTAGGCAGATAAATATTTACTTATATGTGGATATTAGCTATTAAATAAATGTTAACCAGCTACAATCTGTAGACTCTGAATGCCTAGGTACAGAGGAGAGGACTGGGGATCCTTTGAGAGCATGAATCTCCCAGGATAGGGAAATAAAATAGATCTCATGGTTAACTGAAGGTGGAAGAATGGGAACAGGAGGATCAGGTGGGAAGGTAGAGGGGAATTTTAGGTTAGGGAGGTCATACAGGGAGAGACAGAACTAAAGAGTATTTGGGGGGTGAAATGGAAATCTAGAACAGTGGAAACTTTCTAAAATCTTTGAAGGGGAACTTAATGAAGTTCCCAATAATGAGAGAAGACAGAACCCTGTTGAGGTTTGGACTACTGCTATGTATTGTAATGCTAACTTCTAAACCCAAGATCTAGTCTTATGAGTAAGTTCTCAACATTATAAGCTTCTGGCGTGACACCTTGTTGCTTGATTTAAAAGTATTGGAAATAAAATTGGCTACAGCCAATTACTGGAGGGATTAGAGGTACATGTGTTTGGAGTGACTAGATACATTCAGTCTAATAGAAGAGAAAGTGGAAAATAGCCTCGAATGCATGGCACAGGGGAAAATATCCTGAACAGATTACCAATAGCTCAGGCTGTAAGATTAACAATTGATAAATGGGACTTCTTGGAACAGAACAGCTCCTGTAAGGCAAAGGGCACTGTCAATAGAACAAAATGGCAACCTATAGACTGAGAAAAGGTCTTCACTAACTCTACAGCCAATAGAGGGCTAATATCCAAAATATGTAAAGAATTCCAGAAGTTAGACTTCAAAGAACCCCTAATAACACAATTAAAAAAAATGGGTTACAGAGCTAAACAGAGAATTCTTAACAGAGGAATCTCTAATGGCTGAGAAATACTTAAAGAAATATTCAGCATCTTTAGTCATCAGGGAAATGTAAATCAAAATGACCCTGAGATTCCATCTTACTACAATTAGAACAGCTAAGATCAAGGAACAGCACATACTGGCAAGGATGTGGAGAAAGGAGAAAACTCCTTCACAGCTTGTGAGATTGCACTCTGGTACAACCACTCTGGAAATCAATCTGGCAGTTCCTCAAAAAAAAAAAATGGATATAGTTCTACCTGAAGAACCAGCTATGCCACTTTTGGACATATACCCAATAGATGCTCCACCATACCACAAGGACATGTGCTCCACTATGTCATAGCAGTCTTATTTGTAATAGCCAGAAACTAGAAGCAACCCAGGTGTCCCTCAACAAAAATGTAGCAGACATTGAAGGAAAGGCCCTCCAGTGACCAGCCCAACTTAGAATCCATCCCATGGGTAGATACCAAACCAAGACACTGTTACTGATTTTATGTGTGCTTGCAGATAGGAGCATGGTATGGCTGTCCACTGAGAGGCTCTACAAGCAGCTGACTGAGACAGGTGCCGATACTTAAGAGCCAACCATTGGACTGAGGTCGGGGACCCATAGGGAAGAGTCAGGGGAAGGATTGAAGGAGCTGAAGGGGATGGCAACCCCATACAAAGACCAACAGTATCAATTAACCTGGATCCCAGGGAGTTCCCAGAGACTAAACCACCAACCAAGGAACATGGACTGGTCTGTGGCCCCTGGCACATATGTAGAAGAGGACTGCCTTGTCTGGCCTCATTGAGAGAGGATGAGTCTAATTGTATAGAGATTTTATGACTCAGGGAAGGGGGATTCCAGGAGGAATGTACCCTTTCACTGGTGAAGGGGGGAGGATTGGGTGAAGAACACGGAGGAGGTACCACCAGGAGGGGGAACAACATTTGGGATTTGTTGCTGCCTTTTCTATCTCAGTAACTTGCAGAGCAGCTTCCTCCTAGAACTATACCCACAGGGAGTAATCTTACACTTTAGTTATATCTTGATTTCTACATGTCCTAAACCTTAGCTTAAGACATTTTCAACAATAGGAGTTTCAAGGTTCGGAGTTTGGGTCATTTACTTGGTTTACTGGTTTCATTCTTCTTTCCCTGTCTCCATTTGTCTGTAAAGAATTTGTTACAGCAGCACAAAATATAAGCCTATGTATAAAAATATAAAAAAATAGTAAATGCCAGTGAGAATGCAGGGAGAAGGAACCCTGATATAGTCTCCACAGAGATGTACATTAGTACATTCATCATAGAAACCAGCATAGGAGCTCTTTAAAATCACTATAAATAGTATTAGCATATTTACCCTGCTGGGAGCCTGCCAGGACTGGAATGGGTTGAAAAGAGACACAGAGTAGGACCCAGGGGTAGCTTTAAAGACTGATGGTCTCTGGATGTTCTAGTTCTCTAACTGTACTGAATGTTTGCTGATAATTTCTTAAAAGTCCTAAAAACATTCTTGCTCATTCTGAGGGTTAAAAACTGCTGGTTTATGCGATTAAAACTGGTAGTCAGTGGGGATTAAGTAAAATAGCCTATACCTCTTTTCCCACAGGAACTTCCATAGCTTTAACTCCCAGCCTGGTAATTGAAGTTGTAGGAAGAAAAAGGAACACTTTGAAAAGTGATTTTAATCTTTATTTCTATGTTCTATATCTAAAATGTTCTCTGAGAAAGTTCTCTAAGAAAAAGATCTACAGAAAAAGATTCTCTCCTCTCTTTGTTCTCAGCACTTATACATCTTTTACTTATAAATGATCACATAGTAAGAAGTTCGTTACAAGTTTACACATAAATTCAAATCATTGATTGAATAAGAAGTTTACAATAGAGAATGTTTACATGCATATCCTTTAAGAGTAGTTATTTGGCTAAACATTCGTTATCTGTCACAAGCTCAACAGGTCCACTGAAAGTTAAAAACCATAATTTTTGTGACTAAGTTATTGAAGTTTTATATAGATAAACCCAGTCAATTTTTTATCTTCTGTCCTTGCACCTATAATAAATCATTAGTTCCCTTTTAATGACCTTTGGGTAATTGTTTTACAAACTCTTGGAATGTGCTCTAAGTTGCAAATGCCTGTTTTCCATCTCAGAAGCAATTAACTCATGACACTTGAAGACTGGCAGAGTTCTCATTGCAGTTTTGACATTAGAAAGGACTTCTTAATAGCCATCCTATTGTAAAATATCTTAATAATTACTAATATAATTTTAGGAGTTCTTATAGGATCATAATTAAGGAATTAGAAATCATCTGTCTATATACCATTACTACAAGACAATAAATCTTCATTGTTCTGAAGAAATTTGCTCAAAAGGGTGAGCTAATACCTAGGAATTGTTATATATTTAATAATTACAGGAAAAGCATCTTAATAGCAGGACTCTTTCCTAAAATGTAATCTCCTTGGCCTTGCCTAAAGAAGTGATCTGTCATAACTTTACAGTCCATGGTAGAACTATTTCAGAAAGATCACCTGCTAGTTTTTAGCTTCTCATTGGTGGCTCCTGATATTACCCCATATATCATTCTCGAGAATACATTAGAGATGGATGATAAAGTGCTACTTGCTGTAAGGTCTCTCACTGTCTGCACATTGTCCAGTTGTATGTCTCTGTGTTAATTACTGCCTACTATAAGAAGAAGCTTCTGTGACTAAAGTTGACTAATTCACTGATCTATGGATATAGCATATGCCATTAGAGGTCATTTTGTTGCTATGCTAACAAGCAAAATAAGTATTAGTAGTTTTCTCCTTAGGATCTATGACTTATATAGTCTCCAGTTGACCTAATCAACAATGCTAGACATGAGTTCCATCTCATAGAGTGGGCCTTAAATTCAAAAAGGGTGATTTGTTACTCTCATAATATTTATGCCACTATTGTACCGCTATGGCTTGCAGGGGGGTTGCTGTTGTATCACAGGGTGTGTATCCAGGAAATATTGATGGCTACTTTTCTCCTCCAGTTATGTTTATAATACTTTCCAGTACTATGAACTCTAGTCTCTAGGAGTGAAGTTTCTAGTTGAACACTACCTCAGTCTCTCCATGCTTGATGAAGTACGTGGTGTCTTCAAGCAATATGGCTTACTGTCAGATGGTGGTGGGTAACCAATAGCTTTGACAATAGCCTTAAACATAGGAGTCTGTGGACTCCCTTTGGCCAATGACTTACTATGATGTAAACCATTCCTACCTAGTACCAGAGGTCTTACTTTATGGAATAAAATATCTGGTTGGGCATTTTCTTCCCCTTTATGTAGTGACTCCATTAAAACTTCCAGTGTGTGTGTGTGTGTGTGTGTGTGTGTATGTTGTGTGTGTGTATGTATGTATGTATATAGTTTCTAGACAAGCAGGTTTCCATATGGCTTTTCAAAAATATCTGAAGTGCAATATCAGTGCTACAATAATGAGTTAAGGAAGGAAATAATAATAACTGGCAACTTGTCCCTTTTTGGGATATTTTAAGTTTTTGCTTTTGCTTGTACATTAAGCATTGATTTTTAAAATAAATACATGGAACTCTAAAATGTATAATAGTAGTGATGCTGACCCCTTTTAAAGAAAGCACACAACTAACACAAATAAAAAGGTCATTATCTAAAATTTTTAAAAGGCCTCCAGTTTAACTTGTCTCTCTCTGGTATGTGTGAATGTTTTTGTATAGTACCTCCATAAAAAAGAGCAAAATCAGTTAATTTTCATAAAAAGGGATGTACTGGAATTGAGTATGCAAAATAAATAAGAATCTAAAGGCAAGTGGATGAGATTTCTCACTCATAGAAAATAAATCAAGAAATGATTTAAATTAGGAAAGATGCATATGATATAATTCTAGACAATATATGCTATAAATGATTCTGAATATTTGAAGAAAACCCACTCGATTGTGGAGAATGAAAGAAACAGGAACGCTTGTTCATTGATGTGAGGAATTGGTTCAGTCCAGATAGAAAATTTATTTAGTTTTATTTAAATTACTGGTTATTTTTGATTTAGGAATTCCATTGTGAGGAGTTCATCCCAGAGTCGATAAGAAAATTTTAAACACTGAGCAGTTTATAGCTTTTGAAAATACACCACAAAATATTGATACACAACTTTAGATATTAATAGTTTTCTAATGAGTCTAATTGGAAACCGTTGCCTGACCTCTAAGAGAATAATAAAATAAGTGAGGGTTCAGCCCTACAAAGAGCTATGCAGCTGGAGTTGCATTTGAAATGCCTCCATGTGTTGACCCTGTCCTGTGATTGACAGTAAATGATTTTAAGCATACAAGTCAAGGCGAATTAGGGTTTTTGTAGAATAACACATTTATCTTAAAATTAATTTGCGTGTAATAGGTTTGTATGTTCATGTTTATTTTTATAAACAGCACTTCCGCATCATACAATTGTGTGAGTCCCTTAGGAAATGACGGTGTTAGGTCTAGTTACCCTGAGAATTGTTTGTTCTTATTAAATGTTTTCCTATAGGAAACAGGGGCATAAATTCTTCATTACTTCAGAGATGGTGAGTTTCCATATTATGGTATATATCACTTTTAACAACATTTTATATACTTTAAACGAATTAACTGTAGTACTGTATAATATGAATTTCATGAACCTTCCTATCATTCATTCATTAGTAAGAAATATCTCTAAGATGACATACAAATAAGCAAATCTCTCATATATTTTGGAATAGAATGAGGAAAAGGAATGGTCCATCCACTCTTTGTTCACCAGCATAATAACTGACATACAGAAGCACAAGTTTGACAGAATTTACATGTTCAACTGAAGGAAGCTGTGAAACTAATACGGGGATAGTGTTTAAATATCTTCTTATGTTTACTCATAAAAAGGTAATTTAAGTGATTACAAAAATGTTTTAACATTTGAAAATCATTTAAATGTATGTAGTATTCATAAGATCCAACAAAACTAAATGCAATTGTATTTCTTTTCCTGTGAGCCCTATAATCCATAATGTTATTTGTATGGTTTCCCCTTATAGTAAGGACATATTATGGAGATATATGGTATGTGTAATTGTTAAAGCAGAACAAATCAATAGTTTTATGTGAGGGAAATTTATTGTAAGCGCAATATAATTAAACATTTACATCAGTATTACCAATGAAAAGTTTTATAAATGATAATATTTTCCTTTATATTGTTTTATAACATCTGCATGTTCTGATGAACATTGATAACCACTGCACTGTTCCTTACAATGGTTTATGGATCTGTGAGAGATGAATAAATATTAGAATAGTAACTATTTTTTCCAAGCAAAGATCGTGTGATACATTATATTTTCTTTGTTCCAGGCTGCTTTATCTGCATAGAATATCCTATTTCAAGTCTTCGTTCCTTTACAAACCACCTAAATACCCCAATTCTCATATATCTCCTTCTGTATATTTCTGTAAACACCACAGAAAAGAACATTGATTTTCAATTATCCTTTGTTCCTTTTATGTTTGTGTTTTGTATTTTTAATGTTTTTAAAGAATAATTTGTACCTCATAGGTTGGAAATAATTCTATTATCATTCACAATGCAGAACATATGATCTTAACTATTCTCTAAATGGTTTCAATGATTATATTATGGTTCTTTAGAAATCTGTTAAAAGGTTTTTCTCTAGAGATGTCACTAATTCTTTATCTAATAAGTGTTCTCTAAGTTGACTTTTAATTGGAATTTGAATAAGATCTTTCAGAACAGCTTTTATAAAATAAAATAATTTTAAATTCATGACTTCTGAATACAGCTTCAGTTAGTAAACTCAAGCCACAATATTTTACATTTGATATTATTCATATCATATCACTCTATCTTTTCTCAGTATGTTCTAAAATATTTACATGTTTTCTCTGTTTATTCAATAGTTTACCAGGCATTTCATATTACTATACCCTGCATCAATACCACAGAAATAAGAAAAAGATATGTTGCTCTCTGTAAGAACATTACCAAAGTGTTCATAATGAAAGAATGTCATGCATGGGGTGTGGAACCAGAGACAACCCAGAAGCTTTAAATGAAAAGTAAACTAATTCAGCATCCTTTGTAAAGTGGAAATACCTGAACACCAGAGTCAGCAGCCATAAAACAAAATTACTCAAGAATCAGGTATACTAATCTTTTATTGATTAGATAAAATAGTACCAATGAACTAACCCTAATTACTGGCATGGGCTAGGTTTGTTACTGTGGGTGTGTATATTTATTTCCAGACACAGATTGTTGTCCACATGTCATTTGATTCACTATACAAATCCTAAAACTAATCAGGAAATTATCTGCTATTTAACTTTTCACTTTGTACAAGGCATGTAAATTTTCTAAGGTTCAAATTACTCAAAATAAATATTCCAGGTTTTCAAAACTTTATGCTTACACGACTACAAAACAGGTAGGTAATATAAATCTTTAATATTGAATCAAAGTGCTCTATAAATATAAGGTAACTGCCTTACACAATTATTTTAAAGTGAAAAATGGCCCATAGTTTTACTTGAAACACTGGCTTGCTGGGGCTGTGAGGCAGGAGTGGGTGGGTGGGGGAGCATCCTCATAGAAGCAGGGTAAAGGGAGATGGGATAGGGGATTGGCTGAGGGGAAACTGGGAAAGGGGATAACATTTGAAATGTAAATAAATAAAATCTCTGATTAAAAAAAACATTAGTTATTCATTTTTCCACATAGATATTTTTTTCTCTATTCACGAGACAGAAGACAATAATGGGAAATCCTACCAGTAAGACAGTTTATGTTAATAGGTTCAATTGATGATTCAGGTTGAAATCAATGTGATGTTCTTGTTTCCCAGTTATTTTCTAGGGAGTGAGCTCTGATTATCACCACACCCACATGGCTAGAGTCTCATACTATAACCTCGTGTATTTTCTTCTTTAGAGATTTTCTTTCTTAGAAATGCTCTATATGTATATGGGAGTTACTATGGCTACTGGGAACACCACTGTATCACTTAAGTGGCAACTTACTCAAGAGAATTAATAGAGAAAATTTCCAATACCACATACTTGAATATTTTATTTAAGCAAATTACTGGAAAGGCAGGTACAAGTGAACAGTAATGCAATTAAGGGATCACTTCATATAACTGGCATGTCTCCTGTAAATGGGCCAAAAGGACCCAGTCAACTTTGAGTTAAGTAATATTCTGAGTCTGGCTAGCCTTATATAATACTTACCTAAGCCACAGTCATTTGGGAAGACGAAACTTCAGTTGAGAAAATATCCCCAACAGATTGGACAAGCCTGTTGCATTTTCTTGACTGATAGTTGATGTGGAAGGGTGGTCCTGGGAGCAATCTGAGAAAGACAAATGAACCAATCAGCTAGTCAACAGCACTCCTCCATGGCCTCTGCATCAGTCCCTGCTGCCAAGTTTCTTCCCTGAGCTCTCACCCTGGAGTCCCCCCTGACAAACTTATAAGCTCTGATGTGAAGCAAACCCTTAAATCATTTCCTTTCCATGTAACTTTTGGCCTTGGTGTTTTCACAGCAATAGGAAACTTAACTATGACACGTACCAATGAGGTCTAAGATACATTCATGAGATGAAATCTAAACTCATTAAAATATTTTTGCATCGGTTATACTGAAAATGTGTCTTGCTGTGAGTATAAAGTAATGAATACTTTCCATACGCTGTTATATGTGATAGTAGTTGTTTTTGTTTTTTCCTTTTATTTTGTATTTTATTTATTTATGTAGACTTACTAGGAAAAAAAGGAGAAATGAAGAACCAATCTGTGGAGATTGTGTTCATTTTGCTTGGACTGACAGATGACCCTCAGCTACAAATTCTGATTTTCCTGTTTCTGTTTTTCAATTACATCTTGAGCCTGATGGGGAACTTAGTAATTATCTTCCTCACCCTGCTGGATCCCCGCCTCAAGACTCCAATGTACTTTTCCTCCGGAATTTCTCCTTCTTAGAAATTGCATTCACCACTGCCTGTATTCCACGGTTCTTAATGAGCATTCTCACTGGAGACAGAACAATTTCCTACAATGCTTGCGCAGCTCAATTATTCTTCTTTTTTCTCTCACTAATCACAGAGTTCTACCTCCTGGCTGCCATGTCCTATGACCGCTATGTAGCCATCTGCAGACCACTGCACTACCCCATCATCATGAATAGCAAAGTGTGCCACCTGCTGGTCCTCAGCTGCTGGGTAACTGGGTTCTTAGTCATCTTCCCCCCTTTGCTCTTGGGACTCAAACTGGATTTCTGTGCTTCCAAAACGATAGACCACTTCCTGTGTGACACTTCTCCTGTGCTGCAGCTGTCTTTCACAGACACACGTTTCATAGAATTGATGGCTTTTGCCTTAGCTGTCATGACACTTATCATCACCTTGATTTTAGTGATTCTCTCCTACACACTCATCATCAAAACCATCCTAAAGTTCCCTTCAGCTCAACAACGGAAAAAGGCCTTTTCCACCTGCTCCTCACACATGGTTGTTGTCTCCATTACTTATGGGAGTTGTATCTTCATGTACATGAAAACATCAGCCAAGGAGAGAGTAGCTTTAAATAAAGGTGTCTCTGTTCTCAACACTTCTGTGGCCCCTTTGCTAAATCCTTTCATTTACACCCTAAGGAACCAACAGGTGAAGGAAGCTTTCAAGCAGGTGCTTCACAGATTGTGTTATTCTCAAAACAGTGAATTAAGTCTTAGACCTAAATAATATGCTCCTGGAACATGAATGAAAGAGGGGAATATAATTTTTAAGTATTTCAGCTATGATCTATGCTTTAAGTCTCATGTTCTCTATTACCTTTTCTCTCCCAGCCCCCTTACAGTCCTTTCCTTCCTCCATCCATTTTTTTCTCTGATACCTCCTACATCATTTTAATCTGAAATTAAACCAAATATCTACAGGTGAATTTTCAGTTATGTTGAGACCATTTTTTTTCTTCTGGAATTTCATGTAAAAGACATCCTTCACTTTGAAGTTTATTTTTGGATTTTCATGCTCCACATAAAATTGTGAGGTCTCTCATGCTATAGTTGGTTCAGGATATTGATTTGATATAGGATCCTGTTGTACTTTTTTGGAAAAAAGAGAAAACACTGTGAAAGGCTATACCATTATCTTAGTATTTAAGAAAACTTGTTGCTTTTGCAGAGGACCTAGGTTTGTCATTCAGTACTTGCACGGTAGCTCGCCACCATTCAATGCCTTTTGTCTTTGTAGGCATTATATGCCCATGGAATACAGGCACACACATAGGCAAGACATTCAGATACATACAATAAAAACAATTATTTTTTAAAAAACCCATCATGGATGTCATATTAGCTCTTCACTCTCTGTGTAAAGAACAACAGTTATATTACACTCCCATTTCCGAACTTTTCGTAGAAATCCTCTCATTGAGCCACAGCAAATTGGAAATAAAAGAAAAAAAAATGACTTTCTGGTTTCTCCTCTCTTGAGTAGGGAGCATCGTATGTGATGTTTGTGTCAGCACACAGTTCAATGCAGAGTCCATGAAAATCACTTAGAAATTATATCCTATTGTCAGTCTCTTGACCAGTTTTGACTTCTGCATCTTCCTGTATCATTTGCTTCCATTATGTATAATTATCTGAAATAACTTGACACTTATAAATATTGAATCCATATGATTTATTCATATTCCCTCAAACATCTCTGATGCATTGGTTATAAACATGTCTATTGTCTGTTAAAATGAAAAGTTAAGAAAGAATAATAAACTTTAGCTCTTAATTTTCCTGAGATCTATCTGTCCCCAGAGAGAGAAAGGCCCACATTTGAGTTCTAGGAAAAATTCCTTCTAATCATTATATCTCAGACCCTGTGAGAATATGTATTCTTATTTGTTAATCTATTAGTGAACCAAAAAAGCTTTTAAAATTAGCAAGATTTGACATAATACACGCTATCAGGCATATTACATGTTTGTAGCTTCATTTATTACAGAATGTGGCCTATACAAATAGTGTAACCCTGCGAGTATGTATTTGGATATAAAATATGTAATAATGGGCTACAGATATGGCTCTGTCAAGGACAAGCTTTGACATCACAGGGTAAAATGAGGCAGTGAAGGGGTATGGCTTGGTGATTGGGGCCCGAATTGATGACTCTGTCAATTTAACTCTCTTGCTATTCAGGACCAAAAGCTGAAGACTTCTGGCATTTTAACTCTTCTTGCTATTTGGGCAGCCAAAAGCTGTTGGTTTCTGTTAATTAACTTTTGCTGATAGCAGTAGGTGAAAAGAAACTTAGTTACTTGGATTTTTTGCTCTTTGACTTAGGGATCCTTGCTGGTCATGGGAGAGGCTCAGAATTGAACACTTTGCAAGTCAGAGAGAAAAGAAAAGAGAAGAGAAGAAAAGGAAAGAAAAGAAAAGAAAAAAGAGAGAAAGTATATTAGATATAGAGACAGCACACACTAGATGAGCTGAAAAAAAGGACCACCATACTTTATTGTAGTTCTTAGTTTTAATACTTTCTTAGGATAATTGATCACATGATTTTTCTAAGCATTTTTATATTCTTTATGTTCATAGTAAGATTAAGGCAATAGTTCATGTTATAGATAGACAAGACTTAAGGAGTTACAACAGAATTCTTTACATGTCTTTCCATTAAGACTAATACCTAAGTAAACATTCATTATCTGTTACTAGCTCCATGAGTTCGTTATAAGTGTAAAGCAATAATTATCATGTCCTAAGTTGGGATGGTTTTATCAAGAGACAATCATCTGCCTTGTGTGTTATTATTTTGAAGTCTTGTATAGTAACTAGTCCATCATTTATTTTCTGTCCCTGCACCTATGATAAATTGCCCATTACCAGTTTATGACCTTTAGTTGCCAGATAGTGGCCTCATTCCTAACCAAGAAAGAATGTTGTTCTTTTTTTTTTTTTCTCTTTTACTTTTTTTTTTTATTGGAAATTTTATTTACATTTCAGATGTTTTCCACTTACCCCGTTTTCCCCCTCCCTCCCAGGAACTCCTTATCCCTTCCCCCTTCCTCTTGCCTCTATGATGGTGTACCCCACCCACCCTCCCCCATACCTCACCTCCCCACCCTCGAATACCACCCCCCCCATGATGTCCAGCCTTCATGGGACCAAGGATCTCTTCTCCCACTTATAAATAGCTCCCTTGCATATATAGCTGGAGCCATGGGTCCCTCCCTAAGCACTCCCAGGCTGGTGGTTTAGACCCTGGGGGCTCTGGTTGGTTGATATTGTTGCTTTCCTCATGGTGTCACGAATCCTCTCAACTCCTTCAGTCTTCACTCTGTCTTCTCTGTTGGTAACCCCATGATCTGTTTAATGGTTTGCTGTGAGCATCTGCCTCTGAATATGTCAGACTCTTGCAGACCTCTAAGGAGACAGCTATATCAGGTTCCTGTCAGCATGTACTTCCTGACATCCACATCAATGTCTACCTTTGGTGCAAGAATGTTGTTCTTGATCACAAGTTTGTTCCAAGCCGGCTTTCTTTTCCTAGTGCAATTAGCCCATGACACATGAAGGTTTACTAGCTCTATTTGCAGCTTTTATCCTACAGGGGGCTTGAAAATACATCTTCATATTGATTCTGTAGAAAATCTCCCCAATAGGGCATGCTGATGACCAGAAATCATTAGGCTGTGTAATAGGGGCAGGAAGGTAATATCGGTAGTGAAAAGCAATCCTGGGATAAAGTCTCTGAGAACTTGCATCTTAGAGCTCACCCATTGCAGACATGCAAGATGGTAGGCCATCTCCAGAAAACTTACTTGCTTGTCATAGCCTTTCCTAGATGGCTTCTGACATGGTTCAGTGGGCAAAACATGTAACATAAGAGACTGTTTAAAGGGTCAAGGAGATTTTTTCTTTTGCTTTTTTGGATCACTTTTCCCCAGCTAATTTTTTATTCACTTCACATCCCAATATATGCCCCATCTCCTTCTTCCATTCCCCCTCTTTTTCTCCTCTGAGAAGAAAGAGGGGCCTCTGCGTATCACTCCATCCTGGCACACTAAGTCTTTGCAGGACCAAGGGCATCCTCTCCCACTGAGGCTATGCAAGGCTGACAAGTTTTGGGCATTGAATCTACAGACAGGCAACAGATCCAGGGATCAGTCCTTGTTCCAGTTGTTTGGGAACACACATGAAGACCATGTTTAGGGCACTTAGGTCCAGTCCTAAGTGGTTGGTGGTTCAGTCTCTGGGAGACCCCAAGGGCCAGGTTAGTTGACTTTGTTGGTCTTCCTGTGGAGTTCCTATCCTCTTCAGTTCCCTTAGTCCTTCCCTCAAATCTTCCACATGGCTCCCAAAGTTCCACCTAATGTTTAGCTGTGGGTCTCTGCATCTGTTTCCATCAGCTGCTATTTGAAGCCTTTCCAAGGACAGTTATCTTAGGATCCTGTCTGCTGGCACAATAGAGTGATAGTCTCAGGGATTAGTTCTTGCCAATGGGATGGGTCTCAATTTGGGCCAGTCATTGATTGGCCATTTTTTTCTATCTATGCTCCATCTTTGTCATGTACATCTTGTGGGCAGGACAGATGTTGATATGAAGGTTTTATGGGTGGGTTGCTGTCCTTTACCATCCACTGGGAGTCCTGCCTGGCTTCAGGAGATGACCATTTTTGGCTTCCATATACCCTATTCCTAGGAATCTCAGGTAGAGTCACCCTTATAGACTCTCTGTGGCCTCCTCCCATCCAGGTCTCTGGTACATCCTAGAGATGCCTTACCATGTCCACTGACTGTTTACATTCTCTCTCCTTTGCTCCCCTTACACCTGATCCCTTTCACCCCTTTGCCTTCCCTATCCCCTCTCCCACCTAGTTGCCTCTCTCCATCAAATTCCAATATCTTTTATTTCCCTTCTGAGAAAGATTCACGAATCTTAACTTGGGCCCTCGTTGTTATTTGGCTTCTTTGGGTCTGTTGATTATAGTGTATTTATCCTGTCCTTTATGGCTAATATACACTTAGAAGTGAGTACACAACATGCATGTCCTTTTGGGTCTGGGTTACCTCACTGAGGATTTTCTAGTTCCACCCATTTGCCTGCAAAATTCATGATGTCCTTGTTTTTAATATCTGAATAGTATTCCATTGTGTAAATGAACTGCATTTTCTTTATCCATTCTTCAGTTGAGGGACATCTGGGTTGTTTCCAGTTTATGGCTATTATTAATAAACCTGCTATGAACTTAGTTGGGCAAGTGGTCTTGTTGGATCATTGAGTGTTTTTGGGTATGTGCCCAGGAGTGGTATAGCTGGGTTTAGAGGTAGAAGTATTCTCAATTTTCTAAGAAATCTCCGAGTTGATTTCCAGAGTGGTTGTACAAGTTTTCAGTCCTGCTAGCAATGGAGGAGTGGTCCATTGCTCTACATCCAAGCCAGCATGTGCTGGCCCTTGAGTTTTTGATGTTGGCCTTAGATCTTTTGTTGTTGTGCTTGTTTAATGTTATAAAAAGATTTTATTTAGTTACCTGGAAGATTTTACTAAATTGTTCTTTGACATTTTATAAGTGTGTAAAGTCCACTCTGATTATTGTAAGACCTATCATCTCTAATCCCCCTCCCATCCTTATTATTACCCTCCATTTTCCTTCTTAAAAGTTCCTTTCTGTGTCTCTTCCTGTGCCTATCTCTTCTGTCTGTCTGTCTGTCTGTTTGTCTATCTGTCTGTCTGTTTCTCCTGTGTCTCTCTTTCTCTACTCTCTCTGTATTTATTTCTGTCTCTGTTTCTCTGTATCTCTCCCTCCATCTCTCTCTTCATACTCACTGACTTTATCCAGGATGATCTGTTTGACCATAGTTTTGGAACTAAACACTGGAATCCAGGGGAGTCCTCAGAGAGTACAACTAAAAGGAATGATGGCTCCTTTCCCATAGTCCATCAGTAGCAATAGTTCATGAATAAATGTAAAGATGCTTGAGACTTTTTTTGATTCATGATTGACTGTTGATGTGTAGAGTCTTGTGGCAACCCATTACAGGTAGCCAGAGCTGCTATAAGGTTATACCTGTACTAGCTGTGCATGCCGTGCCCAAAAGACAGCATTTTCCAGCCTGTCTCCCTCTCTTTGGGTTCTTATATTCCTC
Source organism: Mastomys natalensis (assembly GCA_021653895.1). Taxonomy (NCBI): domain Eukaryota; kingdom Metazoa; phylum Chordata; class Mammalia; order Rodentia; family Muridae; genus Mastomys; species Mastomys natalensis. Next base: position 257,868 of record JAJTUV010002407.1, read on the forward strand.
TTACTACCCCTTTTAAATGATTCCTGAGCATAGGAGAGGGATATATAAATATATAGATTTGAGCTGAGCAATCAACCATTACTTATTACCAGTAGCATAAACAGTCATGTGTCTCTATAACCACTATCTTTTATTGAAAAAAAAGTCTTCTCTACTATGTTATTTTTTTTTAAACTAGGCTCATAGTATAAGATAAGAATCCACTTTGTAGAATGGGTCTCAAATCCAATCAGAAAGCAATTGAGTATACCACTTAACAGTTGTGCCACTATTGCACAGTGGGAATACCATGCCTGGCACACTGGTTTTATAGTTTATAGATTTCAAATTTTCTATCTGAAAAAAAATATAGTGACTAAACAGAGGACACAGACATGCAGAGGAAAGTCACAACATAACAGAAAAAGTTGGAAAAATGAATGAAGAAATAGAGTACTGGAGGAAGATAAATGGTCAAAGGAATGGCTTATGTGAATGGAGATCCATATGTACCTCATTGTTTTGTATATTTGTCATAAATTTAAGTTACATATTAATATACAGAAATATCTTTACTTAATAAATGACACAGTAAGTCCAAAAGAAATAAATTTAATTGACAATTCATAGACATGAAACATTTTTTATGTTCAATATCTATTATTAGATGATGTAGTTTTAAACAGTACCTACCTGCATTATCTCCTTATTCCTAAGCATCTGTTTAAAGGTTGAACATGAATAACACTCTTTACTAATATTGACTTGTGTGGTGTTTTGAATATGCTTGGCCCAGAGAGTAGCACTATTAGGAGGTATGGCCTTATGGAGGAAGTGTGTTACTCTTGAGGTGGGCTTGAGAGAGCTTCCTCCTAGCTGCCTGAAGATGCTAGTCCTCTCCTGGATGCAGTTGGATCAATATGTAGAACTCTCAGCTTCTTTTCCAGCACTATGTCTGCCTGGATGCTGACAAACTTCTTGTCATAGTGATTATAGACTGAAACTCCAAACCTATAAGTCAGCCCCTATTAAATGTTATCATTTATAAGCGTTGCCTTGGTCATGGTATCTCTTCATAGCAATGGAAACCCTAAAACAACTAGAAAAGGAAAAATATACAGGAAACTAGAAGAATATTTTACTAAATAAAATTGTATATATTTGATGCAGCTGGAAAATTTATAAATGTGTGTAAAATATAAAGAAAATTTTCATTCTAACTGGGTATATGGGACTTGTTTCTGAGTAAATACATAAAAGTATCTGGTAGAATATAATATTGTGTGCAATTTAATTTGAAGATATGAAAGAAATTGGAGCCAACTTACAAATATAATAACCATGACATTACTATATACATTACTATATACTACTGGTATTGTTGCATCTTATTATTAGTTTTGAAAATATAAATAAAGTTTAAAATGTTATACTTTTACTTTTAAACCCAAAAGCACACAAAGCACGAGGTTTCTTTAGGGCATTTTCTTCCTGTTTGCACTTTTGATTCAACCCACACAGGGTCCCTCTTGTAGCTTCTTTCTCCACTTATTCCTTTCCACTTTCATGTCATATGTATTCTATTATTCTACATCCATATTCTATTCATTTAAAGCCTTCCCCTCCTCTCTTATGGTACTATTTCTAGTTTCATGGCCAAAACACACTCCATAGCTGTGCATGTATACAAACACAGAACATAAAATCTAGAATTCACTTATGAGGAAAAATGACATTTTTGTGACATAAGAATTCCAATATTCAAGCTGGAGAGATGGCTGAGTGTTTAAGAGCACTGACTGTTCTTCCAAAGATCCTGAGTTCAATTCCCAGCAACCACATGGCGCCTCACAACCATCTGTAAAGTGATCTGATGCTCTTTTCTGGTGTGTCTGGAGCTACAGTGTACTCATATAAATAGAATAAATATTAAAAAAAAAAAAGAATTCCTAGATTCTTTCATTTTACTATAAATTTCATTATTACTGTTCTTTATGGTTAATGAAATTTCATTGAGTGCATAAGGTACACATTCATGTATTGATGGAGTGTAAGTTGTTTCCATTTCCTTGACTGTAAAATTGGAAAAAAAAATGGATGTTAAAAAATTGGATATACCCCTTTACCCTCCCCCTCCCCTCTCCCACCAAGGTCCCTCTCTCCCTCTGGCTCCCATGATTGCTTTCTTCTCCCTTCCAAGTGGGACTGAAGCATCCATTAACTTGCTTGTTAACCTTCTTGAGTTCTGTGGATTGTATCCTGGGCTTTCAGTACTTTTTTTTTGGTTAATAACCACTTATTAGTGAGTACTTACCAAGCAGGTCTGAGTTACTTCACTCAGGATGATATTTTCTAGTTCCATCCATTTGCCTGCAAAACTCATGATGTCCTCATTCTTAATAGCTGAGTAGTATTCCATTGTGTAAATGAACTACATTTTCTGTATCCATTCTTCCATTGTGGGACATCTGGGTTGTTTCCAGCTTCTGGCCATCACAGATAAGGCTGCTATGAACACAGTGGAGCATGTGCCCCTGTGGTATGGTAGGGCATCTTTTAGGTATATGCCCAAGAGTAACCCCTGTGGTTGAATTAGGGTAAGGTTGAAAAAAGCTGAGGAGGAGGACGACCCCAAAGAAGACCAGCAGTTGCAACTAATCTGGACCCCTGAGATCTCTCAGACACTGAGCCACCAACCAGGCAGCATAAGTGATACATATACAGTGGATGAGTGCCTGGTCTGGACTCAGTGAGCCAAGATAGGCCTAATCCTTGAGAGACTTGAGGCCCCAGGGAGTGGGGAGGCCTGGTAGGGGGTGTGTGTGGGGGATGGGGCATCCTCTTGGAGACAGGAGGTTGGAAGAACTGGATGAGGAACTGTGCCGGGGGGGGGGGGGGGGCACAGGGAGGGGGTTAACAACTGGACTGTAAAAAAGTAATAAATGGATGTAAAAGTATCTCTGTGGTGGCATTTAAGGTCTTTTGGGTATAGGTCTAATAATGGTATATTTGGGTCATGTGGTATCTTTATTTTTAGTTTTTTGAGAGCACCCCCATCCCGATATCCATATTGAATGCAACACATTATATTTTCACCAGTTTCAAATAAAGTTTTGTTGACTTGTAAAGATATTAAGTAGTGTTCACCAATTGTTCACTTTCTCTGTGCTCTAAAAATGTACAGATGAATAACGTATGTATGGCTAGCTTTAACAAAGGAAAGATTGTAGAATAGTTCAGTCCTGTACTTCAGCAATCCCAAAGGAATTGAAAACAAATGATATCCCAAGTGTAAAGTCGTCCATGTGTTATTAAGAAAATAAGTTTGGCTGAAAGGAAAGCAGGTTGGTTGCATCAGCGCATTGGTTTGCAGCTTTCATCTCCCTACCTATGATATTGCTGTGCTTTGTGGACAGATATTTCATCAGAGCATCACATCTGAAATAATCTCTACTTGCTTCCTTCATTTCTCCAAACTGGTCTCTTGGGGATTTATAGTGACCACAGAAGGTAAAACTGTCTTATCCCTATGTGATACTCAATCCTTACCTATTTCAGAGAACTTTATAATGTTTCACCACCCACTATTCTCTAGAAATTAAAGAACTGTGATTAAAGATAATTTGTTTTGCTGGCCAGTTCCTAGACATGTCTGTTCCTATATAAAAGATGTTATAGATATATTTTTAGTTTTGGCACTGCTATAAATCATTCATGTACTTAAGAATATCCTTCATTTATGTGAGAGGATTTTATGTAATAGACATGAGGTTGAACTAATCATCAAACTCTCTTGAATTGCAAATATTCTTTGTTAGGGGTAGGGCTTTGGTTCTACTTTATCCTCTCCTTGCTGTGATCTTTGTTTGGGTTGAATGTTTGTTTGTGTGTGCTGTCACAGGCTCTGTGAAGTCACTATTGTAGTCCTGTTGTGTCTGGGTGATACTGTTTTCTTGTAGTCATCAAAGACCTATGGCTCTTATAATGTTAAAGCCTCTTTTTCCTCACACAAAACCTAATCATGCACACTTTAACCCTAAAACCATCCATTTTTAGAAAACAGAAAGCAGTTTCTGACTATTCAAACTTTGTGAAGTTGCTAGATTTTATTGCAACAATATAATTTAGAGAGCATTGTAAATATAGAAATTGTAGGTGTATGTAGAGGCTTTATGTAAGCTCATAAATGAGAGATTTAGAAACATATATCTGTAAATACATTTTTTTCCCATTTCAAGATAGTCTGGATCAAGGGTTTCTATTTAAGAGGAATGAACAAATAATGGCAATAATTCTAACATGGAGGGAAAACCATTGCATCATTTCAGTGGAGATGGTAATAGATATATTTTGTTTAATACACTGCATTAAAATAATTCTTTTTTACTTTGCAAATTGTTTGCAGCTATTGTAACTTTACTATTATAACAGCCATGTCCTATCCAGAATGTAGAACCTCACTGCACTTCTCCCTGTCTCACAGTTCATATCCTCTTTTATACAATGTTCATTGGGTGCCAGTGGCTAGTGAGGCATGACAGCTATCCTGTTTGGAACCAAATATTCAGCAGCCACTTTGACCTATCTCCCACTGCTGAAAGGGTATTATTAAACCAAAGTTTAGAGCTACAATCATCTATGGTTACAAACATAAATATTTAGAAAGCAGTTCTCATGTCCATTTGGCTAAATCAAACAAACACTCCCCCTCCCCCCCAAAAGAACACTGATAGTATATTCATCAAGAGGAATGGTGACCTATTTGTCCATAGACTTTTCACCAATTCTACAGTGGCAGGCATGGATTCCCTCCAATAGAGCATATCAAAACCAATATGGAAGCAATTTGGTGTCTTTAGAACATTCACGTCATTATTGACATGTTGGGCATATATATTCAGGAAGTTCAGTGTTGTGTCATAAAGGGTCTACATCTGAATGTGGCCAGTTATTACTCCTCCTCCTAAACAGCTTACATAGAACTTCCCAGCACTATCAATACTAGCCAATATGATGGAATCTTCTAGCCTAGTTCAACATTGAATATTCTTTATTCTGTATCTAGACTAGGCAGTGTCTTCAGTAGTAGGGTATTACTTTCTAGTTTTGGAGTGAAACCAAGAATAATGGAAACAGTCTGTGTTGTTTTGAGAGTTTCTGGGTCATGCTTGGCCAACAGTTCATAGGGAGGTGTCTCGCATCTGGCACTAGTGTTTTAATTTGAAGCATACTGCTTCTCTGAGCAGTGTTGACCACCCATGTAAAGTATTTCTATTTAGACTCTTTTAAAAATATAATATTTTAGTTATGTTATAGATCAATAGGTTACTAAATGGCTTTATCATATAAACATGGTTTATTTGACCCCTCTCCCAGCTCTTAGCCTCATACATCTTCTCCTTTAACACTTTATTCCAGTCAACTTTCATATTACTATATTGAACTCTTTGTTTCGTTTTCAACCATAGATTTTGTTAAAAGAAAAGTATCAGTATGAGAAACCACAGTGTGATCACAGAGTTTGTGTTGTTGGGTATATCAGACACACCGGAACTTCAACTTGTACTTTTCATCTCTTTATTAATAACTTACATATTAAGTGTCACTGGAAACCTAACCATTATCATCCTCACATTGCTAGACTCTCGTTTAAAGACTCCTATGTATTTCTTTCTCCGGAATTTCTCCTTCTTAGAAATTATATTCACCAGTGTTTCGATCCCTAGATTTTTGGGGTCAATAATTACAAAGTCAAGACCATTTCCTATAACAACTGTCTGACTCAGTTATATTTCTTTATCTCTTTGGGAGTGTCTGAGTTCTTTCTTCTAACTGCTATGTCTTATGATCGCTATGTCGCCATCTGCAAGCCGCTGCACTACACCCTCATCATGAATCAGAAAGTCTGCACCCTCCTTGTCCTCATTTCATGGCTGGCAGGATTCCTGACCATCTTTCCACCATTAATGTTGGTCCTCAAGTTGGACTTCTGTGCTTCTAATGTCATCGATCACTTCTCCTGTGACTACTTCCCCATTCTACAGCTCTCCTGCTCAGACACAAGGAGTTTAGAGATGATTGGCTTTTACTTTGCATTTGTCACTCCGCTGTTCACACTGGCTCTAGTGATCTTGTCCTACATCTGCATCATCAGCACCATTCTGAGGTTCCCATCTGCCAGTCAGAGGAAAAAGGCTTTCTCTACCTGTTCCTCACACATGATTGTCATCTCAATGTCCTATGGAAGCTGCATTTTTATCTATGTCAAACCTTCTGCAAATGAAAGGGCGTCACTGACCAAAGCAGTAGCTGTTCTCAATACTTCAATTGCCCCTATGTTGAACCCCTTTATTTATACATTAAGGAACCAACAAGTAAGACAAGCTTTCAAAGACTTGATTTACAAAGTACTGTTGTATAGAAGTAAGTGAAAGAATGTGTTGATGTGAAGAAATGCAATTGTAAAGATTTAATAAAGATAATTTGTAATTTTTATTGTTCTAGGTAAGTTGAAAATATAAAAATATGAAAATATAAAAGGCAGTGTAAGTCTATCAATTTTTTCAATTCATTATTCAAATCCCAACTTCAACCAATACAAATAAGAGAAATTGAAACCATATTTTGAAATGTGACATGTTCAAAGGAAGCATAAATACTTGCTGTATTAATATATATTATATATTTTGACAAAAGCAAACCATTCTATATATCCCTTTTAACACATGATAGGCTATGTAGTTATGTTTTGAAAACAATACATTCTTTTTCATAGGTTGTCTGATGTTAACAACTGCTACCCATATGAATTAATGAAAAGTATAAAATTCTCTAAACCTTGAATTTTTATTTAAAATAAAGATGAAAATTTCACCTTTATAAGATTAAATGAGATCAAATATGCAAACTTTTGAAGAACTAAATGATGCCTATAATAAATCACCACTCTTATGAATATACTGTTAAAGGCTGAGAATTAATTCTGACTTACAGAAAAGGGAATAACATAGCTTTTCTCACAGCTTTGGTGCTGTACAATTTTTGAAGCACAATTGTTTATACAATTTCATTTCTCAAAATACTCTCTTAAAACTTCTATTTTATTTTGAATGAAAACTTGCAGCTTAGAGAAGTTAATTAAGCTTAAATCATAAATCATAACAGCCCATTTTAATTTTTATCTAGCTCTTAGTAAACAAAGCCATATAAATCTGTTATATGAAGTTGAATTTATGTTATAAATAAGAAATTAAGAGTTTTGAGATAGTAGTGATAATAATATTAATTTATTTCATTTTCTTTGTTTACACTATATCTAATGATGATATAGTGTATATCTAGCTAATGAACAAAATATGAGAGTTTGAACACATGGTTTTCATAAACCTTCATTATATGAATGTTAGTATTTTTTAAATTCTTGCATAGGCTTTAATAGTCTCTTTCACTTGGTTTAATTCTATAAACACTACTACTCTAGAATGAATCACATAAATGATTTTGAAAAGCAGTAGAGAATCTAGTAAAATAAGTCTTCTGAGAATTCAGTGAGTTTTCCTAATGAGTCTTTGATTGATTCAGGTGAGCAGAAGTCCTTGGTTATAACTTAAACACTTCAATGTATGAGCATTGATTGAAATGAATTTTTATATAATGTGAAGCTAAGCTATTCATTAGTTATACTATTAGTTAAATAATTCTTTTCCCTTATGCATTAATCTAAATTTTTAGCAGGAGATAAAACATGTGTCATTTCTCTAATGACTTAAAAGAGAAACAATTGCATAAATACAGAAAAAGTTAGAAATACTGTGAATATCTATCTATCTCTATCTATCTCTATCTATCTATCTATCTATCTATCTATCTATCTATCTATCTATCTATCATCTATCTCAAGAAGTTTGACTCCAGAGAACCAAATAACCCTATTAAAAATGGGGTACAGAGCTAAACAAAGAATTATCAACTGAGGAATACCAAATGGCTGAGAAGCACCTAAAGAAATGTTCAACATCCTTAGTCATCAGGGAACTGCAAATCAAAACAACCCTGAGATTCCACCTCACACCTATTAGAGTGGCTAAGATAAAAAACTCAGGTGACAGCAGATGCTGGCAAGGATGTGGAGAAAGAGGAACACTCCTCCATTGTTGGTGGGATCGTAAGGTGGTATAGGAACTCTGGAAACCAGTCCGGTGGTTCCTCAGAAAATTGGACATAGTATTACCTGAGGACCCAGCTATACCTCTCCTGGGCATATACTCAAAAGATGCTCCAACATATAACAAGGTCACATGCTTCACTATGTTCATAGCTGCCTCATTTATAATAGCCAGAAGCTGTAAAGAACCCAGATGTCCTTCAACAGAGGACAGATACAGAAAATGTGGTCCATTTACACAATGGAGTACCACTCAGCTATTAAAAACAATGAATTCATGAAATTCCTGGACAAATTGATGAAACTAGTAAATGTTATCCTGAGTGAGGTTACTCAATCACAAAGGAACACACATGGTATGTACTCATTGATAAGTGGATATTAGCCTAAAAGCTCGGAATATCCAAGATACAATTCACAGACTACATGAAGCTCAAGAAGAAGAAAGACCAAAGTGTGGATGCATCAGTCGTTCTTAGGAGGGGGAAAATATTCATGGGAGGAAATATGGAGACAAAAGGTGTAGCAGATACTGAAGGAAAGGTCATCTAGAGACTTCCCCACCTGGGGATCCATTCCATACACAGACACCAAACACAGACACTATTGCAGATGCCAAGAAGTACTTGCTGACAGGAGCCTGATATAGCTGTCTCCTGAAAGGCTTCACTAGAACTTGGCAAATACAGAGGTGGATGCTTGTAGCCAACTATTGGACTGAGCATGGGGTCTCCAATGGAGAAGTTAGAAAAAGAACTGAAGGAGCTGAAGGGGTTTCGAACTCATAGGAAGAACAATAATATCAACCAACCAGACCCCCCACAGCTCCCAGGGACTAAATCATCAACAAAAGAGTACACATAGAGGGACCCATGGTTCCAGCTGCATATGTCGCAGAGGATGGCCTTGTCAGACATCAATGGGAGGAGAGGCCCTTGGTCCTGGGAAGGCTCCATTCCTCAGTGTAGGGGAATGCCAGGGTGGGGAGGCAAAAGTGGGTAGACAGGTGGGTGAGCACCCTCATGTAAGTATGAGGCAGGGGTATGGGAAAGAGTATTTCCAGAGGGGAAACTGGGAAAGGGGATAACATTTGAAATGTAAGTAAATGAAATATTCAGTAAAAAAATTGGAAAAAAAAAAGGGGCAATCTAGAGAATGCTTCTCAACCTGTGGGTCGCGACCCCACTGGGCGCTACATAATAGATATTTACATTACAATTCTTACAATAGCAAGATTAAAGGTATGGGGTAGCAATAAAAATAATTTTATTGTTAGAGGTCAATACAACATGAGGAACTGTATTTAAGGATTGCTACATTAGGAAAGTTAAGAACCACTGATCTAGTAAAATACTATTAACAAAAGCAAAACACACAAACATACATAGGTACATGGCGGGAACACAATCAGCAGACATAGATAAAACCTGTCTTAAACTCAGTGTTCAAAGGAATGTCCTTTGATCCTTCAAATGAAGTATATCCTTTAATACAGAGTTTCCTTTTCATCTGCAGAATGTAAATAATCCATATCTTTTTCTTTTTTGAAAATAGATTTTTCTCTCAAATATATCTCAACCACAGTTGTCCTTCAACTACTCCAGGCTGCCCCCACCTTCTCTCTCTTCCAATCTACTCCCCCTTTATTTCCTTCAGTGTTTATTTGGAGATTTGTTATTGATATATTCTGATAATAGAGATTTATAAAGAGCAGGACAAAGCAATATTTTTGGAATAAAACTCTGAAGATAAATTGTAACCATCATGCTTAGCAAATATTAATTATTATGACTAATTTTCAATTGAAATTATTTAAGGACTCTATTTCAGATTCTTAAGAAAGCAATTTGGAAGTAATTTTGATGAAATGGGTAGAAGGAATTGAGAGATTAATAACCTAATAGGATTAGCTCAGCAATTAAAAGCGCTTGTTGCTCTTGCAGAGGGACTGAATTTAGTTCCTATCACCCACACAATGGCTCAAAAAAATTCTGCTTCTCTATTTTCAAGGTTCTGATTCCCTTTTCTTACCTTCATTGGAACCATGTACGCACATGGTGCTTAGGCATGCATATAGGCGAATCACTCAAACACATTAAATAAATAAATAAATAAATAAATAAATAGGAACCAATATTCTCCCAGGATAAGATATAGATGTACATTCTCAAAATGAAGCTGAATACACTAGTTAGCTTTAATTGGAAATGATCTTCATTCTCATGTCAAATCATTCTTAGAATAGTTAAAGGATCTTTGAATTTAAGAATGTTTATAATTTCCATCAAGCCAATTTTCAGTTGGCAAATGAATATATTTTTGATATTTCATGTAGAAACACAGCATAACATCCCTATATCTAAATATTGAATCATTTACTTGAACCAAGTCACACTAGATTTTCTTTAAGCCTGTTTTGCTGGTCCTGGATGGCTAGCTGGAAAGTGTTCACTGGGAGGATGCTCTCAAGAACTCTTTCAACACCTCCTGTGACTTTTTTTTCACATCTCTTCCTATATTCCTTCACAGCTTTAATAATATGAAAAAAGTGAGTAGTTGTATATCCATAAATCAAAAAATTAAAATAAGCTTAAGAACAAAACTCTATATAGAGTTAAATTATAGTGATAAAATACAATGCATTGATATATTTTCACTACCAAATACTAATAATGCAGTGCCTATTTTTCAAGTATGATCTTACAAGTACTCAATCCTCCAAGAAGAAATATAACCAACTGAAGAAACTTGGGAGCAGGAGAAGTGGTCTTTCCTAGGGAAGAGCACACCAGTTGGTTTTCCAGTGATTATCCTTGGAAACATATATACAAGTAACACTATATGGACTGAGCAGGCTATATTTAGGAATATATATATATATTCCTATATGTATGCATGCATATATGCATAAAGTAATAATAAAAGAGGAAGTCATGAATTTGAAGGAGAGTAGAATATAGGAGAATCTGGAGTGATAAAAGGTAAAGGGAAAATGTTGCTACATTACAATCTAAAAAATCAAAAGAAAAATATGAGTCTTGGTATAAGTATGCCATTTCAAGACTTTTAATATAGAAATTGGAAGTAAGCTACATTCATTTGGTGAAGAGGGCATTTTGACATCAAGCTTTTATGAGAAACAGAACATTTTTTTTTTGTATTAAAACCAGATGCTGGTGATGTGGTAAAGAAGGAGTTATCCAGAAGTGTTGAAAACTAATAAAAAATAATAGTTTGTAAAAGTTTGCTTAAATGTATATATCAATAAAGTGGGTAATCCCTTATATATCTTTCATTGCAGATTGTTCAATATAGAGAACTTGGGACATAAATTTAAGCATATCTTATAAGGGAAATAATTTGGAAATTCATTTTATAAAGCAAAAATTGGTTACTTCATAGAATTTATAGTCTGAGTTCTTAATCACCTTCTAGTTCTCAGTGAGGTAATTATTTTCTTCATTACAAATTACACACTGAAATCACACAAGGAGACAGTTTCTATTCCTGTGAATAGGCTAGTTCCATTAAGTTGAGAAAAAGAAAACCCCCTTTCTCAAGAAAATTTATGTGCCCATCCACCTCAAAGATATATCTGTCCTGAGCTGGCAGCATTCAAGTTTGGGAAGTTGATACAGTTGTATTTTAGAACATATCCAGCAATCAGAGGAATTAGTAAAGTCAGCCACTTTGTTTAGAATATGATAAATGTCTTACTCCTGTAGAAACACCTGAAATGTAAATAAAAGTTCCAATAGGAAAAAAAAAAAAAAAAAAGAAAGGGAAGGATGAATATTGCAGGATAAAGACTGAATTTTTTTAGGTGCAGGAAATCTCGCATGCACCATTTGGGGATAGAATTACCAGAGAGATGCAGGAAGAGCCAGAGCAGGCATGATTATGATTCAGAAAACCTGAATTAATAGTCAGCAGGGTATCATTAAAGTTTGATTTTTAAATAGAAGTTAGAGAACGTCCATCAGGTGTGGAATATTTCCTCTGGTATTCAGGTAAGAATTCCTCATTTGAAATCCTTATCATATTTAGAAGATACAAAACCAACTGTTGACTCCCAGTAGTTTTACAGTCATGGAAATGATCAAAACTGGCCGCTAATATCTCCCCATCGAGGACTGAAGCATTCTGTGTGCCCTTCTTTCCAGGTTTTAAGGATCCAATCCTGACATCCACATCAACCTCTGCCTTTGGTGACTGCACATAGGATGGATTTCCAGGTGGGATGGTCTGTAGACGGTCCCTCCTTCAGTTTCTGTCCTGCACTGTGTCTCCATATTTGCACCCTTGAGTATTTTGTTACTCCTTCTAAGAAGGACTGAAGCCCCCCTACTTGGTCCTCATTCTTCATGAGCTTTTTGTGGTCTGTGAGTTGAGTCTTGGGTACTTCAGGCTTCTGGGCTAAAATCCAGTAATCAGTGAGTGAATACCATGTATGTTCTTTTGTGATTGGGTTACTTCACTCAGGATGATATTTTCTAGTTCCATCCATTTATATATGAATTTATCAAATTCATTGTTTTTAATAGCTGAGTAATATTCCATTGTATAAATGTACCACATTTTTTGTATCCATTCCTTTGTTGAAGGGCATCTGGGTTCTTTCCAGTTTCTGGCTATTATAAATAAAGCTGCTATAAACATAGTGGAGCATATTTCCTTGTTATGTGTTAGAGCATCTTCTGGATATATACCCAGGAGTGGTATAGCTGGGTCCTCAGGTAGTGATATGTCCAATTTTCTGAGGAACCGTCAGACTGTTTTCCATAGTGGTTGCACCATCTTGCAATCCCACCGGAAAGCAACAATCCCAACCAACCAGAGCCCCCAGGGTCTAAGCCACCAGCCTGGGAGTGCTTAGGGAGGGACTCAAGGCTCCAGCTATATAGGCAAGGGAGCTATATATAAGTGGGAGAAGAGATCCTTGGACCCATGAAGGCTGGACGTCATGGGGGGGGGATACTCGAGGGTGGGGAGGTGAGGTACAGGGGAGGGTGGGTGGGGGTACACCAATGTGGAGGCAGGAAGAGGGGGGAAGGGATAGTGAGTTCCTGGGAGGGAGGGGGGGAAATGGGGTAAGGAGAGAACATCTGAAATGTAAAAAATAAAAAATTTTTCAATAAAAAAATAAAATAATAAAACAAAAAACCAAAACAAAACAACAACAACAACACAACAAAAAAGGATCCAATCCTCTGGATCCACATCCCTTGTAGCTCCAAACTCCAGACTCTACATCCTCCTAGTAGTTCCCATCCTCCTAGGGCTGATGGGATTTATTATGTACTGAGCTATCTGATAGGTCCAATAGTCTATGACAAAAATCTAGTATAAGAGTCTTCTGTACAATAACTTATAGGGGATGAATGTGGTGTTTGATTTTAGAGGTGTCTCAGCTTTCCTGAGGGTGATGGGTAATCATTTTTATTTTTATCAGAGTTTTCTTGACAATGTTTTGCTAGGATATGTTTAATATTTTTGTTTGTCTTTTCAACTTTGTCTGATGGTTGTCAAGCAGAGTGTAGATATTTTATTCATAGAGTCCTAGATATAAATTGGATTGCCTGTGAATTTTAGGAAGGTCCATTATCACTCTTTTTTTTTTTTTTTTTTTTTTTTTTTTTTTTTTGGTTTCTCGAGACAGGGTTTCTCTGTATAGCCCTGGCCGGCCTCGAACTCAGAAATCTGCCTGCCTCTGCCTCCCAAGTGCTGGGATTAAAAGCATGTGCCACCACCACCCAGCCCATTATCACTCTTGAATGAATGAAAGATGCCAAACATTGAGATTTTTTTGCCCCAGCCCTTTGCCACTTCAGTGTTCCTTTCAGTTCTAGTGGGGAAAGATTCCATCCAGCCAGTGAAGTTATGTACAAACACCAAAATATACTTGAAATTGGCACAGGGAAGGAAGCATGTGAGTAAAGTTTATTTGATAGTCCTCTTTTGAATAACTTCCATTTTCCTGGATTGGTTCAATGAACGTAAGAGGATGAGGATGACCAGAGTTGTTATGTACATACAGAATGAAGGCCTGACATACACGTTTTACCATGAAGTCAGTTGCTATCTTATGAGTAGTAAGCTACCATTTACAAGTTGGCGTCTCTACCCAAATGTATTGAATTATGTATATCTTTCATTATTTTTCAGTAGAGGGCTTGAGATGATAGTATCTTATTTCCCATTATCTTCTCTGTTTGCTACTTTGTTCTTCCTCTTGGGGAACATACTTTGATTTTGTATTTCTATGGACTTCTGTCTGTCAGCCTATTTTCTTAGGAACAACAGGGATGTTCTAGGGGCCCTTGCCATAGATGACTGCCATTTGAAGGATAGTTGGATAGTTTCTAACAAATGTAGAATTTCTTGTTTGTTTTATAGATGACTTGTTGATTGTCAATGGTCTTTATTCTTTTTATGTGACAAAATTTGCATGGATTACCATGAAACACCATGCCCAACATGGTTTGGTTCTGAAAATCTGACTGATGTGATGGTGTAGGGAATAAAGGACATATACACAGAACAGAAAATCTGAGATATGGTGGGCCTGCTCACTTATTCAAGAATGGCAACAACTATGCAACAACTCAGAACCTTGGTGTGTTAATTACATACAGCAGGAGAAGGTGGGCTAGTTAGTCTAGGTAGGAGGTCTCTGAAGGGGAGCAGTCTTAGGTTACAGTCATCTGAAAGATGAAACTGCAGTTTTTAATTTTTACACATGCAAGTCAATCATTCATAAACACTCGTACCTGGGCCGGAAGAAGCATAAGTAGTACCATGGCAATAAGCAGTATATTCAGGCTTACTGAAGATAATGGAGCCAAGAATTCACATATTCTTTGTAGGAGATTCACAATCTGACAAACATAACACATTAATAAATATCCACATTGAGAATCAATATTGGATAGAAAGACTACAAGAGCCGGGGCAGGTGTACACATGAAATCACACTAATTGTGGCAGCATGCACTAGTCCTGCTCAAAATCAAGTCAGACCAAATATGAGCTGAGAGGGGCGAGATGGGCAGGAAGTCCAATTCCTAGCAGAGGATCTTATGGCAATTGGTAGCTTCTGAGAGAGGAAACTTTCTCTAATAGGATTACTTGTGGTAAGTCAACCATGTTGCAGTAGAAAGCCATACATCCAAGATTATATGGGTGGCACAAGTTAGATATGATGGGGAAAAAAAGAGAGCACAAAGTTAGGTGGATAGGGAAGAAAGGGTGGCTCTAGGAAGATTTGGAAGACAAGGTGAATATGAGAAGAACATACTGTAAGATAGCCTCAAAAATTAATAAACATTAATATTTTGTATTCACTTACTGCAGTTATTTCAAAAAATAATGCCAAAGGGGAAAACACGTTTGTATGAAATGCTGTTATTTCCTTTATTTATTAATTACTTTTGTGTGTGTGTCCTGGACACTGTCCCTCAAGGCTCCTTATCCAATTTCAGCACTAATGTCTGTTGTAGTTGGTATTCCTTTGTGTTTTATGTACGTTCCACTTCCAGCAATTATGATTCTCTGAATTATTCCCTTGAGTTGGTTGCAGAGATTATAGATAAAACATTTATTAACAGATGGTATCATTCTGATGGTTTTCAAGCAAACAATAATTTTTTACTTTATGTTTGTTTGTTGATTCTTTCTTTTTGTAGTCAATGAGATATATCAACTCTTGATAAAATGGTTCAATTAAGACAGAAACTTTTGCAATGTATAAATTAGTTCAGCAAAGAGAGAATGGAGTGTTTTTAAAATTCTGATTTCCCTGGACTATAGCACTAGCATTCACTGATGTCTTCAATGCATTACAGCCATTCCCAGTGCCTATGAAACTTTTTGAGAATCAGAGGCAAGGTAAGCATAAGGACAGTGAGGAAAAATCTCAGTTTCTAAACAATTTGTTACTTAAATGTTCAAGACTTCTAAAATGTTTTTTATCATACCATTTTATTGAGTGATTAAAAATAAGGAAATACTATGTGTGTCTTGTGGTTTAGTAAGTCTGTGTAGACCATGTTTCAGAAAATGTGTGTTTACTAGAGGTATACAGAGATTGTATCAGTATGTGCTGACTATAGGAATTCATGTGTGTTGTAAAAATTTTCTGAGCCTCCATACTGCATTAAATTAAATGAGAATCACCATAGAAGTCTTTATTCACTGCTTCAACATTATTTGTAATAATTCAAATGTATTTTGACTACCCTTCTTGGTAAAAACTCAAAGGAAAATAAAATATGAATGCAGCTATTTTTATAGTTTGAATGACACATGATTTAAAAAATATAAATATTTGCATAATTTTGTTTAATTTTCAGAAGTTCTATTGACAGTTCAAGTCTACTTTAAGCAGAGGAAAATAACATTTGAATAAATTAATCTGATGCGGTAAATGCATAAATATTCCCTTTGTGTTTTCAATCAACTTCTCATTGACCTCAAAGAGCATATTCTTTCCAGGATGCTCATTTGACTTTATGATTTTCTAAGGAATTTAATCTTGTTTTATGTGTTAATTTTTACTGACATTTCTTTTACTCTCTTGGCTGATTATACCTGGATAGTAATGACCTGAAACTATTTGATTCTGAGTCGACATTTGCCATGAACACTTACCAATATGGGTGTTCACTTTTTATTATTTTACAAAATGGTGGGGCTTGATGGTCTCTCTTTCCTCTGATTTGTTTCTGTAATCAGTAGTGTTAATGCTGATAACTGAATGTGTCCATCATTCTTGAAATTGATTAACATCCCTTGTTGACATTTCTCTACACAAAACCATCCAAGTTCATCACAAAATAATAAGAAACAATGTGTGGCACTTTTGCTACTGCCCACCCACTGCACCTTGGAGTGTTCTAAATAACCTGTTATAATTTTTTTGAGGCAAAAGAAATTATAATGTTATAAGTCTTTTAAGAATTGAATAGCTTCTCCTGAGAAGTCATCGCTTCACTGAAGTTAACAAAAAGTCTCCAAGGAATCCTACATTGTGAGTTAGCTTCTGAAACGCTAAACTAAGCTTATTGCTTTATGATTAGGGACTGAACCAGATATTGTCTCCATCTTGATTTAATTATTCTTTTGTGTATGGTGTTAACCTGAACTCTGAATAAATCTTTGAACTCATGATCTAGAAAGAAAGCTTGGGACATGATCACTAAAGTACGTTTTTAAAATATGTGTTCTATGGTTTAATCGAAAAATAGAAAATTTGATAAACATAGAAAAAGTTGAAAAGTACAGTGGTATTATTAAAGGAAATAATCTGGCAGAATTATTAGCATAAAGCATGCACATAAAAAATAATATGGAACACTTCAAAGTCTCTTCATCAGTTTCCCAAAGAGCATTCTCTGAGCCCTGAGCACAATGCACACTTTAATAGATAAGAGTTTTATTTTCCTCGAGGACCCTGGGTTCCTGGAGGATTCCTATAAGTACTTGCATGTGTCAGAGATTTTAAGATGGCAAGATGGGAAGCTATTTCCAGTTAAGTGCCTCAAAAAGTGCTTTACAGCTATCACACTTAACAAATATTAATAATCAGTATTTTTTATTCCCATGGCAAAAACCTGTCTCTATTGTTTTAGATAAAGTATCACAATAATTTTGATTAGATGAATAGAAGGAAATGAAAGATTACTTACCTATGCCAAACTCTCAGGAGAGAAAAAGTAAGGATCTGAATTCATATAAGGTAAGCTCAGGTGAAGAGATAAATGCATTAAGATATTCTTGGGGGGTGGGCACATCCTCTTGGAGATGGAAGGTGAGGGAGGAGGTGTGGGATGTGGAACAGTCAGAGGGTGGACCGGGAGGGGGATAAAGTCTGGACTGTAAAATAAGATTAGAGAATTAAAAAAATATTATTCACACTCTACAATTACACATATGTAGAACTTGAAGACCAAGAATCATGTGCACTTTTATTAATATTGAAGTTAAATTCCTAGAAATGACTATGAATACCCATGATCCTCATTAAACTTATTGTATGTTAACATATGCATAGTCAATTGACTTTTCATAAATATTTTTACATAAAAGCATAATTTGGTACTGGATTATGGACAGTGGATCTTTTAACTCTAGAATGCTTAATATGGTTTTTCTAGATTTAAAAGACTGTCCAGAAATGATGTTCTTTTGTCATGTGCTCCTTCTCATCACCCCTCTGTTGCCCACTCATACCTTTCCACACATGGGATCTTCTTACATTGTTTCATATCTTTACTCAAAAGCAAAAGAGGAATGAACAGTAGCATTATTGTTTAGAAAAATATTAAAATTAATGAGAAGTTTAAGAAAATAGATACATGATAAAACTGAAACAAGGTTGGAATAATTGGATATATTCAAGTATTAAATTATACTCTATCTGATAAAAAGTTAATTGTGGCTTACTGGTGTTATAGAAAACCCTTACTATTAATTAATAATAAACAGATGGGCTAAATGATGCTACAGAACAAGAGAAAAGAGAGTTGAAGAGATGGCAGGAAAAGGACACAAATAATGCTTTATACAAATATATATATATATATATATATATATATATATATATATATATATATATATATATATATAATCAGTATTCTGATATGTTCTTTCATTTAAATTTATTAAACTGAAGAAGTTTGAAATAAGTAAGTAACATATACTGTGAAGTATCTAATTATGGAACTACATTCAATACATGCCAATACCATGGAGTTTTTATTACTCTTGCTTTGTAATGCAGCTTGAAATCAGACCTCCAGAATGTCTTTTATTGTACAGGGTTGTTTTAGTGATCTTGTTTTTTTTTTTTCTCATATGAAACTAAATAGTGTTCTTTTATGATTCCAAAGAATTGTGCTAGAATTTTGGTGAGAAGTGTATTGAATCTGTAGATTTCTTTTGGCAAGATGGCCAATTTTACCATGTTAATTCTACCAATTCATGAACAGGGGAGATCTTTCCATCTTCTGATATCTACTTCAATGTCTTTCTTCAAAGACTTGAGGTACTATCACACAGGTCTTTCACATGCTTGGTTAGAGTTACACCAAGATATTTTATATTATTTGTGACTATTGTGAAGTGTGTTGCTTCCCTAATTTCCTTCTCGGTCCATTTATCATTTGATAAAGGAGAGCTACTGATTTTTTTTGAGTTAATTTTTTATCCAGTTACTGGGCTGAAGTTGTTTATCAGCTGTAGGAGTTCTTTGGTATAATTTCTCGGGTTACTTATATATATTATCTTATCATCTGTGAAAAGTAATACTTTGACTTCTTCCTTTCCAATTTGTATCCACTTGATCTTCTATAGTCGTCTTATTACTATAGTTAGACCTTCAAGTACTATATTGAATATTTATGGAGATAGTGGACAACTTTGTCTTGTCCTTGATTTTAGTGGAATTATTTTAAGTTTCTCTCCATTTAATTTGATGTTGGCTGTTGGTTTGCTGTATATTGCTTTTGTTGTGTTTTGTATAGCCCTTGTATCCCTGATCTCTCCAAAACTTTTATCATGAAGGGGTGCTGGATTTGTCAAAGGCTTTTTCAGCATCTAATAATATGAACATGTGATTTTTCTTTCTGTATGTTTAGTATGTTTATATGGTAGATTATGTTGATGGATTTTTGTATGTTGAACCATCCCTATATCCTTTAGATGAAACCTACTTGATCATGGAGGATAATGTTTTGGATGTGTCCTTGGATTCGTTTTGTATGTTATTGAGTATTTTTATATCAATGTTTATAAGGTAATTGGTCTGAAATTCTCTTTGTTGATTTAGTTATTAGGGTAACTGTGGCCTCATAGAATGAGTTAGGCAGTGTTCCTTCTTTATCTATTTTGTGGAACAGTTTGAGGAATATTGGTATTAGCTCTTTGGAAGTTTGGTAGAATCCTGCATCCAGTATCATGTCTGCCTGGATGCTGCCATCCTTCTAGCAATGCTGATTATGGACTGAACCTCAGAACCAGTAGGCCAGCCACAATTAAATATTGTCCTTTATAAGAGTAACCTTGGTCATGGTATCTCTTTACAGCAATGGAAACCTTATCTAAGACATTTGGCCATAGGTTTACCTATCTTGTTGATTTTCTCAAGAACCAACTCTTGAATTATTTTGAGTCTTTGCATTGTTCTCTTTGTTTCTAATTTATTGATTTCAGCCCAGAGTTTAATTATTTACTGCAGCCTTACCTGCTATGTTTGCTTCTTTTTGTTCTAGCACTTTCAGGTGTGCTGTTAAGTATCTTTCTAATTTCTTTATGAAGGCATTTAGTGCATAAAATTTCCTTTTAGCACTGCTTTCATTGTGTCCCATAAATTTAGGTATGTTGAGTAATGGTTTTCATTGAATTCTAGAAAGTAATTTCTTTCTTTTTTTCTTCCTTGGCCCAGTGATCATTGAGTATACAGTTGTGCAGTTTCCATGAGTTATGTAGGCTTTTTGTTGTTTTTGAAGTTCAGCTTTAATCTATGGTGGTCTGATAAGGTACAGAGGGCTATTTGAATTTTCTTGTATCTGTTGGGACTTGCTTTGTGACCAAGTATAAGGTCAATTCTGTGAAGTCCTGAGAAGAAGGTATATTCTTTTGTGTTTGGGTAAAATATTCTATAGATATCTATTAGGTTCATTTGATTCATAACCTTGGTTAGTTTCATTATTTTTCTGTTTAGTTTCTGTCATGATGACTTGTCTATTAGTGAGGTGAAGAAGTCTTCCAGTATTTATGTGTGGTGTTCAATGTATGATTTAAGCTTTAATAATGTTTCTGTTTTGTAAATGGGGATGCCCTTGTATTTGGGGCATACATATTTAGAATTGAGACATCATCTTGGTGGATTTTTCCTTTGATGAGTATGAAGTGTCCTTCCTCATCTCCTTTGAATAATTTTGGTTGAAAGTCCATTTTTATTAAATATTAGGATGGCTACTCCAGCTTGCTTCTTGAGTCCATTTCTTGGAAAATCTTTTTCTAGCCCTTTACTCTGAGGTAATTCTATCTTTGTTGCTGAGATATGTTTCTTGTATGCAGCAGAATGATGGATCCTATTTTCATGTCCATTTTGTTAGCCTGTGTGTTTTTTTTTGGGGGGGGGATTGAGTCCATTGATGTTGAGAGAGATATTAATAATCAATGATTCTTAATTCCTGTTGTTTTAATGTTGTTGGTAGTGTGTGTATTTGTTCATGTGTGTATTTGTGTGTGCATGCATGCATGCATACGTGTGTGTGCATATGTGTGCATACATGTGTGCTTCCTTTCTTTTGGTTTTGATTGTTTGGAAATATCTATTTCCTGTGTTTCCTTGGGTGCAGTTAATATCCTTGCATTGGAATTTTTCTTCTATTATCTTCTATATGGCTGGTTTTGTGAATAGATATTGTTTAAATTTGGTTTTGTCATGGAATATATTGTTTCTAAATCTATGGTTATTGAAAGTTTTGTTGGGTATAGTAGTCTAGGCTGAAATCTGTAGTCTTTTAGAGGTAAGACATCTGCCTAGCCCCTTCTGGCCTTTAGAGTCTCTATTGAGAAGTCTATATTCCATTTTAATTGGATTATTAGGGTGATGGATGTCTAGTTTCTTGAGTTGTTTATTTTTGATAAGTCCCATATCCAATGTGGAGTTGAAGACAAACTTGATATGTACTCACCTTTAGTTGGATATTAGCTGTTAAGTAAACGACAATCACACTGCAATCCACAGATACAGATAAATTAGACTAAGAGGAAAGGTCTAGGGTGGGGGAACACATGGATCTTTCTGGGATGGGGAAATAATAGATTTTGTGGATAGGCTGGAGGTGGGTGAGGATGGGAAAATGTATTATGTGGGGAAGGGAGGCAAGAAGGGAGAGATTATAGGGAGAGGCCATTGAAATGTATGAGCATGTAGAGGCCAATGTGGAAGCCTCATGCAGTGGAAACTTCCTGGAACCTATGAGATTCATCTTAATGAGGATTTCTAGTAATTGAGGATATAGAATCTGAAGCAGACATCTTCTGTAACCAGGTTAGGATCCCAGTGACAGATCTTGGACACCAATCCCACTATAAAATCTACAACCCACAACCTTGAAGGTAGGGACCTTCAAGTTGCACTGGGCAATGGTGGAAGTGTCCAAGCAATGACTGGTCTAACTTGATGCCAATATTATGAGAGGGAGCCCATGTCCAGTGTTGCTTAGATGGCCAAAATTCAGAATCAGAAGGTGGATGTCTCAGAGACCTAGTGTAGAACAAAACAAGACTGGCAAAAAAAATGTCAATAGAATGATTCCTAATGATATTCTGCTATATTCATAGGATTGATGTCTAGTCCAATCATTATCAGAAAGGCTTCCTCCAGCAGCTAATGGAAGTAGATACAAAGACCCACAGTTAAACATTAGGTCAAGCTTGGTGAGCTCCATAGGAGAGGGGAAAAGGTTATAGGACCCAGAGGGGTCAGAGACATCAGGAGAACATGGCCCATAGAATCAACCAGGCAGGGCGAATAGAAGCTCACAGACACTGAAGCAGCCATCATGGAGTCTGCATGGATCTGCATCAGGCTCTTTGCATATATACTGTGATTCTTTAGCTTGGGGTTTCTGTTGGACTCCTAACAATGGGAGTAGGATTGTCTTTGATTCTTTTGCCTACTTGCGGGACCTTTTTCCTCTTAATGGATTGCTTTGTCTAGCCTTGATATGCAGTTATATGTCCAGTCTTATTGGATCTTGTCAGGCCCAATTCAGTTGATATCACTGGGAGGCCTGCTCTTTTCAGAAGGGAAATGGAGGTGCAATGGATCTGGGAAGGGAGGTGTGTGTGTGTGTGTGTGTGTGTGTGTGTGTTGTGACTAGAAGGAGGGAGGGAGGGGACGCTGCTGCCAGGATGTATTGAATGACAGAAGAATAATCAAAATAAAAAGTGAAAAATTTTAAAAAGACTATTGAGGGGAAATGGTTTGGAGACATCTAGTTTCTAAAAAGGTCAATACAGGAATTAGAAAAGTGATGTTTTAAACACTGATAGATGTCTAAGGAGAAAACAGCCCCTCTTCAAAATAAAATAGCTTTCTCATCCTTTTAAAAAAAAGTTTTAAAACAAATATTTACAGCTAGGAAAATTTCCAAGGAGACTGGAAAAATGACACAAAGGTGGTCCTGTTTGTGATAATAATTTGGAAGCATCTCTAAAAGATACAAGGTATCTGGGTCCAGAAGTCTATCCACAACACCTGTCTTACCACTTCAGGCTATATGCTATTAGTTTGGTTTTCTTTACTTTGTTTTTATTATTATTCATTCACATTTTTTCTATATGTTAGCATAATTACATGATATTTCTACATAAACACAGCAAATATTCATCATATCCAAACATCATTCCTTCATACTTCTGTCCACACAAACCCAAACCCTTTAAATTTTCTTTTTCTTTTTCTTGAAGAGAAAACCCATTTGTTTACAGTTGACGTCTCAATACAGTAAAACTTGTGAAACAATTAATCACTGATGGATGGCCTGAACCCTTTCTATTAAATTTTCTAGTAACAGTTTGGACTTTTGGGTAAGCATTTCAAACTTTTCAAATATGAATGCAGTATATGGTACTTGTCTTTCTGTGTTTGTCTTATTTTGTTCAACATAATGATCTTCAGTTATAGGTATTTTGCTTCAAATTCTATGATTTCAGTCATTTCTCTGGCTGAGAAAAAGGTTTCCTAGTGCATTATCTGTTCATGTGCCACAATATTGATTCCATATTAAAGTTATTAGAACAGTGTCACAAGAACGTGGAAGCGTTAGCATTTCCTATCTATTTGAATATACTTTTCCTTGTGTATATATTCTCAGTGGTGAGATCACTGAATCATGCAATCCTTCCACAGTAAACACTGGAAAGATGCTTTTTTATTTTCCATAGTATTGTACTAATTTACGTGCCCTCAAACAGTTCTTTTTCTTTCCTTAGATGCTCCAGAGTTATTTTTTTCCACAGTAGTCATTATATTTGGGTTGAAATAATTTGTATCTCATGTGGTTAGCAATTAATTTAGTTTAAAAATTTGTTTTCAATAAAGGTTTTTCCATACAAAAATGGGAGGAATTAATGGACCATTGCTATTATTGTGTGGCTTCCAACACTCCTGGATGTAGAGAAAGCTTATTTCTGCAAAAATTCTAACTCGGTACTGAGACTTATTACTCTGTAGTTCAAATTGATTATCTGTGTTTTTGTTAGTATGTCTGGCTAAGGTTTTTTTAAAAAGTGAGTTCCGAATGAGAAACCATACTGAAACCACAGAGTTTATTCTTCTGGGATTGTCAGATGACCCAAAGCTCCAGGTTGTGATCTTCGTCTTTCTCTTCATCACCTACACACTCAGCATCACTGGGAACCTGACCATCATCACTCTCACCTTGCTGGATTCTCACCTCCAGACCCCCATGTATTTCTTCCTCAGGAATTTTGCAACCTTAGAAGTATCCTTCACAACTGTCTGTATACCAAGGTTCTTGGGCACCATTATCTCAGGGGATAAAACCATTTCCTTCAACAACTGCATAGCTCAGTTATTTTTTCTTATTCTATTTGGAGTCACTGAATTTTACCTTCTAGCTGCCATGTCCTATGACCGTTACATCGCCATTTGCAAGCCTCTGCATTACCTGACCATCATGAGTCAGAAGGTCTGCACAATGCTCGTCTTTGCCTCCTGGCTGGTTTCTTTCCTAATCATCTTTCCTGCACTGATGTTACTTCTACAGCTTGATTATTGTGTATCCAATATCATTGATCACTATACCTGTGATTATTTTCCCCTGCTTCAACTTTCCTGTTCAGATACAAAGTTCCTGGAGAGGATGGGGTTTTCTTGTGCTGTCTTTACCCTGATGTTCACATTGGCGTTAATATTTTGGTCCTACACATACATCATCAGAACGATTGTGAAGATTCCTTCTGCTAGTCAAAGGACAAAGGCCTTTTCCACGTGTTCTTCCCACATGATTGTCATCTCCATCTCTTATGGCAGCTGCATTTTTATGTACATTAAACCCTCAGCAGCAGATAGAGCATCATTGACCAAGGGCGTTGCCATACTAAATACCTCAGTAGCTCCCATGCTAAACCCCTTCATTTATAGTCTTAGGAATCAGCAAGTCAAGCAAGCCTTTATGAACATGGCAAGGAAGATGGTATTTTTCACAAGTAAATGAAATGATGTGGTCTGTGAATAAATTAAATTAATAAATTAAATGTGTCAGTGATGCAGTTGTATCAGTGTGGTGCTTGTTTATTCTTTTATTATTGTTAACAATTTACTAGCCTATCTCACTATTGCATGTCTTATCTAATTATTATCTTCTTAGGCCTTTTGATAGAACATTTTTCTCATATTTTATAGTAGCAGCTTCTAAAGTTATATTTATCATACAGATAAAATTACAGTTTGAGTTTTATCCTAGAAAATTTATCCCCAGAAATGGAAAGGCACTTCGTAAACATTCATGTGTTTTACTTAATATATACTGGAAATGCATTTGATAATTTTCACATCTTTTTACATCACTTCTCTTTATGATTGGGTATTTTTAAATGTCATGAAATTAAGTGAACCCTAGCATCCCAGTTTAGTTCACTTAAAAACCCAAACAATTCATGTTATTTATTTATCAGTAAGTAGTGGCAGTCATTCATAAAATACACATGAGCTGTGTGTTTAATGGAACTTTTATATATAAACCAATCCATGGTCTCTATATGCATATGTGGAAAGGGTACATACATATTCATATATATGTATATATATAATTTTTGTTTATTCGCTCACTATATATAAATATAGTTGGGTGCATACTCTGTTGACACTTTTCCAAAACTTACATGTATATGCTTGTATAGTAGATAGTCATGTATGCAATATATTCATAGTACATATGTGTTTACTACTAAGATAACTTTTTCTTCTCACCTTTTGATCTATTTTGGAACAAAAATATAATTTTATTTATTATATAGATGACCTATTTTCTATAAAATATAACCTCAAAACAAAGAAAGATTTCTCATTATATAATGTTAGTGTTATAGTGTGTGTATGAAGTTTCTAAAAATGGTGTATTTGCTGAGGGCTTTGTCAGGAAGCTGTTACATCATTTGGCGCTGACTTCACAGGCTATAAAAACATGCAGCATGACTGGATGAAAAGAAACACTAGAGATTTGTTTTCTTGTAAGTTTGTGTTGTTCCCAGTCTTTTCCTCTTAACACTTCTGCTTTCTCACCACCATAAAGTGAGCAGCATGGTACTGCCATGTTCCTTCATGGCATCTAGCTCCCAAAACATAGCAGTGGAGCTTCTAGATAAAAGCTTCAGCCAAAATAAATTCTTTTTCCTTCAACCAATTTCCTCAACTATTTTGTCATAATAATGGAACACTAATAAGATTTTATTTGTTAAACTAACCATTTAATATATTATATTTAAAACATTAAGAATATCTAAAAACACAACTAAGCAGGTTGTGCGTGTGCATGTGCATGTGTTAAAACTGTGGACAATAAAAATTTTCCCAATTTTATGAACCAATGTCTTCATAATAAAAATACTACCATTAGGATCTGTGTTGCATTACTTTTGAAGATTGCCATATGAATATGATACATTTTCCTGAAAAAGGTTGAATTAGGGGAAGGATTAAAGAAGCTGAAAGGGATAGCAACTCCATAGGAAGACCAGTAGTCTCAACTAACCAGACCCAAGGGAACTTCTAGAGACTGAGCCACCAACCAGGAGCATACAGGCTGATCTGAGACTCCTGCCACATATGTAGCAGAGGTCTACCTGGTCTGGCCTCAGTGGGAGAAGATGTGCTTAATCCTTGAGAGACTTGAGGCCCCAGGGAAGGGGGAGGTCCGGTGGCGGGGGGGACGAACACCCTCTCATAGGCAAGAGGAAGGAGGAATGGGATAAGAAACTGTGGGAGAGGGGGACCAATAAGGGGCAATGACTAGAATGTAAATAAATAAAATAATTAAAAAAGAAATGTAATAGAATTTGAAGGATTCAAATCATAGAAGGAAATTATTGAGTTTTTTCTCCCTAAATTCCTACCTCTTAAAATGAATGACAAATTTTATATTAAAAACTACAATTGACGGAACTGTGAGTTCTATCATCTTAAAGCATAAATTGTCCCATTGTCACATAAAGGAAAATACCAGGTAAGTTAAGTCAAAGTAACTGTTTTGGGGACAAAATAAGATCTGAATAGTATGTAAAACAATGGTCTATAATCATTATAATATTGACAATTATTACATTTTCTTTAATATGATGAATATACTCATAATTAAAATTGTTATTAAGGTGGCTCAAGACGGCTCAACAAATAAGGTACCTGCCATTTAGACTGGCAGTCTGAGTTCATTCCCCACACACACATGGTGGATGAAGAACTGACTTCTATAACCTGACCTCTTATCTCAAACCAAAACATGGCACATATGGGACTACACACAATATACACATAGGCACAAAGTAAATAATAAAAATTTTACTTTTTTCCACAAAGAGTTTACTGACACTTTGTCTACTTGATGCCACCGACATCTGAATGATACTTAGTATCGAGATCCATTGCCTTCCTGATTCCATCTGAATGTCTGGACTTGTTCTTAAAAAAATGGTCTAGTTCTGCTCTTCTACTCTTCTTTTTAAATATAGTCTTATTAAAAATATAATTATATCAATTGTCCTCTTTCTTTCCTCCTTCCAATGCCTCCGATGCTTCCTTCTTTTAGATACTTTCTATGCCCCCCTCAAACTGATTAGCTCTCTTTCTTTGACTATTATTGTCATATGTACAGAGATACATCAATATATGACTACAACAACTGAGTTCATCTTTGTTCTTTGTGTACATATCATTTCTGAGCTAGTTATTTTATTGGATTCTCTGTTGGGGGACTCATCTCTAAAAGATGCTAATTTACCCTCTCTCAACAATCAATTTCTCAACAACCCAATCTCAAACAAATTAATTCCTGTGGTTCTTTGGTCTTCCCCTCTCATTTTAGCATGTCTATAGATACTGTCATTCTCTGGATTTTGTTTAGGCAGCCATTTCTAGAAAACATGGTGTCACAGCAGACAGTTTTTCTGCCACTGTTTCTATAATGCTCCCTGAGCCTTGGGTGTAGGTGTTACGTTATAGATGTGGCCATTGTGGCAGGCTTCCCACCATCTTTTGACCTCTGCAGTTGCAATTTTCTGCATTGGTCTCTATTTTCTGCAAGAGAAGCTTCTTTGATGAGGAATGAGGGCTACAGTTATCTGTGTAGTTTTAGAATCTAGTTAGAAATTATGCTGGTCTAATTTAGTAGTAGTTGGTTCTCCTCCAAGTTTCATGATTTTACAAGCCATGGGTATTGTCACCATGCCCTTATTTTATGGTTCTAAAATCAAGTTAAACGGAATATCCCCAGAAAGCTGTTTTTATATATCATGAAAAAGATTAAGAATTAAGAAGAAAGGCAAAGCAGGAACTATCTATTTTATTATTAGCCCTGTAACCAAGAGCAATATATGATAAGATATAAACAACTGATTAATACAAACAGTCTGTATACAACTCTGTTCTTGACTTTTTCTGACTCTGTCTTGTTTTTATCTTCTAGGTCTGTGGTATATGATTTAGTGATATCACTTTTCAAATATGTGAATAACAAAAACACATATTTATATATTTGTGCATACATATATGTGCATGTACAATTTGAGTAGGTGCATGGGAGTTTGTCTGGGAGGGACTGGAGAGAAAAAAGGAAAAAGATGTAATTCTGCATTTAAGCATGTGTTAAAAGTAAATCTCGTTATCACATTTTAATCTTTTTATTCTGGTGTAATCACCACTCCTCTTTCTTTTGAATTTGGCATTGACTTTATTGCTCTGGGCATTGTTTTGGTTGATGATTGTTGTGAAAGTGTCCAGCCTATTGAGGTTGGGGCCACCTCTGGGCAACTGATCTTGGATGCTATAAGAAAGAAGGCTGACTAAGCCATGAGGAGCAAGCCAGTAAGCAGCACCCCTTCATATCCTTTGCATCAGCTCTTGCCTCCAGGCCCCTGCCC
This sequence comes from Mastomys natalensis, assembly GCA_021653895.1. Taxonomy (NCBI): domain Eukaryota; kingdom Metazoa; phylum Chordata; class Mammalia; order Rodentia; family Muridae; genus Mastomys; species Mastomys natalensis. Next base: position 287,185 of record JAJTUV010002407.1, read on the forward strand.
TGATGTCCTTCAATGATGGACTATGATATAAAGATATAAGATGAAATAAACCCTTTCCTGACCAAAAAAGATTCTATCAAATCTTTCTCTGCTTTGTCACTTTGTCCTTTAATTAGAAATCATTTTTTGGGGGGAATGGAAATTAAAGTTGTGTACTAAAGAGTTACAGCCAGAGGGATTAAAGGTGTGTACTAAGGGTATGTCTGTGATCAGCCAGATCTCACAGACCTAGAAGGTGTTTGAATGTGGTCAGAGCAGCCATGTTCCTGGATTAAAATTCCTCTACACAGCACATTTTTGTTTATACTGTGAAGGCCTTTCTCAAGGGGATTAAGTAGTAGGGATGGTCCATCCTCAATACAATGAACAATGGCTACAATGTTCATAGATACGTTTATATGGAATAGAATTGAAAAGGAGAAAACTATCTAGTGCTATAGTGTTTTCTCTCAAGTCACTAGGAAACCCTGATTTAAAGTTGTTCTATGCTACCACGTAATCTCATCACTAACATAATCTGTGAAAGGGAAATGAAGTATCTATCAGAAATTTGTATTTCAATTGTGCCAATAATTGTCACATGTGTGCAAATAGACAGAAGCACTGCAACATCATAACCAGTGAGGTGAATTAGAAATGACCAAATTCCCAGTTCTCAATCAAAAATTAAATTAATGGATTGCATTTAACTCTCCTTAAGTTTCCCACATAACAGTTACACATAGATGAAGTTTGTCTAGATAAAATGATAAGAATAACATTCAATGTTAACTGTATACTTTAAAAAGCTGAATAAGAGAGTTACAGAATTTTTAATGTGGCATGATTATATAACTACTGTCTTTGGGAAATTTGTAACATGGATTAAGTAAACAAATAGCTTAGCACATAAATATTTGGTAGAATATTCTGTTTTTTTTAATGCTGGTAAATTTGATGTTTTCAAGGTAATGAATACCTGATAGGAAATGCATTGATAGGTTTCTGTATACTTCTATGATATTAGATTCTCACATGTTAATTACAAAATTCAAAATAAAATACATCTTAAGTACAGTTCTAATTTTTAAAGATATTATAATTTTCATTACTCATTCTTGGTCAGAAAGATTTACTAGTGAATAAACTAGGTGTCCTACATTCAAAGAAGAATCATTGTAGGATTGGATTTGGCAAATCCCAGAGGCTTTGAGAATACATTACCTTCATTGTATAGACTGAGTCTATTTGCTTATTAGGAAAATTAAATTTGGCCAAAGGGAAGCCAGGTCAGATATATCAGCTGATTGGTACAGTTTTCCCATTGTCTCCTTATATGGTGACATCACAGTGTCTTATGAACCTGCTTCTGCTTGCATCCTTCCTAACATCAGTCCAGTCACCCAGGATTTCTGCACCGGCCAGAAAAGGTCACTTTCTGTTATCTTTGTGCAGCATGGATGCCAACTTACTTAGAGTGCTTTGAAAGCTTTCACCTTCCAGCTTCTAAATGAAGTTTCCCTACTAAATTTGCTTGAAGAAATATTAGGATTACCAGAGCAAGTTTTGGAATTTGGATCTTTTTAGGTCTGTTTCTGTGAAACAATAAAAGGTATAAAAGATAAATATGCTTTATTTATGAAACTGCCAGAAATCTCAGAAGCAATCCAGCCTGTGATGTTTCTATGTGACACAGCCTGTGTAGTAGAGACAAGGGTGAGTTGGATAACAAACATTTGTTCTAAAGAATATTATGAATATATTTCAACTTGTTATTAAGTAAATAGACTAATTTAGGATTACGTGTTTTATGGTGTCATCAGACATACCAAGGATATATTCCATAGTTGTGAAGAAATGAATATTTTCTGACATCTAAAGGCTTATTTTTAAAAGTGGAAGGATTTTAATATAAATTTATCACTACTGATTTTTATAGTTTCAGTATATTTCATTCATTGTTCAATCCACAGAATTAGTCTCTTCATTTTAATGTCTGTTTTATGGCATATTAATAACACACACACACACACACACACACACACACACCACACACACACATTGCTAAATATACACAATTCTGAGAGTCAGAATATAAAACAGTAAGAAATAAATAATGCCAATTATTAGTTTCAATGTCTACCACATGATGTGTTGCCCTATAAGGAAATAATAAAGTAAATATGGTTGAGAACATAATTCACAGGCACTATGGTATTTGCTAAGTAGTAGGAGGGACTAAAGTCAGAATGGTATAGTGTAGTTCTTTGTAGTTTAAATAAGGTAAATCCTATAGAAAATTTTATATATTCTGACCAGTCCTTAGAATAATGGACAATGGTTTATTTTGAGAGTTAGAAAGTACTTTAAATGTTCTTTTCTGCACTCAAAATTTTTTAAAGAGATGGCCCAAAGTGATCATAGTAAATAAATATAAAAATGACATAAACATATCCCACTGTCATAGATATATTACTGATCTCTATATTATATTTAATCTCTTGACTTATGTTTTCATTCCTATTGATTAAGAACTTGACAAGAAAAGATCCTGCAGTTGATCCTAGACAAAACTTCTTTTTTGCAAACAAAGCTCATTTAGGCCTTTATTTTCATGGTGCCAAATGTGTTTCTCCATGGTTACTTTAAACTGATACCTATTAAAAATAAAAGTAATTATAACAGGAAAGGGGCTTGGCAGATGTGGTTATGTGATTATTTTCTATCATTAAATTATAGAAATTTGGAAGTGGCATTATATTTTAAGTTAGCTGTTATATATCAGCATAATTTAACAAAATACAGGAAATTGATAAAAGCCTTAATATCAAAATTATACATACACGTGAATTTTATTGAAAGAATCCATGATTTAAGGGTATATAGCAGTTCTGACTAAACATAGATATTTCATGTAAAATTATTGGTGACTTTAAGCAAAATCATGTATTTTAATTTAGAATATTATATATACATCTATAGTATATACCATTATATGAATATATAATTATATAATATATATATAAATATATAAATTATATATATATGTATATATATAAATTATATAATAAGTATATAATTGTAAATTGTATGTTTCTAGTAGGAATGAAGAGACTTGGTAAAAATCTTATAGGAAGATTCCTATCAGCTTATTGCACATGGTAATACTAATATTTAACCTTTCAGTTCTTATGTATTAGGTTTATACTTTGATTTCTTTTTTTATCAATAGATTCTGCTAATAGTAAAGCAGTATGAAAAACCGTTCTGTGATTACTGAGTTTGTGCTCTTGGGAATATCCGACGATCCAGAAGTTCAGATTGTGATTTTTATCCTTTTATTCATTGCTTACATATTAAGTATCACTGGAAACCTAGCCATCATCATCCTCACATTGCTAGACTCCCAGTTGAAGACTCCTATGTATTTCTTCCTCCAGAATTTCTCCTTCTTAGAAATTATATTCACCAGTGTTTCAATCCCTAGATTTCTGGAGTCAATAATTACTAAAGTCAAGACCATTTCCTATAACAACTGTTTGGCTCAGTTATATTTCTTCATCTCCATGGAGTGTCTGAGTTCTTTCTTCTAACCGCTATGTCTTATGATCGCTATGTCGCCATCTGCAAACCATTGCACTACACCCTCATCATGAATCAGAAAGTCTGCACCCTCCTTGTCCTCACTTCATGGCTGGCAGGATTCCTGACCATCTTTCCACCATTAATGTTGGTCCTCAAGTTGGACTTCTGTGCTTCTAATGTCATCGATCACTTCTCCTGTGACTACTTCCCCATTCTACAGCTCTCCTGCTCAGACACAAGGAGTTTAGAGATGATTGGCTTTTACTTTGCATTTGTCACTCTGCTGTTCACACTGGCTCTAGTGATCTTGTCCTACATCTGCATCATCAGCACCATTCTGAGGTTCCCATCTGCCAGTCAGAGGAAAAAGGCTTTCTCCACCTGTTCCTCTCACATGATTGTCATCTCCATCTCTTATGGCAGCTGCATTTTCATGTATGTGAAACCTTCTGCAAATGAAAGAGCATCACTGACCAAAGGGGTGGCTGTTCTCAATACTTCAATTGCTCCCATGCTGAACCCTTTTATTTACACCTTGAGAAATGAACAAGTAAAACAAGCCTTCAAGGGTTTGATTCAAAAGTAGTACTTTATAGAAGTAAATGAGGATACATGTTAAGAGGAACAAATACTGTAAAGACATAAAGACAAAATGACATTAATTGTACTCTCTCAGCTGTCTATGTTTCTTAGCACTTTGGTCTTGGCTTACTATTAATCTGAAAGATACTACCGCCTGGTTGCTTTTAGACTCGTGTATGCTAAATGCAAGCAATGATTTACAATTCTGGTATTCATTCACTTCTTTCTCAGTTTGCTTGTTTTTTTAGGTTCATTTTGAGATAACAGTCTGGTGCATAGCCCAAAATGGTCTGAAACATCTTTTTCTCTTGGATTCTTCAGAGCAACTGGAATTCACAAGCCTGAGGTTCAGATTCTAGAATATTTTACAATTTTGATTAGAAGACCATTTGCCGGAGAACACATGTCAATGTTTTTATCCTTAATAAAAAAATTTACAGTCTTGATATATAAGATTAGATGCTATCTTGATAATCTTACAATGAAGTTTTCTGTGTACTAATATAAAACTATAGTAAGATTTTATAAAATAAGTATTTTAAAGAAATCTTTTTAAAAATTATACTTATATAATGTATTTATTTTTCTACTTAGAAATAATTTGAAATTCGTGATATTCCCTATTTTGTAGTTATTCTAAAAGTAAATATTGTAGCCAATGTTTTATGTTGTCTGTGTTGATCTGTGTTTGGTTATAGAATATATAAAAGGGTTAGTCAGAATTTTTCTGACTAGACCTAGAAATCTGAGAATTTCTTCCACAGTATGAGTGGATTATAAAGCACTTATTCTATGTCATCTCTTGCCTGAGTTATTTTACTCTGTATCTTATTTAACTTTCATGGGAAAATTCGTGGCTCCATGGGAAAATTTTCATGGGTGTATATATATTTTCATTATTAGATTATTTAGATTATTAATTCAGATTATAGATTTTGCTACTCTGTCTCCAAAAAATTTTGCAAACACGCTCGTACTTGGAGTTATAAACTTATCATTTACTTCTTAATCTCATTGCCCACTCTCTCTGAAGTTTTTAGATGTAATTTTGACACAAATGTATACTGTTTTATAGTCTTTGTAGTTTGTTTATATTCCCTTTATGGTAATTTTGGTGATTTAACTTATTCCCTTGAGCAGGCTTCAGACAGAGTAGATAAAATGTAAGTAGAAATATGTCAAACGATTTTAAAAGACCTTCTTTTGATATTTTTCCTTGGTCAAATAAATATGTCCAACTCAATAAAATAAGGAAACAAATACAGAAACATTTACAATAATAGAAAACTAGTTCAGAGAAAGTGAGAATAGATGCTTTTTAGAAATGTTGGTTTCTTTTAGTTGGATAAGTGACATTAGCTAATACTCAGTATTCCAGAATTTTGAATGTTAGTAAAACTGTAAAAACTGGAGAAATTCCAAACAATATAGAAAGGTGTGGAAGATTTGAACTTCAACCTGGACTCATTATCTGATACCTCAACATTTAATCAAACTAAATATGTTAAATCAGACTTTATTTTTAAGCTTGATATAGTTAGAAGCTTATAGAATATATGCTTTATTTTATTATATCAATATGTTCCTTTCTTTTAGTTAAAAAGTAGGATTATTATTTTGTGTCTATATTTCATTGAATTACAGGTTATGTAGGACTGTTTTCAAGGTTATCAGAGATTATATTTGATAATGGCTAGGTATATGACAAATGCTAGCTATGGTGAATAAATGTATATCATGACGTTTCTCTGAATAATAATGCCATTTTATTAAATGGCATTATTTTATTTTTCATTTGTTAATAGCCATATTTTTCTAAGTGCAAATGAGATGAAAAGTTTCAGTTCAGCTGGATCCCAGCAGCAGCTAAGATGGCTTAGTTCTGTGGCTCTTCTTTTCTCTCTATTGCTTCTGGAAGCATGGCCTCAGGTGTGGTTGTCTCTGATGGTACCATCGATACAATGGTGCTCAAGTTGTCAGTGCAGAGGATGTGAGAAAGTACCAGAGGTAGTGCTTTTCTGCCTGAGTATCCAGGAGGAGGGCAAGGCGACCTCATCAAGTTCTCAGGGACAAACTGTGGATGACACTAAACCTGCTTCATGAAGATGCTGCTGGACCAGGGTATACAATCCTTTAGAGCAAAATGACATGCCAGCTCCAAAGACAGCATAAAGAAGAAACTGACAGGAATCAAGAACAGCATGATTTACAAAGAAGCTAGGAGAAGGTGCATCCTTTCAGAGAAATTAGACAACTCCTCATCTTCTCAGAGGGCAAACCATTTAGTCTTCTCCAGCCTCTTGCCTGAAGTACATAGGAGTCTCATAATTGTTTATTTGTTTTTCAGGCTGCCCTCTTCTTGGCAGAGGAGCTGAGGGGATGCAAGCAGATGGAGGGTAATCATTTCGCCCCAGTAGACAAATGTCTCTTCTACTTCCTGGACTATCCTCCTCCCTTCATCAACTGCTTTTGGTCTTTTATTCCTCTTTAATTAAAACAGCCCAAAATACTCTCAGGCACTCAGTTTGTGGGAATAGGCGTGGCTGTATCTTTTAAGGACTCTCCTCCTTTTCTTTGGTACCCATTCCCATATCAGTGCAATCACAAGTGGCCTCCTTGCACCAACTGGATGATCTCTTTTTTTCTTGACAAATAAGTTAAAGGACAATCAACTTAAAAATACAGTAAAAAGTTTAGTTTTTTAAACATTTATACTAACTAGAAAAACAATGCTTTTTAAAAACCCACAGTGCTATGAATAACCCTCTCAAAGTTGAGAATTAATTCCAACTGAAATAAAAAGGAAATAATTAGTGCTGTTAGTTATTCTAAGAGCCTGGGAGTCACATCATATATATGGAGAACAATTATTTATTTAATAAAATAACATAAAAGTGTCTTTTAATTACACCTCCATTTTAAGCAGAGAAACTGAATCTTAAGGACATCAAGCCATTTGCCCACTATCACAAGGCTCTTCAATGTCTGTGCTTTTCTCTAGCTCTCTCTGATGGCAAAACTCATATTTTTTGGGGAAATCAAATTCATCCTCTAACATCCTAAGTAACAAATAAACAGTGTTTCAATATAACAGTTTTGTTGTTATTCCTTCTTTCATCTCTGTTTGATTATAGGAGCTAGTTAATGATTTGAAAGTATGAGGTTTTGAATAAATATTTGCCATAAAACATTATAGTAATGGCTGCTACTATTTATTCATTTGTTATTAAATGGGATGTAGTGATCTCTACTTTCTTTGACTGATTTCTATTTAAACTGGTATTAATTAATGCTCGCAATTAAATGCCCTCATTACCAAAATCAGTAATATAAGACTAATATTTTTCTAAGAAAAGATATGTAAAATAATTGTGGAAATAGTAAAAGGAAATCTAATAATGAAAATCTTCTAAACACTCAGTGGCCTCTCATGAGGAGTCTTTGTTTTACTCAGTTCACTAGAAATTGACCCAAAAGAATTCTTGTGTCATTCTGTGACCCAGATCTTGTGATAACTGAATACTGAGAAGCATGTTCCAATGTAATTATAAGTAGAGCTATTTCCCAAACCCTGAGGTAAATAATCATTGATGTTACATATGTTTTACCTTAAGCTTTGAACAGTGCTTCAAATGTATAAAGAAGAAAGAAAAAAATATGTCATGAATGAAATATATTTGTTAAGATTAGCTTACAATTTTTTTTCAATTAATTTTTATGAGGTTTAATTGAATAAAAGACAAGCAAATATAGAGATGGTTGAAAATGTTATTCTTATAAAGTTATTGCGGTACCAAGGAATGCTTTGATCACATGCAGCAAAAATTAATTAAATCAGCACACACATAGGAAATAAAATGGAACCATTTAAAAATTTCATCTCTGTCTTTAATAGGAACATCCTGTGATCCTTTAAGTGTTATTTTTGGCCATTGAATTAATTTTCCATATCTTAACCAAGTTTACTTGAAGGATTGTTATTGATACTTCTTTGATTTTGGAAAAGCAGGGCATGAGAATGTTTTCAGAATGTAAGTTATTGAAGATGTTACATAGACATTTTATTTAAAAATATAAAATCACTGTTAATTTTCATTTTTCAAGGATTCAATATTAGACAGATTATTTGGAAGTTAAGCTAGAATAATTTGGATGAAGTCATTGAAAACAAATGACAGTTAGAGCTGAACCATATTCTTCCAGAAAAAAAATACGGATCTGTGCTAAAGAAGAAAAGCTTAAATGATGATGTCAGTGCTTCAGGATAGCCTATACAGACATCTCTGGAGTAGTTTAAGATGTCAGGAATCACAGGCAGTTTATGTAATATTGTAGTTCAATTTTCTAAAAACTAATTATGCATAATTATCAAGCTTACTTTATATCAATATATGAATCAAAAACATGGGATTTTCAAATACAAGCATAGTACACCACTCCTACTTTGTATATTGGATCTTTTATTTTATTTTGCTAATTATTTTATTTATTTACATTCCAAATGTTGCCCCTTCAGTAGTTCTTCACCCTATCCCTCTCCCCTTTGCTTCTGAGAGGGTGCTCTCCCACCCACCCATTTTATCATGTATACCTCTCATTTTTACCTTAAATATGTGGTTAGTTGCTTTATCACAATGCAGAACACTTTATTTTATTAATATTGATATTATTAAATTGTACAGTATTCATTTTAGTTATTAAATAATAAATACAATATGTCTTCATTATCTGGTTACACATATTTGTCAAATATCATTGTCAAATATCTGGAAAAAAAAGATGCTCCAACATATAATAAGGACAAATGCTCCACTATGTTCATAGCAGCCTTATTTATAATAGCCAGAAGTTTGAAAGAACCTAGATGTCCTTCAACAGAGGAATGGATACAGAAAATGTGGTACATTTAGACAATGAAGTACTAGTCGGTTATCAAAAACAATGAATTCATGAAATTCCTAGGCAAATGAATGGGACTAGAAAATATCATCCTGAGTGAGGTAACCCAATCACAAAAGAACACACATGGTATACACTCACTGATAAGTGGATATTAGCCCCAAAGCTCGGAATACCCAAGATACAATTCACAGACCACATGAGGCTCAAAAGAAGGACAACCAAAGTGTGGGTGTTTGGTTCTTCTTATAAGGGGGAACAATATACTGAGAGTATCAAATATGGAGACAAAATGTGGAGGAGATAGTGAAGGAAGGATCATCCAGAGACTGCCCACCTGGGGATTTACCCCATATACAGTCATCAAATGCAGTCACTATTGTGGATGCCAAGAAGTGCATGCTGACAGGAGCCTGATATAGCTGTCTCCTGAGAGGCTTTGCCAGAGTTTGACAAATACAGAGGCAGATGCTCGCAGCCAACCATTGGACTGAGCATGGAGTTAGAGAAAGGACTGAAGGAGCTGAAGTGGTTTGCAACACCATAGGAATAACAACAATATCAACCAACCAGAGCCTCCCTGACCTCAGAGCTCCTAGGAACTAAACCATCAACCAAGGGGTACATATGGAGGGACCCATGGTTCCAGCCGCATATGTAGAAGATGATGGCCTTGTCAAACATGCATGGGAGGAGAGGCCCTTGGTCTTGTGAAGGCTCAATACCTCAGTGTAGGGGAATGTGAGGAAGAGAAGTAGGGGGATGGGGATGGGATAGGGGTTTTCGGGGGGAGAGGAACAGGAAAAGCAGATAACATTTGAAATGTAAATAAAGAAAATATTAAAAAGTAATTAATATAGTTAACTAACTAGAATTTCATATAAATAAAGTCTTAGTGTTCTTTAATATTTCTTATTAAATTTTTAATAGATTGTTTAAAACATTATAAAGGCTAATGTACAATAAATATGAATGTTGAAATTAAATATATTGAGAATTAAATTATAGTATAAAATGTCATTTTGTTTCATTGTGAGTACAATGTGTTTTAATTTTTAATATTTAACACAGCATTTTAACCTTTTATTTTGTGATACTTTGACACCTAACAAAACTAAGAGTAAGCCACCAAATGTGTAGAAAAATTACATTTGAAAAATATAGTTAAATATCAATTGTTTAAGGGCTCCAGTTTTTCAAGAAAGCATATTTCATAGTTATTTTTACCACTCAATTATTATTAGATGAGAATAACATGTGAAGCATTTGTAATTAATGGCAGCAGGTATTTAGTAGGTGACAACATTGTGTGCTCTCTGGGATCCAATGATTAACACACACTCTCAAGAGAGATCCACTGGTGAGCAGGGTTAGAGGCTACTGAAATATTGAAGGAAGGGTTCTAGAAATCCCCCATGGTCTACAAGACAGTAGAGCTATAGTCTGGGCTTTATTTTGTCCACAAGGACCCAAGGCTTTTGAAGTAAAAACAGATACATTTGGAGCATTTGTTACATAAGTAAAAGCTGTCAGAAGCATTTGTAGTTACAATAGCCATGTTGTTTCATCCATCTGTTTTCTCTTTAAATAGTCCTTCCTAAACTGTTACTTAAGATTATAGAAGGCTGGAGTATATTTCCTTATCTTGGAGGGTTTTTAGTAATCTATTTTTGGTTCAAGTATTTCTGTTCAGTCATCATGAAAAAGAAAAAAAATTAAATAAAGTCTGATTAATACGAGTGCTACAAGTGTCCAGCAGAGCAGCCTCACCTTTACACTCTGTTACTTAGAGCAAAAATCTACCCTTATAAAATAAAGAGGCAATGATATTTAGTATTTAACCGACAAAATCTAAGGAACATCTTATCTTCTAGTGTTGTCTTTGAATAGCTGAGAAGTAGCTAAATAGGTGAAAATGAACGGAAACATTTTTATGTGTACATCTGGGCATCCCTCTGGATGAATGGAACTATACAATGAGTGATCTTATGTGAAAAAAGAAAGCTGGGAAATAGATTATCTATCCCTGAAGCTTCAAAACTAGGCAAAAGTATGATTAAATGAAAACATAGTGTAGGAAAATTCAAGAGACAGAGCTACTAAAACCTAAGGCAAGTAACAACTTTTTCCATTTCTGTTTTATCAAATAGTATATGTCTTTTAATCTCAAATGGAAAATTTTCTTGTACAGTAAATGAATTTCTAACTTTGTAGACAGAATCAAGTGTTGCATATGTTGCTTGAATTATAAGATAAGTCAATATCTAAGGTATACATTCTCCATTTTTTAAATAAGGTAATATTAAAAATTCTCTTAATCATATAATGTATATCATTTTTCTTGTTCTTAACAGTTATTCTACAATATTGCTATTAAAATAAATTTAATTACTTAAATATAGACAATAACTTTTAAATACTTTATTTGCTAAGAAGAATTATTGGCTGATTTCCTATATATATGTATGTATGTATAAGGAGCTCTCATTACCTTTCAACAGTTCCAGAAAAACATTTGTATTTTTAGGACATCTATTATAGTGTATACATTAACTTAAAAAGGAAAATCCATATTTTATATTGCTTAAACAAGTGTTAATAATACTTTGTTCTAATTAGACATGAAGTAAAAATTACTGACTTTATTTTCCATCTTCTAATGATGAGTTACAATACAAAGATTTCCCAACATCTCCTGTTACACTTAAGAGGCCATTAAATAAGCTGCACTCATAAATATATACCAAAACTATGCAATAATAATAGTTTATATCTAAAATCTTTCAGTAATTAAGTAATATTTTGTGTAGAAGGGGCATATTGTACAGGTTGAAAAACCTATGTGCTAACAAATCCTGTGGTTTCAAATCTGTGCTCTGAAATAAACTTGCTTTATAAAAAAAAAACTTATAGTTTATATCTAATTTTCATGAAGTATAGAAGATAATTTAGAACTGCATTAGTTAGAATGATATTAATCGTAGGCCACATCTTTCAATTCCTTTAAAAGTATTTTTTTTTACCCTAAATATCTTTAAAAGAAGAAATAGAAGAGGAAGCAGCATCAGGAGGGGGAGAAGAGAGAGGATATATGAATCACACGGAGATTACAGAATTCATCCTCTTAGGCCTTTCTGATGACCCTGACCTTCAGATTGTGATTTTCCTCTTTTTATTAATCACATATATATTAAGTGTCACTGGAAACCTGACTATCATCGTTTTGACCTTCCTAGACTCCCATTTACAAACACCAATGTATTTCTTCCTCCGGAATTTTGCTTTCTTCGAAGTCTCATTTACAAGCGTGTGTATCCCTAGATTTCTGGGGTCTATTGTTACTCGGAATAAGACAATTTCTTATAACAACTGTGCTGCCCAACTCTTTTTCTTTATCTTCATGGGTGTGTGTGAATTTTACATTCTAACTGCCATGTCCTATGACCGCTATGTTGCCATCTGCAAGCCCCTTCACTACATGACCATCATGAACAGGAAACTCTGCACCTTGTTTGTACTGGGTGCCTGGCTGGCTGGTTTTCTGACTGTTTTCCCACCCCTTATGCTTTTGCTCCAGCAGGATTTCTGTGCTTCTAATGTCATAGATCATTTTGCATGTGACTTTTTTCCCATCTTGCAACTGTCTTGCTCAGATACATTGTTTCTGGAGGTGGTTGGTTTCTATGTTGCTTTGGTTGCTCTGCTGTTCACTTTGGCACTGGTGATTTTATCTTACATGTACATTATCAGGACTATTTTAAGAATTCCATCTACCAGCCAGAGGAAAAAGGCTTTCTCCACCTGTTCTTCTCACATGATTGTCATCTCTCTCTCTTATGGAAGCTGCATATTCATGTATGCCAATCCCTCTGCAAAAGAAAAGGCCTCATTGACCAAAGGCGTGGCAATTCTCAATACCTCTGTTGTCCCCATGTTAAACCCCTTCATTTATACCCTAAGGAACCAGCAAGTAAAGCAAGCATTCAAAGGTGCAGTACACAAACTAGTATTTTCTGTAAGCAAATGAAATTAAAAGTACATTAAAAATAAAGACCTCTATTAAGATACAATGAATTGTAATCTTGAATTATCCTTGTTCTTTGATAGTTTCTTTGTGTGTTACATTGTAGTAACCGTTATAGTTTTACAGTTTATTTCTTATTTCTTCAATCAAGTATATATAAAACATTGTTGTTTTGAAATCTTTAATAAATGTTGACAGCATGGGGAAAACCCAAAGCCAGACCAAATCCCAGTAAAGAGAGGAAACTTAGGCTCAAGGTTACACCCCTAGCATAGGAGCTCTTAGCAATTCTTGGATGCCAGGAAAAGAAGGATTTGTTTCTTTCAGGTTATAGACCTGGGAAAATTAGTCATACTCCAATGGAAGGCTACCCACATAAGAATATCTGGGCAGCACAAATTGGCCTTGGTGGTCAAAAAAGGACAAAGACACAAAGTTGATTGTGAAGGAAGTGGACAGGTCTTGGAAGAATTGTGCAAAGTTGAATGTGACAAAACTATGTTGTCCAAAATTCCCAAATAACTAATAAAAATAATAAAATGTATTTTTCCCACAGATTTTTTTCAGGAAATGTTATGTATTTTAAAGAAATAGTTCATGGAAGGATAACATATAACAGTTTTTATTATGTTTATATGTTCATAATCTACATATATTCTGTTATCAAAATTCTCAGAAATAGTTACAAATTATGTTTTTCATATTTTCAAGATTAATTTACATTTTGATGGCATTTAAGATTCTCTATGTCCTTTATACTCATTCTCTATGAGCAATAGGCTCTATTTCAGTGCATCTTAAATGTGAGTTTATGATGTTTTGTATATTTTAAACTGTGCCAGACTTTTCTTCTCTGTAAATTAAATGAGTTATTTCTTTAAAGCACAACAGGTAGTTTGGGATGCCCTCTAATGCATTTCAACAATGAGAACATCAGTTCAATAACTTGGCTTCTGCCTTGAAGTGTCTGTGACTGATTAATAATTATATTGTGTGAGAGTTCATTTATTTTTTTTCTTTTATATTTTCTGAACTAATGCAGGTTAGAAAATGCTGTGTCTCATACAATTTATTTCTCAGTGTGTAGAACACCATAACATATAAAATGAAATGTGAAAAATGAATAAAAATATTTTATACCAATTTTAATGCATTTCTTAGGAATTTGTAGATTTTTAAATCTTAACTCTTTTAAGAACCCAAAGCCATAGCATTCCACTATGAGAAAATGACATATCTCAGGGGATTTAATGTCTCAGAGTCATTTTAGTACTCTAAACATTGGCATGTGCCTTCTAATTAAGTATTTTCAAATGCCTTTTACCTATTCTCTGTATCTATTCATTTAGTCAAAGATATGCACACGAAATAAAGAAATGATTCAGTGAAAGAAAATATTTGTCTTGTTCCAATATAGTTCTAAAAGAGAAAAAAGCTAGTGTGTAAAATATATGACCACACTTAATTTTATAAATGTTAGCACCATATGTTGTATAAATTAGCAATGATACTGGGACCTAAACAATAAACAATATTATCAACTATGTAATTCATTGTACCAAGGAGAAAATAAAGCTACCATTGTTCCTTCTTCTTACTCAGGAATAGCAAGTAGCCTCGAGAAAGAAAAATTCACAATATTTTTAATTGCTATTACATATATACATAATTATAATCTACTCAGTCTGTATATAGGTCTGTTTATCTGAGACCTAAATTGCAACTGTCCTAAGTAAAAATTCAAGACATTTTAGACACACTAGCTTTTCAAGGATAACACTAAAATTTTGTTTTTACTTTATTATGAACTTCACCACACAGAAATGCAAATCAAAACCAGAAGAAGGAACCATCTTCCTATGTCAGTAACAACAAATATGAGGAAAAATATTTTTAAATGAAATACTGAAGATTTTAAAAAGAAGAACCCTTAAAACCCTTGCATATTGTTGGTAGAAATATAAAATTGTATGGCTATTCTGTGTGTATTTTCCTAAAAAATATAGGTATAAAAATATATAGTATAGAACTGCTATCTAATTCAACTATTAGGTAAATATGAAGTACAATCACCACATTAAGTAGCCAATAAAACGGAAAGAATCTCACTATTACCTGATAGAAAAGCTAAGAAAAATTGGCATTTATATTGACTATTAACCAGCCATAGAAAAAAATGAACCCTTTTAATTTTAATAACATGTAATAATATGGCAGGAAATGAAAATCATTATGTTAAGTAAAATAAAGGAAGTACAGAAATCAAACATTAGTTGTACTCTCATGTGTACTTGAATTCATAGAAGAAAGTGAAGAGGAAGAAAATGAGTTGTGTAAGGTTGATCAGTAAATATTACATTGCAATTATATAGAAACAAGAAGTCCTGGTATGTTACACAAAGCAGGGTAATTATAGACAAAGATAATGTATTGTATACTTCAAAAACTTAGAAGAAAATATTTTAAAATAATATTTTAACTACGCCTCAAATAGGCAGTCTTCAGAAATCTATATCTCATTCCTAGAAACTGTTATAATTGATTTAATTACTTGACCACTTGCTATAGATCATTTTTATTAACATAATTAATAAATGAAATGAGAAGTTAGCATCAGATTTCAAATGATGGCTTCTTAAAGCAAGGCATGGAAGTATCTGGACTTCTCTAAATGCAGAAAATAGAACTATCATCACATTTTAATAGAATGGCAATCAAAACAGTGTACTTATATCAATTGTGGGAAAGCATGACATATTTTTATTAATTCTCTGAGATTCTATACATTGTGTTTTAATCATATTGACCCCCTTCTCCAACTCATTCCAGATCCACCCTCATTTTCCAATTTCATGTTCCATTTTTCATTTTAAATTCATTGTATCCATTTAAAATCCATTATATCCAAATATCCTGGGTGGAAGGATATCCCCTGGAATGCATTCAATCTACCAGGAATCACACCCTTAACAAAAGTTTACTCTCTTTCTCCAAATAGCTACCAATAGTCAATATCTTCTCAGCTAACAGTGGCACAATGTGCCCATCTCTTCAAACTAAGCTGGAATTTTGTCTGGCTGGACATTCCACAGCTCTTCAGAATGCTGTTATTGCAACTGTGAGTCCATATATGAAACATCCCTGTTGTATCAATGTTTTGTTGTAGTCATCCACCATGTCTAGCTCTTACAGTTTTCCCGTCCTTTTTCCACAGTGACCCCTGTGCCTTTGGAGGTCACACTGTGATGTAGATATCTTATTTAGGGCTGAGCACTTTGCTAGCTTCTATTCTCTTCAGGGTGACTAGTTTGTGGGTTTTCATGTTAACTGTCATCTACTGCAAGAAGAAAATTCTTTATTAAGTGCAGGGAGGTACATTACTTTATAGGTATAGAATTAAGTCATTAAAATAACTTTATTATGTCTATTTATCAGAATGAAAGTAGTAGGGACTCTCCTAGGGCTTATGACTTTTCTATGGCAGATTTTTGGCCCCAGTAATGGTATCATAGGTGTGTTCCATTGTAAGGAACAGACCTTTAATCTAATAAAAAGTGAATGGTTATTATCATAACAGTCATGCCACTCCTATACCAGTGGGCATATCTTGCCGAGATTATCCTTTTTATTTCTTCCAGGGTTCAGAGCTGAGTAAATTGATGATTACTATTCTCTTCCAATAGCATTAATACCTTTAGCACTATGAAACCTAGCCTGCTAGAGAACCAGCTTCATTTCTCTATGTTGTGATTCATGTGTGTGGTGGTTTCAGGGATAGCGTCTTACCATAAAATTCTGAGGATAACCAAAAGCAGTAACAATAGTCTGCAATGTTTGGGTTCTATATAACTGGTCTGGTCAACAAGTATAAAAAAGGTAATATTGTCTTTACATTGGGCCTTTTATTTATTAGCCTTGGTGTCTGGTATGGGCATTGTAACTTCATTTAAACTCTTTATATACTGATATATATAGGTTTAAAGAAGTATTATAGTAATGGATTTGCACGTGATTTTTCATGTTAGTTACCCTTCCCTATACTTAATTAGTGAGCCAGTAGGACTAATCAGATCTCATGAAATGAAAAAAATATGTACAGAAAAGCACACCATCATTTATCTGAAAAGGCAACTAATTGAACAGGAAAAATCTTTACCAGATATACATCTGACAAAGATTTAGTCACTAGAATATACAAAGAACTCAAAACAAAAACAAAAACTAAAAAATGAAACAAAATAGGAAACATTAAGATAAACAGAGAATTGCCAAAAGATAAAAAACCAATGGCTTAGAAAAAAATTTCTAATGCTCAATATCTTTAACCATCCAGGGAAATAAAAATTAAAACTACTTTGAAATCCATATGGCAACTCCTCAGAAAATTGAGAATTGATCTACCTCCAGACTTGGCTATACCATTTTTGTGCATATGCCTAAAAGACGCACCATCCTATCACAAGAACACGTGCGTAATCATTTTGATTGTAACTTTACTCATAATAGCCAGAAACAAGAAGCAACCTGGATGTTCCTCATCTGAGGAATGGATATAGAAAATGTAGCATATTTACACAACGGAGTATTACTCAGCTGTTAAAAAAAAAACAATGGCATCATGAAATGTGTAGGCAAATGGAGAGAGCTAGAAAAGATCCCCCTATGTGACATAACCCAGACCCAGAATGTCAACTGTGGTATATACTCTCTTACAAATGGACATTAACAGTAAGTAAAGGATAATCATGCTACAATCCAAAGACCCAGAGAGGCTAAGTATTAGGAGGCCTCAAGAGGGGAAGGGTACATGGATCTCCCTGGGAAGGGGAAATAAATTTTGCATGAGTTCCAGGGATGGAAACAGAAGGATCAGTTATGAGGGTAGGAGAGATGACTGGAATTTGTGAATATTTGTGGGCAATGGAAAGACCCTGGAATCTATGAGAATGACCTAGTGATGTTTCCTAGTAATGGAGGTTACTGAGTTAGAACTTGCTGTCTTCTATAATCACTCAAGGCTCCCAGCAATGGAACTGGGACTTCAGTGTAGCCACAAAACCTTCCACACACAATCTGTCCTGCCTGCAAGATGTGCTGGTTGATGGTGGTGTAGAACTGTAGTGAGTGGCCAACTAATGACTGGTCCAGCTTTAGACCTATCCCATAAGAGGGAGATCAGGCCTCACACTGATAGGATGACCAGGTACCAGAGACAGGACACAGGAGACCTTGGATAGGACCAAACACGACTGGCAAAAAAATAAGTTTGTGAAATAGTTCCTATTGACATACTCTTGTACTCATAGACTGGACCCTAGCCCAATTGTCATCCAGCAACTAACGGGACAGAAGCAGAGACCCACAGCCAAACAATAGGTGGAGCCAGTGAAACACCACAGAAGAGGCGGGAGGAAGGATTGTAGGAACCAGGGGGTCTATGAAGACTGAAAGAACAGGGACCACAGAATCAGCTAAGCAGGGCTCATTGAGATGAGCCTTGCTATGAGAGTCTGTGCGTAGTCTTATTATAACTTCTTAGGTCCTGTTTGTTGGATATCCCTGGGAGGCCTGCTCTTTATTTGAAGAGAAATGGAGGAGGAGTGGGTCTGGGAGAGAGATGGAAGTCAGGGGAAGTACTGGGAGGGGTGGTGGGAAGGGAACTTCCTGTGGTTGAGATGTGATGTATGAGAGAAGAAATAAAAGAGAAATAACAATAATGATTAGCTTTTAACTTTGTTTTTAAAAAAGATAGATTTCAAGCTGGGCGGTGGTGGTGCACGCCTTTAATCCCAGCACTTGGGAGCCAGAGGCAGGCGGATTTCTGAGTTCGAGGCCAGCCTGGTCTACAGAGTGAGTTCCAGGACAGCCAGGACTACACAGAGAAACCCTGTCTAGAAACACAAAACAAAACAAAACAAAACAAAACAAAACAAAACAAAACAAAACAAAACAAAACAAACAAAGAAACAAAAAGATAGAATTCATTGTATCCTAGTCAGTGTGAGTAACATTTAAAAAAATAAAAAGTAAATGCTTTACGGGGTATAGAGGAAGGAAAACATTTTTCCACTCCTTGTTGAATTGCACACTTGTCAGACACTATAGAAATCAATGTGGTGGTTCCTCAAGAAATGAGAAATACATACCGTGTGATCCGACTATGTATATACCCAAAGGACTCTATACCTTATTACTTGCTTTTCCATGTTCATGATGCTTTACATACACTCAGCAAATGGAAATTGCCTAGATATCAATTCACCATAAATTCCACAATGGAATATTATTAAGCTGTCAAAAAGAGCTTGGGAATCCTATGGAAGAATAGGAGGAAAGATTGCGGGCTCTGAAGAGGATAGGAATTCTATAGGTAGATCAACAGATTCAACTAATCTGAACCCCTGGGACTTTCAGAGTCTGAGCCACCAAAGAACATACATGGGTTGGACCTAGGCCTCCCTGCACATTTGTAGCAGATGTGCAGCTTGACCTTCATGTGGGTCCTGAACTGGAACGAGGGCTCTCCCAAAAGCTGTTGCCTGAATATAGGATATGTTCTTCTGGCCTCCGTGGGAGAGGAAGCACCTACCCTCAGAGACTTGAAGTGCCAGTGTTGGAGGATACCTGGGCTGTAACCTGCCGGTTCAGAGGAGAAGCAGAGGAGGAGGGTGGAACGATTGTGGGAGGGAATGGGTGGAACGATGTGGGAGGGGGGCAATGAGTGAGAAGTAAAGTGAATAAGTAAAATAAAATAATAAAATCAAGCAGTTTATAAAATTCAAAATTAAATGTTTTGAAATGGAAGTAACCACTCCGAGTGAGGGAACCAGACACAAAGAAAAATGTTGCGTATTTTCTCTCCTCTGTGGATGATATGACTGCGGGAGAGGGTGAGTTCAAGGAAGGACAGATAGAAAGTGATGATATCAAGGGAGGGAAGTGAAATACAATGTTTGAATGTTTTTTCCATAGAGAAATAATTCCTTAAGGAAACAGAGCATGTTGAACCTGAGAGAACATTATATCATATGTGTTTGTATCAGAACAGCATAATGTGCTTCACCATATGAGTGATTTTCATTTTTTAATGTCATTTAACTGATTTAAGTTTAAAAATAAAATTCACGAAAATCATTTCCCTCAGAAAGCTGATCACTGTTTTATTTCTGAAAGAATGCTTTAGAGAACAAAGTATTTTAGTTGGTGAGGTGGCTCTTTTTTTTTCCCTCCGTTTTAAATTTAAAATTCCATTCTAGCATATGAGATTTCTATTAAGATGTCTTCTGGTAGGAGCATTGGGTCTTCTGTGAATTATCTCCTTTTTTTCTCTTGCTATTCTCAGGATCTGCTCTTCTTCTCACTTCTCAATGTTGATTACACTAAGCCTCGAGGTAACTTTACTGGAAATAATCTTAGTTGGAAAATTTACTGTTCCTGTCCCCAAATATTTTAGCTTAACCCATAAGAAATAAGAGAACTTATTAAGTTTTTGTGATTTCTTTAAATAAATTTTCAGCTTCTTGTTTTTTCTACCTTGAAAGTTAGTCATTCATCTTGTCATTTGAAACTCATAAATATCTGTGAGCTATTTTCATTTTGTTTTTTTTTCCTATGAGTGTTTATTTCCAGATAACTTATCATCAGCTTTACAAATTCTTTCTCATGGTTATCCAGTTCTGATGACCTTGCTTTCTACTGTATTTCATTTAGTTATTATTCTGATATTTATAAATTTATATGAATTTTAAATTTCACAATTTTCTAAATTTTTATCTGTACTTATTATTTACATTTTATAATTTCATACATGAATACTGTATTCAAGCTTGCTGAATATATATTAAAACATCTATTTTGACCATGTTGTCAAGCAGTTCATACCTCTCTCTTTGGGCCAACTGTATGATATTTTTATTTCCTGGGAAATATTATGGCTCCCTGGCTGCATTTGTTTCTTGTGATTGAGTATTAGTATCTATTTTTTAAGAAGTTATGTGTTTCTTCTTAAAAGCTTGATGCTGACTGGGATCATCTTATAAAGTAAGTCTTTCAAGTAATTCTGGGTAAAATCCATGACATGATTCCCAAGATCAGAATCACAGCAATTATCCTCAATACAGATGGAAAACCCAACCCAGGATTGCCACAGACAGAGTAGGATGGAATAGGCTACGTTAGCCTCCGAGTCTGACTTAAGACCAGAGTGAAGTTCTATAGCCACTAAAGCAAGTGTAATGTTGAGGAAACGTGAAGATCAACATCTCTGTGACCTTCCATCCAAGAGGTTTGCCCAAACCAAGACCACTGAAGTATGTTGGGGGTGATGTAGACCACAAGTTGAGTTTGTGAGAGAATTATGGACTTCCATGTGTCAGAGTATTATAGTTTGTATATGAAATGTCTCCTATAGGCTTGTGTGTTTGCACACTTGGCACCTGCTGCTGTTATTGTTCTGGAAGGCTGTGAGACATTTATGAGATTGATGTTCCTGGAGGAAATAAATTACTGGAGACAGACCTTATATACTATGGATCAGCCTCAGTTTGTTTAACTCTGATTCCTGACTGCTTATGTAAGTATCTACACAGCTCATACCTTGGTTACCACAGCCTTGAGCCAATCCCCAACTATTCCTTACCTATTATAATGAATTCTACCCTCTTAGACTATAAACCAAAATAAAATCTTATGTTTTAGATGTATCTTTCATGTATTCTGTTACAACAATGAAAAGTATCAAAAACTGCTATCAAGAAGTAGGTGACTGCTATAATAAATAAGAAAATGTAGCTTACAGGATTTTGAAACTAGTTTGTGGGGAAATAGAGTATAGAGATGTGGGCTAAAGGAGTCTTAGAATACCAAAAGTAGAACTTAATGAATGACTCTAGTAGATGTTTGGAAAATTCAATTGTCAACAGAAAACCAAACAGTAAATACTGTGTTCCTGAAGTTTCAGAGAGGAACAAAGCCTCTATAAAGAAGCAAACTAGAATTTATTTATGCTGTATTCTGGCCAAGAATCTAGCCACATTCTATCCATTTTCTGGACATTGGGGTGAACAAATTCAGATTCATTTAGAGAAAAACTTAATACAAGGTACCATTCAGGCAATAGCAAAGTTAGTGTTGATTGCCTTTAGGAAAGTTTATGACTAGAAACAGCAGTAAATGTTTAGGAGATTAGTGCAATTAAGGAACAAACTTATACTTTGTATTAGAACAGCAGGAGACCAACATTAAATCAACAGAAAGTCCAGGGCTCTCTGCTCTACCAAGACTGCCTAGGGAAACACATTTTTTTTTTTTATTGGAACTTTTATTTATATTTCAGGTGTTTTCCCCTTACCCCCTTTCCCCCTCCCTCCCAGGAACTCCCTATCCCTTCCCCACTCCTCCTGCCTCTATGATGGTGTAACCATACCCACCCTCCCCAGAACCTCACCTCCCCACCCTCGAATACCACCCCCAACGATGTCCAGCCTTCATGGGACTAAGAATCTCTTCTCCCACTTATATATAGCTCCCTTGCATATATAGCTGGGGCCATGGGTCCCTCCCTAAGTGCTCCCAGGCTGGTGGTTTAGACCCTGGGGGCTCTCTGGTTGGTTGGTATTGTTGCTCTCCTCATGGGGTCCCGTACCCTTTCTACTCCTTCAGTCTTCACTCTATCTTCTCTGTTGGGAACCCCATGATCAGTTTAATGGTTAGCTGTGAGCATCAGCCTCTGAATATGTAAGACTCTTGCAGACCTCTAAGGAGACAGTTATGTTAGGCTCCTGTCAGCATGCACCTCCTGACACCCACGTCCACATCTACCTTTGGTGACTGCATATGGGATGGATACCCAGGTGGAATGGTCTGCAGACGGCCCTTCCTTCAGTTTCTGTCCTGCACTTTGCATCCATATTTGCTCCCTTGAGTATTTTGTTACTTCTTCTAAGAGGGACTGTAGCCACCCCCCCCCCCAACTTGGTCTTCATGAGCTTTATGTGGTCTGTGAGTTGAATCTTGGGTGTTTCAAGCTTCTGGGCTAAAGTCCAATAATCAGTGAGTGAATACCATTTATGTTCTTTTGTGATTGGTTTACCTCACTCAGGATGATATTTTCTAGTTCCATCCATTTATATAAGAATTTATCAGATTCATTGTTTATAATAGCTGAGTAATATTCCATTGTGTAAATGTACCACATTTTTTGTATCCATTCCTCTGTTGAAGGGCATCTGGGTTCTTTCCAGTTTCTGGCTATTATAAATAAAGCTGCTATGAACATAGAGGAGCATATGTCCTTGTTATGTGTTAGAGCATCTTCTGGGTATATGCCCAGGAGTGGTATAGCTGGGTCCTCAGGTAGTGATATGTCCAATTTTCTGAGGAACCGCCAGACTGATTTCCATATTGGTTGCATCATCTTGCAATCCCACCAACAATGGAGGAGTGTTCCTCTTTCTCCACATCCTCGCCAGCATCTGCTATCACCTGAGTTTTTGATCTTAGCCATTCTGACTGGTGTGAGGTGGAATCTCTGGGTTGTTTTGATTTGCATTTCCCTGATGACTAGGGATGCTGAACATTTCTTTAGGTGCTTCTCGGCCATTCATATTTCCTCAGTTGAGAATTCTTTGTTTAGCTCCATACTCCATTTTTTAATAGGGTTATTTGATTGTCTAGAGCCTAATTTCTTGAGTTCTTTGTATATATTGGATATTAGTCCTCTGTCAGATGTGGGATTGGTAAAGATCTTTTCCCAATCTGTTGGTTGCCATTTTGTCCTATTGACAGTGTCCTTTGCCTTACAGAAACTTTGCAATTTTATGTAGTCCCATTTGTCAATTCTTGATCTTAGAGCACAAGCCATTGCTGTTCTGTTCAGGAACTTTTCCCCTGTGCCTAGTTGTTCCAGGGTCTTCCCCACCTTCTCTTCTATTAGTTTCAGTGTGTCTGGTTTTATGTGAAGGTCCTTTATCCACTTTGACTTGAGCTTCATACACAGAGATAAGAATGGATCGATTTGCATTCTTCTGCATGTTGTCCTCCAGTTGAACCAGCACCATTTGTTGAAAATGCTGTCCTTGTTCCACTGGATGGTTTTAGCTCCTTTGTCAAAGATCAAATGACCATAGGTGTGTGGGTTCATTTCTGGGTCTTCAACTCTATTCCACTGATCTTCCTGCCTGTCTCTGTACCAATACCAGGCAGTTTTTATCACTATTGCTCTGTAGTACAGCTTGAGGTCAGGGATGGTGATTCCTCCAGAAGTTCTTTTATTGTTGAGAATGGTTTTCTCTAGCCTGGGTTTTTTGTTATTCCATATAAATTCGAGTATTTCTCTTTTTAGCTCTGTAAAAAATTGAGTTGATATTTTAATGGGGATTGCATTGAATCTGTAGATTGCTTTTGGCAAAATGGCCATTTTTACTATATTAATCCTGCCGATCCATGAGCATGGGAGATCTTTCCATTTCCTGAGATCTTCAGTTTCTTTCTTCAGAGACTTGAAGTTCTTGTCATACAGATCTTTCACCTGCTTGGTTAGGTTCACCCCGAGGTATTTTATATTATTTGTGACTATTGTGAAAGATGTCATTTCCCTAATTTCCTTTTCAGCCTGTTTATCTTTCACGTAGAGGAAGGCTACTGATTTGTTCGAGTTGATTTTATAACCCCATCTCCACCTGAAGCAGACAGATGAGACAGCTCCTAGGGTCTGAGAGTCTCTGCCCCTCACCTAAAAAAGTTGGAGAGCTGGCCCTGGTGCTTCTGGTGTGGAGTGCTGGAGGGTTCTACCCAGGCCTAGATCCAGTACTCTGAGTTGTCCACCCCAACACCTACCCCAACTATGAACTGTTGGAGAACATGAAGGCTGGTCCTGCATGATCTTTATGACACAGGGGAAAAACAGAATATCTGAAAGGAGTCCCCATGAGGATTCAGTTTATAGGATAGCAGAAGCCAGAGGCCTCGAACCAGACCAATGACTTGTTGCAATGGACATTTAAGTAAAGCTGTTTGAGCAAAAGGGTAATATAATACATGGCAGCTTTCTTGACAAAATTGTTGTTGCTGTTTTATTTTTATTTTGTTTTGTTTTCTTTGCAGGGAGGAGTTGCAAGTTTGAAGGGATGGGGAGATGCGTGGTATTAGGGTACATGGTGTGAAATTCACAAAGAATCAATAAAAATTTGAAAAAATTGTGGGTCTCATAGATCCTATGTTATGATGTATTTAACCACAACTAAAAGAAAATAGCCATATGGCAGCATCTGCTTATGAAATAAATTTGCTTTTATAAAGGAAAAATATATATTATGGAGGAAAAATGTACATAATAGGAGTTTTCGAAAATGCTGCTTTGTCTTATAGATGTTTGCCCTTTTTCTTATAAAAATTAATAAGAACTGCACTGCTCACAGTTATAGATATGATGGGGAAAAGATATCAAATTAACTTCTACCTTCCTCAAGCTTTTATATGAATTATCCCTTATATTAATATGTGGGACCTCATACAGTTTTGTTCCTTTAGAAATAGTTTAGTCAGAGTATAATTGCTATGTCTATTTTCATTAATGGGTTAATAGAATAAAATAGGCTAATATCCCCTAAATATATTTTAAAACAGGCAGAGGAATAAAACTTTCATGAACATGAACTAAAATTTTGATATTTCTACATGAATATCTTGAATCAATTGTTATTATATAATATAACACTTCAACTCTTGCATTTTTAACACAGAGATTTAATTTTAATTTTTAATTTAATTTCCATTGGGAGTTAAAACCTTCCAGTGACCATCACTTAAGGAATTAAATGCACACATGTTTTATGCATTTGCATTATTTGTACCTGAAAAGAACATAAGGAGAAATTGTGAAGTGTAATGTAAATTGAAAATACCACATTTTCAACATGTATTTTTCAGTTCATAATTATTTTCACACATAGAGAATTCACACGCACACACACACACACACACACACACACACACACACACACAAGTATAAGCAAAAGCTTAGTTAAAATCAGAGGTATACTGGATGGAAGCAACCAGAAGGTAATAAATGTAACTTGAGATAACTTCTCCGTGAAAGGATTTTCCTGAATGTTAAAAATTGAGTGTTAAAAATTGTTCAAACACTGTGATTTTCAAAATAAATTTAAGCCATATAAGAAATCAAAATAATATCTCATTGTGGCCCAGCAAAAAGACTTTCCTGGATTATTAAACTTCAAAAGACATAAGCATGGCAACTGTCTTGACAAGTCCAGAAGAAAAGTATAACTCGTGCAATAAAGATTAGCAAATTAACTTCAGGGCTGGATAGATTACTTAGCCGTTAAGAGCATATCCTGTTCTTCCAGAGGACCTGAGTTCAGTTCTCAATATTTGCACCTGAAGGCTGCCCACCAAGAACTTTAGTTCCTAGAAATCCAATGTCTCTGGCCTCTACGGGCAACCATACTCACATATACATGCACAACTCAGACAGTCACTTTATTAAAAATAAAATATTTTAAAAGAGAGTTAAATTATATTGTATATTGTTCATATGTTTGCCTCCTTGGTTCTGAAATTTTTGCAAACTTCCTGTTAATATTAACAAAAAGGAGCATATTAATGATTCATCTTTGTCTTAATGATATCTCTCCATGACATGTTTTGTTTATCAATTCCCATGGGCTAACAGAAATATACAAAGTGAGTCCAAGTTCAGGTCTAGTTTGAAAGATACCCAGATAGAAATCTTCCTTATTTTTGGTTATACAAGCCATCATTTGCAACAACAACAAAAAATTCTCTTAAACCTAAAGAAAATACTACTTATTTTTGGGTGTAAGTTTGATTGTTGTAAAATATTCACCTAAAACACCCATGTAAAGGCAGAGGAAAATGTTTTAAAGCTGTTTGTGCTATGTGATGAAGCAAATGGAAGAGGACCTCCCCATCATCACAGGTTTCCAATTCCATGGACAAACAGAAAATGATAGCTCCATTGTAATTGGATGAATTGTTTCAAAGATTTAGAGTAACTGAAATTAAGCATACCATGAGTTAAATACTACAAGCTCTAAGAAAAAGAAATGTAATCTGGAGAGACACCACAAGTTAAATCATCTTGTTTGTCAGGAAAGATGAAATCAAATGTTACTGAGGCCAACCTGCCGGCTATGAAATAATGACTATTTAAGAAAGTATGATTTCAGACTTCATTTTCAAGATGAACCAGAAGTAAGTCTGTTATCTTTATATATTATAAAATATTCCAATTTACTTAAGCATTTACAGTGTTATCTGCACATAACATATACTTAATGGAAAACTGAAGGAGGTTTATGGGGGATATAACGGAAAGAAGGAAGGAAGAGAAGAAGAGAAGGAAGGAAGGAAGAGGAAGGGAAGGAGATAGTGTGATGAGAAAAAGACTAAACATCAAACACTCTCATATGCAGAATCTAGATTCAAGGTGTGTGTGTGTTGTCTGTCTGTCTGTCTGTCTTTCTGTGTATGTCTGTTTTGTCTGTCTCTCCTCTGTCTCTGCCTCTGTGTGTGTGTGTGTGTGTGTGTATGTGTGTGTGTGCATGAGAGGAGAGAGAAGGAGAAAGAGAGAGAGAGGAGAGAGAGAGAGGAATGAAAGCAAAGAGGATGTAGGAGACCAAGAAGAAAAAAGAGGAGAGATGATGAAGCAGAATCTTACTCTTGTTCTATGTATATTGCAAGATACAATTTGTATATGCATGAAAATGTCAGAATGAAACCACTATATTGTATGCCAAGTAAAAATATTATATATGCATTTTTGGTAGATTTATAGTTCCTTTTATCACTGAAATTGAATAAATGTTGTCACATGAAGACACTATTAATTAGACCCTCAAAACAGAGCCAACAGTAAGTACTGGATTGTTCCTACACCCCCTGTTTAATGTTATACTCTGATAGAAACAGAGCCTTTAAAGGCATTTTCAATTATTTGAAAGGATAGCTACTTCCCTGTGTTACTTTGACCATCTATTTGTTTATGTGTATAGCACTGTTGTATTAAAAATTAAACCTTGCATTTTGTAAATTAAATTTTTCTAGCTAATGGCTTATTGTTTCAAAAAAAGGTTTTCCTTTCTTATCCTCTGGTCTTTTGTATTACAAAAGAAAACCTCGTAGGGAGAAGAATGTCATTATCCAAAGATCCTGAAGTTTGAAATATTGAAGAGAATGCCTGAATATGTCCATGAGTATGCAGGTTGCTTCTCCACTGAGATGGTCATTGAAAGCCAATTTTTGGTGAAGTTTTGAAGGTTTCCTAAACCACAGTGCACATAGTTTTACAAAGGTAAATCTGAAGGTAAGACTAAATTACCTCTATAAGCTTTTGAACCGTATATTTATACCATGTTCTAGACTCATTTTTACAATGTTGAGGAGAGGGGAGATCAGTTACACTATTTTACATGCTTCGTTAAACTTAATTTTAAATATTTAAGTAGTTAAATATAAGTATACTATAACTATTTTTAAAACATTGGAAAAATGATTTATGTGATATCATCAGAATATTTAATTAACATTTATATCTCTAATGTATTTTCCAGTCAAGAGGTTGAACAACAAATTTATTTGTCATTTGAATGGAAAATAAAGAAGGGCAGATTTTTATTTCATAAGGCTATTCATCAATGGTTTCTAATACCATGCCCTGTCTTCAATATTTTTTCATATGTGTTGTGTTATGGAGGAATACACTTAGTATATCTAAAGAGAAGAAGCTTCACAATGAAAAACCACACAGTGCCAACAGAATTCATTCTATTGGGACTGTCGGATGATCCTGGGCTTCAGATTGTGATCTTCCTCTTTTTAATTCTCATGTACATACTAAGCGTCACTGGAAACTTACCATAATCACCCTCACCTTGGTAGACCCTCATCTACAGACCCCCATGTATTTTTTCCTCAGGAACTTCTCTGTTTTAGAAATAACCTTTACAACGGTCTGTATCCCTAGATTTCTAAGCCAATTGTTACCAGAGACAAAACTATTTCCTACAATAATTGCACAGCTCAATTGTTTTTCTTCATCTTCATGGGTATTACTGAATTTTACCTTCTCACTGCTATGTCTTATGATCGCTATGTGGCCATCTGCAAACCACTGCACTACACAACCATCATGAACAGGAGAGTCTGTGTATTGCTGGTGTTTTCTGCCTGGCTGGCAGGGTTCCTAAACATCTTCCCACCCGTCATTCTCTTTCTCCAGTTAGATTACTGCGGCTCCAATGTCATCGATCACTTTGCCTTGTGACTATTTCCCCCTCCTGCAGTTATCCTGTTCAGACACATGGCTCCTGGAAGTGATTGGGTTTTATTCTGCAATAGTGATACTGCTCTTCACTTTAGCATTGATCATTCTTTCCTACATGTTCATCGTCAAGACAATCTTGAAACTTCCATCTGTCAGTCAGAGAAAGAAGGCTTTCTCTACATGTTCCTCCCACATGATTGTCATTTCTATCTCGTATGGCAGCTGTATATTCATGTATGCTAGCCCTTCTGCCAAAGAAAAAGCATCACTGACCAAAGGAGTAGCTATTCTCAATACTTCTGTGGCTCCTATGATGAATCCATTTATCTACACCCTGAGGAACCAGCAAGTGAAGCAAGCCTTTAAGGACACCATCCAAAAAGTAGTGCTTTTCTCTGGCAAATGAAAGCAACTGTAATTTTAAAAGTATACACTTCTTCTTTCCAAATTTATAGGTAACAGAGAAAAAAACATGACTTGGGATAGGATTGGCATTTTGATATTTAGTGATATTCCATGTTGAGAATAAAGCATGAGGCTCTGTATATCTAGCTCATTTCTACGTGTGTTCATCAATCTACTGGTCTTTGTATTTATCATCTATTTTTACTTGTGAGTGTGTATTTTTTTCTAAAAAATGAACTACTTTAAGATGTTCTTCTATTGTGCAATCCATATGAGGACTCTCATTACTATTGTTTGGTAGCTTACCATCTTACTACAAATTTACTATCATTATAGTTAATAAACTTGGGAGAACGGAATACTGCTTCATGATTTTCTGAAACTTGAAATCTTTATTGCAATTTATTTAGATGATATGGAAAGTTTAGGCTAATGATCATGCTTTTGGATATAATACACTTAACATGCTAGACAGTGTCAGGACCTGAATTTAATAATTATCATTTTTACCATTTAATAGGATAGAATGTGACCAGGAAATCTGGTTCTATTTAGCATTCTGTGAAATCAGATAACCACAATCATTGGTGGTTTTATTAAAAAATAAAATATCCACTAAATATTTAAAAATACAATAGTCATATGAATCACATTATTTATACTAATAATTATAATTAAAAGAAATGGATAAAAGGTGAAATAAAAATATGCAGTGATTATTACAGTGATTGTTGCAGTAAAGACATTCTGTATCTGTTTTAGCATATTGGTTAATTGGATTTTTTTCAACAAGTTTATGAGGTACTGACAATTACTACTCCACATTAATATAATTCTCTGTAGACCTAATACTTACGTTAACATAAAGCAGAAAATATAAACTAATACAAGCAAAACAAACAAAATTATGATATACCTATGTGATTTCAGTTTTCTGGAGAGCTGATTCTAATCTCAGGGTCTAGTAACTTATAATTGCTGATAGGAAAGCTGGTGCTTACTGTATGTGTGGATACTGTGTATATTATAGTTCAGTTTAGATAAGTTACATGGGTATTTATTTTATAAAATCCCTTAAAACTGAACTCTATTATCTCTAATTTATCAGGGAATTAGTAATGTAGAATAGAGGCCGATAACTTACAAATATAGTATTTAAATTGACTAACAACAAAACCTGTATTCATGAAGTCAGAATACACAGTTTCTTGTTAATAATTTACTAATAGAATCCCATGTTAAATACTATATTGTTGATGTATTTTGCAATGTTTGGTTTCTTTACTCCCATTATGATCTTGTGATTTTTTTTAAAAAAAGAATAAATTCCACATACATTTTCTAAAATTCTCATTAAGAGGAATAGTCAGGTATTGTTGCCATTGACAGAGACAGACAGCATGTGTCCCATCTTTGACCCCATCCTGACCTGATCAGTTTTACAATTGCTAAATATGTGCTCATGTGGCCTGAAATCACAAGCCTGTGATACATGACAGATCTTGACTTCTGTCATCTTGACTTTTATGCTTGTGTTTCTTGATTGGCTTGGGAGTCATACTCACATTACTTCCTGATTGGAGGGAATTGCTCTTCAAATAGTGACAAAGGCTCCTGGTGACTCTACATTTTTCCAATTCTTTTTGTAAAGTTATATGAAGAACTGTGTCTTAGGCTGCGAAAATGGTTTGTAAGGTAAGAGCACTGACTCTTCTTCCAAACAATCAGGGTTAAATCCTAGCACCTACACAGTGATTCACAGCCATCTGTAATTCCAGCTCCATAGGATTCAACACAGGCACCAGGCATCCATATGCATACAGTATACTGCAAACAAACCTCCCCAATACATTAAAGACTAAAATAATATTTAATTAAAAAAGAGCTACATTCTAGAATTCTATATATCAAACTGTTTCAGGTATTTGTTATTCTATATCTAGGAAAAACAACTGTGTTTGATATACAAAATCATAAAAAATAGATACATAGTTGATAATCAAACAAAATACCTTGTAAAACAAAAACCTTGTAAATAATTAATTGGATTATTATAGATGCACAATGTATTCTTAATATCTGTATGTGAATGGTAACAGTTTTCTAAAAATGAGCAGGAACCTACCAGGTATAAGTTCTCACTAATTTTTATAAAGTTTTAAAAATCATTATGATTTCATTCTGAAATATTTATTACTTAATTTTGTTGTATTTTTTTAGTAAGAGTCTCACTATGTAGTTCATGGTGGACTCTACTTAAGATGCCCTTTCATGTACTGAGATTACAGTCAAGCACCTTCAAGCTCAAATGTCTATCTATCTATCTATCTATCTATCTATCTATCTATCTATCTATCTATCTATCTATCTACTATCTATCTATCATCTAATTGTTATTGCTTCTTTTTTAATTGGATATTTTATGTATGTACATTTCAAATATTATCCCCTTTCCTGGTTTCCCCTCTGGAACCCCCTCTTCCATCCCCCTCCCCCTGCTTCTATGAGGGTGTCCCCTCACCCACCCACCCACTCCCACTTCCCATCCTGGCTCCCCTACACTGGGGAATTGAGCCTTCATAGGACCAAGGGTTTTTCCTCCTATTGATGCTAGACAATGCCATCCTCTGCTATACATGCAGCTTGAGCCATGGGTCCCTCCATGTATGCTCTTTGGTTGGTGGTTTAGTCCCTGGGAGCTCTGGAGGGGGTCTTGTTTTATTGTTTCTTTTTTATTACTTTTATTTTTTTGCAGTCCAGTTGTTGCCCCCTCCATGTCCACTCTCCTATAGTTTCTCATCCCATTCCTCCTCCTCCTTCTCCAAGAAGATGTCCCCTGCCCCCTTCTCTCACTGAAGACAGACCGGCAGTCCTCTGCTATATATGTATTGGGGGCATCAGACCAGCTCATGTATGCTGCCTGGTTGGTGGCTCAGTGTTTGAGAGATGTCAGAGGTCCAGGTTAGTTAAGACTACTGGTCTTCTTATGGGATTGCCTCAGCTTCTTCCAGCCTTTCCCTAATTCAACCACAGGGGTCCCTGACTTCAATCTAATGGTTGAGTCTAAGTATCTGTGTCTGCCTCAGTCAGCTGCTTGTTGGGCCTCTCAGAAGACAGCCATGCTAGGCTCTTGTCTGTAATCATATCATAGCCATCAGTAATAGTGTCAGGCCTTGGAGCCTCCCCTTGAAATGTATCCCAAGTTGGGCCAGCCACTGGACTGCTTTTCACTCAGTCTCTTCTCCATTTTTGTCTCTGAAGCTCTTTTAGACAGGAACAATTCTGGGTTATTGTTTTTGACTGTGGGATGAAAACCCCATCCCTCCCTTTCTACTGGAGGTAGACTCTCTGAGTTCCCTCTCTCCACTGTAGGACATTTCATCTAAGGTCTCTCTCTTAGAGTCCTGAGAGTTTCTCACCTCCCAGGTCTCTGGTACTTTCTAGAGGGTTTCCCTACCTCCCAACCTCTGAGGTTGCATATTTCCATTCATTCTGCTGGCTCTCAGGACTTCTCTCCTGTCTCCCCCACACACCATTGTGATTTTGTGATAAATATTGGGTTTTAGGATGGAGCCATTTCTACTCTTTGAGAAAGTTCTTTAGCTGATGGACTTAAAAAAAAAAAAAACCCATAGGTCAAGTTCTATATCAGTATAAAAGGATTGTCTACAATGTTTGTATTGCACAGTAATGATTCCTAGTTCATGTAGTAAAGAAATAACTGATAGATGTTCTGAAAAAGGAACCATGAGTTTAAATCACAAAGTTGTAATAGTAACAGATTAAGTGTATGGTTATCCTCCCCTTGAGATGGATCCCAAGTTGGGCCAGCCACTGACTGAAGAACAAAATAATAATTACTGTTTCTGTTAAATAGCTGTTTTTATTCATTCAATTTGTTAAAGAAAATAGAGCAACACTATGAAGCAGTATATTTTATTTGTGTGAATAATATTGAAGGTTTTTCCTGTCTAAGAATTGAGTAATATCATGTGGGATTAAAAAC
The DNA here is from genome assembly GCA_021653895.1 of Mastomys natalensis. Lineage (NCBI taxonomy): Eukaryota > Metazoa > Chordata > Mammalia > Rodentia > Muridae > Mastomys > Mastomys natalensis. The sequence goes on from JAJTUV010002407.1 coordinate 320,971, forward strand.
GCGGGCGGGGGCCCTTGGCCCCAGGCCTCCCACGGAGATGGAGGAGGCCCTCGACTGCGGCCAGCTCTTGCATTCGGCCCACTGGCAGGGAGGCGGAGTCGGAGTCCCACTGGCCAAAGCGGTGGCCTGGGGTCAGAGCACTTCCCGCCGGGACGCTGTGGTTCCCACATGGTTGAGATGGTCGCAGAGTCGTGGAAGTAGGCCCAAGAAGACATGTGGACTGGGCTTCCATAAAGTTGTTTTATTGACAAAAATGATGAATCTAGGTGAAATGCGCTCCCCGCCAAAAGCCAGGAGGAGATTCTTTATATTGGAAAGGGGAGGGACTAGAGAGGAGACTCAATTACCTATGTCCCCAGGCCTCATTAATTGCAAATCTCAAGGCAGGACTTAGTCACGCCCCTACCTGTGTAAATGGAGCAGCCCAGGTTTTGGAAGCTGGCCAAATACCGCAATCTCAGGGTTCCAGGCCCATGGCAACCCCTCCATGGTCCAACACTATTTATTATTATTTATTTGTTTTGTTTTTTGTTTGTTTGTTTTTTGACACAGGGTTTCTCTGTGTAGCCCTGGCTGTCCTGGAACTTACTCTGTAGACCAGGCTAGCCTCAAACTCAGAAATCACCTGCCTCTGCCTCCCAAGTGCTGGGATTAAAGGCATGCACCACCACTGCCTGGCTGAGCAATATCCTTTAAGTGAAAATGTTTTCTCTTTCTTTTAAAGAAGAAGCAAAAAGGATAATAGGAAATAAATCATAACACATATATATCTGAACAGTAATTCCAAGCAGGGTGATAACTCAACAAGCAACCACTGGATCAACTCCCATGGAAGACACTTACAAAATAAAAATATACACAACAATATTAGAATGTCAGAATTATTTATACAAACAAAGATCAGATTAGTGTATGAGATGGTGTATTCCTTCATAAAAGTATTAAATAAATACTTACAAAACATCAGGGTAGGCTCATAGGGATTTTTATAAATTAACATATTCCCAGAGAAACCAAAGGTTCAAGAGCCAAGAATTACTCCTTTGAAATTACACTTAAATATCTTGGACAAGAAAGAAAATCATTTAATTACAGAAATTTAGACTTCACTAACTCTTTCCCCATTTTTTTCAAATGTAACAGCATGACTGCAGCACATTTTCATTGTATTATATTTAATCTCATGGTCAAAACTCTATCAGGTTTGGATTTATCTGAAACACAATTTCAGCCATCTTTATAGACTTTATGTTTCGATGATTCATTATCCCACTTATAGATACTGCTTATCTGTTCTCCACCAAGTTTTCATTAAGCTTTAAAGTTCTCTATGTTGAATCACTCTGTTAAAATTCCCAAGGTCATAGAGCCCCATGCTTGGATATTTTTTTTCTTTTTTCTTCTGTTTGTATATGAGAAACATTTCTGTCTTTAATCAATGCATTTAATCCACTGGAGCCTACGCAATAGGAAGCCCATCAACCTTATCAACATTTAACAAAGTTCCTGTGCTAGGATGGTGGAGTTATGATCATCCATATAGAGGAATTTTTATAAGGTACTGGAATTTCAGTTTTAAACCCATCTGCATTAATGACTCTCTTTCTAAGGCAAAGAGTGCATTGGGCTCATTATTGATCTCCCAAAGGATATATTGAATTATACTCATTCAGTAAAATGTATTTGTTAAATTAATAAACAAATAGGAGTTTCAAAATAACTACTCCCTGATCCCATTATCAATAAATTTTCTCAAAATTAATATTTACTTCTATCTTTCATGCATTTTTCTTAAAACCATTACTGTTTCTTCGAAGATCTTTTTAATTAATTTATTCATTCACTTTACATCCCAATATCAGTTACCCTCTCCTTTCAGTACCCCATGACTTAGATCCTCCCCCTCTCCCCTTTCTTTCTCTTTTGAGAAGGAGGAAACCCCCTGGGTCTGCCCCTCCCCCAAGCACATCAAGTCATTGTAGGACTAGGCTTATCAGTTCCCACTGTGGCCAGACAAGGCAGCTTTATCTATTTTTATTTTTTTAAAGAATTACTGGTTTTTATTTTTTTTGTTATAATTCTACACAAACATACATCTCTCCGCATATAATTCAGTGATCAAAGTTTATTTTAAATACATTTTTATTTAACTTTTACATTTTCATATAAGCACACAATATATTCACCCGTCACTCTCCTCCTCTACACCTTCCTATACTTTCCTATACATCTCCCCTTAATTCCTTCCCAGCTTCAAATCCTTTTTGTTTTTACAGTCCAGATGTTATCCCACTCCCTGTTGACCTCCTACAGTTCCTCATTCCATTCCTCCTCCCTGGTCTCTAAGAGGATGTTTCTATCTGAGCCCCACCCCACTAGGCCTCCCCACTCCCTGGGGCCTCAAGTCTCTTGAGGGTTAGGTGCCACTTCTCTCACTGAGTCCAGACCAGGCAGTCCTCTGCTGTATGTGTGTGTGTGTGGGGGGTGGGTGGTGGTGGTGGTGGTGGTGGCTCTGACCAGCTAGTGTATGCTGCTTGGGAGACCTGGAAGGTGAGAGACTCTCAGTACTCAAAGGGAGGGGCCTTAAATGAAATGCCCAACACTAGAGAGAACTTGTAGAGTACACCTCCAGTAGAAAGACAGGGCATCAAGTGGAGGGATAGGGTTACCATCTCACAGTCAAAATCTTTGACCCAGAATTGTTCCTGTTTAAAAGAACTGCAGGGACAAAAATGGAGAAGAGACTGAAGGAAAGAAGGCCCAGCCTCAAGTATTTTTATAACTTACTTATTGATGGTTGTGGGGCCACCCACTGGACCATGGTCGGTTATCTGCCAGGGACCATATTCCTAAAAACAAACAAACAAACAAACAAACAAACAAACACCTCGACTCCTAATCATGTAATAATTATCAGCTGTCAATAGCTCCTTAGCTAGTTGTAGGTCTCACATGGACCTCCCCTTCCATGTTGGAGTGCTGATTTGGCCTGACCTTGTAAGACCTTGTGTAGGCAACTGTAGCAGCTGTGTGTGCATAGATGCAACTGTATTGTTGTGTCCAGGAGACAGTTCTGTCCTAGTCTTCTTCAAACTCTGTTCTTACCATTTCTAGTCATTTTAATCCGCTTTCCCACATTGGTCTCTGAGGCTTTCAAGGAGGGTTTGTGACACAGATGTAATGCGTTTGTGGCTGAGCACTCTATACACATTTATTCTCTGTTGTTTGACCTATGTGTCCCTATATTTCACTGCCACATATTATAAAAGAAGCTTCTCTGATGAAGATGAAGAATCTATGTGTAGTACAACTACATTTTTCTATTAATTAGTATTCCCATGTCTGTTTTCTTACTCTTTACTTATCAAATTGATGGGCGCAACTTTCAATAACCCTTTAACAGTGCTGAATGAGTTTTTACAAAGTGGTTATTCAACAGACTGCAAGCGTATGTGCACTGTCTCTTCTTTCAAGCTATACCTTCCAGGATTTCTACTGGAGGCATAGACAAGGAAAAATTCTCTTTTACTCACAATGCTACCATTTTAATTACTATGATCAAACTGCCCTGAGTAGAACACTTTTTGATATTTTCTTAATTTGGAATATTTTGATATAAGGCAATAGCAAATACATTATTCTAAACAATTTAATTAACAAGAAACTTCATTCTTCAAGTCAGATATACTCATAAGAGATTTGAACATCTAACTCAGGTATAGTTATGCATCTGAAGTGCTGGTTTAGATCTCAGAGGTGAAGGAAGTCCTAAACATACAGCAATAACAGTGCATTTATAAGGGGTAGTTTTCATGGATAATCTGTTTGATCAGTGGCTTTAAGATCATTCCCCAAAGCAAGTCATTTTTTAATGCACATTGTGTGATTTTACATGTAATCATGTAGAGTGAATTCTGTTCTCTGCCATAACATTTGATATTAAAAGTATCCCTAAGAAACAGACTCCTAAAATACTAAGAATCTAAGACCACTTAATGAACTTGTTTGATATGAAATCATCCATTCTCTATTAGGCAATGAAACACTGATTGTCTACACTAATAGATTAACAACACAATATATCCAGTATGTCCATTGAGCATGACAATTGGTTATCCAATACCAAATGGTCATATCTGAAACATATACATAAAAATAACATTACATAGACTGAGAAGGTTATAGTCATATATGGTGTGTGTGTGTGATTGTATGTGTGTGTATAACAATGTAAGAAAAAGAGGCCAGAGAGTTGAAAGAGAGAAAAGGGGAGTACATGGGAAGGTTTAGAGAGAGGAAAGAGAAGGAAGACATTCTATAATTATGTTATAATATCAAAAAATTTAAAAGATGGTATGTGTGCAGGAAGAATGTTATTGGCATTGGACTTGAAGACGGGACAGGTTCCAAAATTATGTCTAATTATCACTCTGTTTTGTGAAAGTAAAATCCAAATGAGTGCTGCCTTTATTATTTCTGTATGCCTAGAATCTAAGGCATTGTCTTAGTCAGGGTTTACATTCCTGTACAAAACACCATGACCAAGAAGCAAGTTGTTGAAGAAAGGGTTTATTAAGCTTACAATTCCACATTGCTGTTCATTACCAAAGGAAGTCAAGACAGGAACTCACATGGGGCAGGAACTTAGAGGCAAGAGCTGATGCAGAGGCCATGGAGGTGTGCTGCTTACTGGATTGCCTCCCTGACTTGCTCAGCTTGCTTTCTTATAGAACCCAGGACTACTAGCCTAGGGATGGCACCACTCACAATGGGCTGAGCCCTCCCACTGTTGATCACTAATTGAGAAAATGCCTTACAGCTGGATCTCATGGAGGCATTTCCTCAAGAAGGGCTCCTTTCTCTGTGATAACTCCAGCTTGTGTCAAGTTGATACACAAAATCAGTCAGTACAGACATACAGACTCAAAGGCATAAAAAATCTAAGGCGTGAGAACTCAAAACAGAATGGATTTTCAAAAATAATGATTGAATTAACAAGTGGTAGTGATTATAATCACAACTTGTTGAAAGATATAAAACTATAAAGAAAAGTCTGATATCTTTCATCATTCAGAATAATGGAAATCTCAAATCATTCTAAAACCCCATAATTAACTATTATTTGCCTCTAAAATAGAAATCCTACTAATTCAGTTTAATATGTTGTCATTTAGACATGATTGATCTCTGTTTTTTTATATTTGTTTTTTATATATATAAGTGTTTTACATGCATGTATGTATGTATACCACATATGTTCCTGGTGACAATAGAAGTCAGAAGAGGGTGTCAGATTTCTTGGAATTAGAATTGTATATGGTGTAAACTTCTTATGAGGTATTGAAAACCAAATGCTGATCCTCAACAAGAGCCTCGAGTGTTTTTAACTGCTAAGCCATCTCTCTAGCCTCTAATTTCTGTTTTTTTCTCTTTATAAAGTTATAGTAAAATATAACATAAATCATTTATACTTTTCTGTTTGATTTCATGTCATTTATACTTAATCTATTCTAAATTATATTCAGTAACTTGGACATGTTACTACTAAGTATCCAGAGGATCTATTCTCCATGGTGTATTCTGTTTACTCATTCAACCATCCCCTTGGGTCCAAGCTAAATAGAACAGATAAAATTAGGACTAGCCTGAATAGCATTGCTCTGGAATCAATCTATCATCTCAATATCATCTATTCATCAAGCTATTAAAGGAATTATATTAACCTTTTTAATGATAATTTATTTCTGACTATCAAAGTATTATTTCTTTAGGTACAGAGATACAATGATCTGGACCATAGGTTCTTAATTGTACCTGGATTCATGAGGAAAAATGAGTTGTTATGTGTCCTTTTAGAAAGAATTCTTAGGATTTTATTTATTTATTTAATTATTTTATTATTGATATTTTGGAGATTTGATTTCAAGCAGAAGATAACAGAGGATAAATCAGTTACAAAACTCTTTTTAAAAGTGCTAAAAGTTACTAAAACAAACTAATAGACCATTAGAAACGACAGTGACTCAGTAATATGTAGTAAAAAAGTAAGTATGTCTTTTCAGGAAGATAATTTTTGCTTTTCAAGTATGTATTTGTGTTCTGTATAAGCAATATATAGCTAAGCAATACAATTTCAATTACATATATAAATAAAAGAAAAATTTAGCACTGCAATGAAATGTTTACATTGTAGCAAAACTGTAAGTTATAGGATTAAATACTTTTCCATGTTCTTATCATCTTACCAGCTTGCAATACTTTTTAGTTTATGGGAACCATGGGATCAGTTTATACAAAAGTGAAAACAGTCACTTGCTATACTAAGCAGGTATACTTTGTTTTGACTTTGCACATGGATTTTTGTAACATGGATTGAGAAGATTAGGATTCAACAGATAAAACTGGAAGACAAGAAACTGTAGACTTGCTGTATGTGATCACACAGAGCAGATGACAGAAAGTGAGACCACCTCATTTGCCAGAAAACTTGTAGGTAAAAATTTGAGGTAAATTTATTGACCTTTGAAATGAATCAACTAATGTCGAGAAAATACTATTCTGTTTCACAGCAGTAATACTTGCAAAGTTTGCAGAGAACAGAGGAGACTGGGGCAAGTTGCCTGGACATAGGGGCAAAACTAAAACTTTGAAATAACTTCACGGATGGATGGGCAGGCTAAAAAAATAAAAACATCTGGATGACATCAAAAGTGATTATAGATGCAAAATATGGAAGAAAAAAAATAATCTTTCTCTCCTGAAAAGTTACATTAACTGTTGAACTGTGTCATTATTATTACAAAAGAGAATAAGGTAAGAACACTTATAGTTCACAAAAATAAAATTAGAGCTGGGAGTAGCAGTACACATCTATAGTCTCAGAGATCATGGCACTGAGACATGAGATTATGAATTCAAAGCCAGAATAACAAGACTTGTCTCACCAACAAATAAGGCCATTTTTGTAAGTATTACTTTATATGTCATGGTGTAGTTTCAAGATAGGAATGGGGTAAATTAAACATATCCAATAATAGAGTAATTAGATTCCTACAAACAATCATTATAGCAAATAGGAAATGTCCTGCAACATAAACATTGAAATTAGACTCAAGTGTCTTTCATCTATTAGACATGTCTATGTGTGCACACCAGGAACACATTTTCCAAACCACAGATTTATCTCCAAGAAGAATAAATTTTTGAAAAGAGGAAAAGGAAGACAATGCATAGAATTTTAAAAATGTAGAGGAAAGCATTATAAGTGAAAATCTTTTGAGTTTGGGGCATTTTCTTGTTTCAGGAACTATTCAGTAGACATAGACTTGTGACTAAATATATGAGGACCTGGTGAAAAAACAAAGTTGTGATTATGAAATGAGTAAGAATAGAGCGTTTTAAAGTATTTTGTTTGATTTACCACAAAATCAATATTAAACACTGATGGCAACAATAATTTTTAAGTATATATGTTTAACCAGGTATTTTATTCATTATATATATAATATATACAAGTATGTCTTGATTCATATATATGGTAAAATGATTACTGCAACAAAGAATATTATATTTATCCATCATTTCTAGTTAATTGTTTTTCCTTTTGCTGCAAGAGTCTATAAAATCTCTCAAAGTAAATTTTAGTAAACCATACAACAGTATTAACTATGCTTTAGTTAGTATACACACTATCCACTAGTTATCTAAACTTATTTAATTTGTCTACAAATAATACATTACAAATATAAAATAATATATAGTGCTATTTCTGTTCATGTATACCTTGCACAATAATATCCAGCTTTACAAAGGAGACATAGCCATCTTAACATCTATGACATCATAGATGTATCTGAAAGAAAATACGATAAGTGAAATAAACCAGACACAGGTAACAAGCTCATTTCTTTATTAACAAAGTTGATTTCTTTATTTATCTATTTAGAAAATGCGTTTAGAAGCAGAGGCTATTATGAGAAATTCCACAGCAGTGACAGATTTTATTCTTCTTGGACTGACAGATGATCCACAGTGGCAGATTGTGGTTTTCACGTTTCTTCTTGTTACTTACATGCTAAGTGTGACTGGGAATCTCATCATTATTATCCTCACTCTCTCAGATGCCCATCTGATGACACCCATGTATTTCTTTCTTCGCAATTTCTCACTCCTAGAAATATCATTCACATCTGTCTGCATCCCCAGATTCCTTGTTACTATTGTGACAGGAGACAGAACTATTTCCTACGACGGTTGTGTGGCTCAGCTATTCTTTTTCATTTTCTTGGGAGTGACAGAATTTTACCTTCTGGCTGCCATGTCCTATGATCGTTACGTGGCCATATGCAAACCTCTACACTACACAACAATCATGAGCAACCGTGTGTGCATTCTTCTTGTCTTTAGCTCATGGTTTGCAGGATTCCTGATTATCTTTCCACCAATTATCCTTCTGTTACAGCTAGACTTCTGTGCCTCCAATATAATTGACCACTTTATCTGTGACTCTTCTCCAATCTTGCAGCTTTCTTGTTCAAACACTCACTTTCTAGAATTCATGGCATTTTTGTTAGCTGTGGTAACACTCATGGTCACCTTGACATTAATTACTCTTTCCTACACAAATATTATCCGGACAATTCTGAGAATTCCTTCTTCAAATCAAAGAAAAAAGGCCTTTTCAACTTGTTCCTCCCATATGATAGTTGTCTCCCTCTCTTATGGCAGCTGCATCTTCATGTACATTAAGCCTTCTGCAAGGGAGAGGGTGACTTTAAGCAAAGGAGTAGCTGTGCTCAACACTTCAGTGGCTCCTCTCCTGAACCCCTTCATCTATACACTGAGGAACCAGCAAGTGAAGCAAGCCTTCAAAACCATGACCCAGAGGATCCTCTTTTCCTCAAAGAAATTAACATGATCATAAGGAAAGTGGATCTCTGAAGGCAGAGCTGAATGAAAACCTCTGCCCTTCTCTACATAGACTCTTTCTCAACATCTATTAAAACATTTTATACTTACTTATAAGACAGAAAAGAGAGAATAAATAGAAATATAAGATGATATATATTGAAGTTTCTAAATTTATTTTTCTAAGAAAAATATAAAGTATGAAATTTATTTTATTCTTTGGTACTATTTCTTAAATAACAGATTATTCAAATGAAAATGCCTTTATTTTTACTAATCATATTTTAAGTAGAAAATCATGATCTCTAAGGGTCCCTTGTTGTCCTGATTTTAGGTTCAGATTATTTCTAGTAGTACAATTGTAATTCCTACTAAACATGCTACCAAATGAACAGAAAGTGTTGGCATGAGCGGAATGATGGAGTGCTGACTTCCTGTTTATTTTCCTGGAAATCGTGAATGCTAGTTACTAATGTCTTTGACATTTTCTATTATTCAACATGCAGTGCTGTCTTTCATCTTTCCATTGTCTCCTTTACAGAAGTTAGCTTCCCCACACTCATAGTCAAGATAATGACTTTTGGAAGTAGCCAAGAAAATGAAAATAGTGTTTCAAGGTTGGTCCTGTAGTTAATGAGTCCCTTAACTCCTGTGTTTCATTAAGAAGATTATCTTGAGAGAGAAGTTATGAGTCTGACTAGATACTGGATAAGGGAATAGATTTTTAGTTTCTTAGTTTTCAGTTTGATCTGAATCACAGGTCAATGTGATGATCTCCAGTATTTCTTATGTGAGTTAAAGAAATAATTATTCTCATGAACAAGAACAATCTGAATTATTTTCACTGTGCTCACATGGAATGATATGCACAGCATTCAAGTATATTTTAAACTAGTGTCATTATAAAACAGAAATTATGTAATTTATTTGATTTATAAATTCTTTATTGAGTCAATTAATAATAATGAAACTGTGTAAGTTGACTTTGTAGGATAAAGAAAGTAAGCAGAAATATAAAATGAAAATTCAAAATGTAAAAAGACTATAAAGATAAAATAAATGGCTATAAACTGTAGGCAAACAGGAAAGAGAAGGTAAATGGAAAATAAGAGACTAAGGGCAAATTTATCCTCTTGATTAGCAAAGCTTATCTGAAGTTTTCAACTCCAATTTAGGAAAATGGGGAAAAAACGCAGACAACTTGCTGATCTACATGAGTTCAAAGTGCCTGGGCTTATTTATACAGAAATATTTCTTTTTTTTTCTATTATTTTCTGTTTAAATATTTGTAACAATTTTTAAAATAGAAATGTTTCAGATAATATGCTTATCTTGGAGATACCGATAAAATTTGAGTAATATTTCTAGTGTGGCTTTTACTTATATTCCATCATCAGTTCGATCTTAATGATTATAGCCTTTTTTATCAGCCAAATACCCTGTTATGATCTCAAGGAATGCAGTTCTGTACATCCACAAATATATTTAGATGCTAGTCTATTTTATTACTTTCTGAAATAAAATAAAGTTACACATAAAGTTATCAAAGTGTATATGTACATGCACTTAGAGGGTGCATTTTGGGTCCATTCAAAAAGAATGAAAATACAAGAAAACACAAAGATATATAAAGTAGATTATAGTCTATTTTGTGATTGTGTAATGATTTCTGTTCTGTGGCCACTTTGGTATGCATAAGTATTGACAAATATCCCTAAAAAGTCTAATTCTCCCTCTACAAGTAGTCTATTCCAATAATTTATTATTGTAGTAAAAGTGATCTTTTACTTTTTTAAAAAAATTTATTTATTTACATTTCAAATGTTATCCCTCTTCCCCGTTTTCCCTCCACAAACCCCCTAGCCCATCCCTCCCCTCTGCTTCTATAAGGGTGCTCCCCGACAACCCCCACTCCTGCCTCAGTGTCCTAGTGTTCCCCTATGCTGGGGCATCAAGCCTTCACAGGACCAAGGGCCTCCCCTCCCATTGATGTTGACAAAGCCATCCTCTGCTACATATGCAGCTGGAGCCATGGGTCCTTCCATGTATATTTTTGGTTGGTGGTTTAGTCCCTGGGAGCTCTGGGGGGTCTGGTTGGTTGATATTGTTTTACTTCCTATGGGGTTGCAAACCTCTTAAGATTTTTATCATTAAAAAAACCCCACTGTCATCAGCCACCACACCAACAATACTATAATATAATGACAACATATTATACTTGTAAAGTAAAAGCAGACTTATTTATGCTGAAAAAGTGTTCTTACAGAAGCCAAGTTAAAGAGAGACAGAAGAAAGAACTGGATTATATCAAACTGTCTGGTACCTTACTTCCCAGATCACCAAATACAGTAACTAATAAAACATGTTCTGATTTCAACAAAACAATCACAAGCATTACAAAAGATATCATCACTAGAGCCATACATAACTTAGGGATTGGAGCTTTTTGACTGGGAATTTAAAACTATGATTACTAGTTCAATATATTGAATGATTAATATGGAAGGGGCTCTGATGGGAAAAGCAGATAGCATGCAATTAACTGTTAACTATTTTAACTAGAGAAATGAAAACGAAAAGAAAGAAGCAAATAGAGATTCTAGAAATTAAAATAAATTAAAAGTGAAGAATACCTTTGATAGACACACTGATTATCAGATGCAGAAAGCGATGAGTTAGTAATTCCTAAAGAGGAGTGCAGTAGAAACCTACCAAACAGTATTTTTAAATAAAAAAGAAATGTTTAATTAACAAAGCAGAACTTCCAAAAATTAAAGGATTTCCCAGTCCCATGCTAGGTCTCAGGTTTAGGTTCCCAGTAAGACTTTGGAGGTGGGAAGAGACAGAGCTCAACCATAACCAGTTTGCAGTATTGATGACAGTTTTGAGATTATATGGCATTTATTTTCTCACTTAAAGTTCTTTCTAAGGACAAACATTGTAGATCTATCATGTCATATCATATCTATAAATAATTAAATTACCATATTGATAAAGAAATTAAAGAATTTCAAGTGTTTCAATATGAGAAGGGGAAAAATTTACAAAAATAATGCCAATAAAAAATTGTAATTTATGACAAAAATTGAAACGTAGATTCAAGAAACTTAGAGTAGAGCACACACCAAACTGGATATATTTTAATTACAACGATGAATGTCATATTAAAATTCAGAAAAACAAAAAAAGATAAAATATATAAAATTTGTATTGTACGAAACTAATGTCCAGTAATTTGACACATGGAAGAACATAGAATAAAATAAATTTATTTTTTTTATTAATTAAGGTAATTAAGATGTGTGCTAGATGGGGAACAGAGCCAAAGCTATTGACTTCAACATGTATTAATATATAGAAGTCTCAGAGTTGTTATTTCAGGGAACTTAAGCATGGGTGGGAAAACTCACAGATACAAAAATTAAAATCCAGATACAAGACAGGTTTAAAAAAGATAAATTCAAAGCACAGTTTAATGAGAAAATACATAGGAAAGGAAATACTAAGTTGGAAAAGAAAGGCCACTAAGTTCTATTATTTATTCTTCAAAGGGATGGGAAATACAGACTTTGGATAGATTTGTTATCAATGGAGCTGACCTACCAAAAATGCTATAAGAAGTTCTAGCAGAAGGAAAATTATATAGGTCAGAGACTTCATTATAAAGAAGAGAGATAGCTGAATAATGAACAAGTAAATTTAAATAAAGTTAAAAAGTTCTTTGAGATGTTTTATAATATATAGCCACTTTATTTTATGTGTGAGGGTTTTCTCTGAATGTATGTATGTACGAATACCTGCCTCAGGCTCAAAAGGTCAAAGGAGGACACCAGATACCGTGGAACTGGAGTTATTCGGTTGTGAACCACCATGGAACTCCAACCGTGATTCTCTGCAAAAGCAGTAAGTGCTCTTAACCACTGAGCATATCCCAGTCAAGCATTTTTAATGAACAAGAAAAACAAGTACGTGTTCAAATATATAGTACTATCAATTTATTAACAACAATGATGTGAATATACAAAATGTATGATGTATGACATCATACATTTTGTCATAGAAGCCAGAGAATATTGTCATAAGACGCCATTCTACACAAATAGGTAGAGTGTAGTTTGAAGTTGACATAGATTTATACTGTATGTTAGAACTCTTGAATAACTATAATATATATATATATATATATATGAATGATATATTAGGATGAGTAATAAAAGAAAACCAAATAAATTTGTTTGTAAAATATTAAAGATAAGTATAAAAATTACAAATGTAGGAGGAGATATTATCTGAATTATATAAAAATATTCTTTAAATGTGACTAATTTGCCCATATCAATTAAAAGACTGAGCATAAAAGGGAATTAAAAGCCCATATTATCAAAAAAACTAAATTTAAATATAAAAACACAATTAGGTTAAAATGAAAGGGACAGACAACCCAAAATGGAGCATATGTATGAAACCTGGGGACAGAAAAGATCTAAGATCCTGAGGTGGTAGATTGCTATAAGGAAACATTGTCTTCTGGACACAGTAGGGACACTACACAGATGACGTCACAGGAGTGTGACACCATGTACAAGACCTGTGCAGATCTAAAACAGACTGTATCCCAGTATATAGAGAGGAGGGTCTACTGAGAATTGAACACTGCTAGGGAGAAAGGGTCAACTTTAAAAAAAAAACGTGTGGACCCTTGTAAGTCTCTCTGCCCTGACAGATCACTCATCCAGGAATATTTACTTATCATGAATTGACCTTGATGGGTGAAAAATTCACAAAGCTGGATGGGAAGGTAAGAAGTGTTGAATCTTGGAAAAGGGGGAAGGATGGATATGATCTAAACCACTAACCAAAGAGTACACATGGAGGGATCCATGGATCCAGCCGCGTGTGTAGCAGAGGATGGCCTTCTCTGGCATCAGTGGGAGGAGAGGGCCTTGGTCCTGTGAAGGCTCGATTCCCCAGTGCAAGGGATGCCAGGGTGGTGAGAAGGGAGTGGGTGGGAGGGTGGGGGAGCACCCTCATAGAAGCAGTGGGAGGGGGTATGGGAGGGTAGTTTGTGGAGGGGAAGGGGATAACACTTGAAATGTAAATAAATAAAATATTCGGTAAAATAAATAAAATTAAAAATTTTATACACATTGAACAAACTTCTCAACGAATTTTTTACAAGTAAAGGAAGAGGAGGGGGTGGTGTGCATATAGCTGAGAAGATAAAGTGTTTGTATAGCATGCAGGGAGCCCCAGGTTCCAGTGCATTGTGGTGTACATCTGAAATACAATCACTTGAGAGACAGAGGCAGGAGAATCAGAAATTCACAGTCATTCTTAGCTATATAGGAAACAAGTTGAGACAAATTTTTTTTTTTTAAATGTTTTAACAAAATGTTAGTAAATCAAGTCGAATACTGTCTAAACTATATACGTATCAGCTCCTTTGTGTCAGGAAGATCCTGCTTTCTTATAGTTACGCACCAATCCTTGCTCCTACATCTTTCCAAGGGATAAACTCCCTAACTGCCTATCCAATACCAATTACTCAAGTCCTACTTGATTAACACTAAAGGGATTCAGCAGGGTGTATTTACATATTTATTTACATGTGCAAATATGTGTGTGTGTATGAGCAAAAAATAACAGATTGTAAATTTGAGAGGGGGTAGGACAGACAGTGGGAGTTCTAAGAAGATAGAAAGTTATATTTAATTAAAAAATTATTAAAAATAATAAAACCTTTGCCTACACAAGAACTATATGCCCAGGTTTTTGCTTTTGTTGTTGTTTTTTTTTTTTAACTTTTGATTGATTCTTTGGGAGTTTTGCATCATGCACCCCAGTCCCACTAATCTCCCAGTTCCTTCATATCTGTTCTCCACCCTTGCAACCTCCCTCCAGAAGAAAATAAAAAACACAAACAAAAAAAATTAAACAAAACAAAATATAGAAAACATCTTGTTGTGGAAGCTGTAGTGTGTCACAGTGTGTCCCACAGTATGTCCCTCTGTCCACACATCTTCACTTGCAAATAAATGTTCATCACAATGAGTCATTGGTCTGGTTCTAGATCTCTTGACTCTGTAACACCATTAATATTGGATCCTCATTGGATTACCTCTCGGTTATTCTGTTGTTGCCCTGTGTCATGGAGATACTTCAGCTTTGCACCAGCAGGTGCAAACTCTTTCATGTGCTCCAACAGTTCAGAGATGATGTAGATTTTGGGATAGGCCAATTCAAAGCCCCATGGTCAGATCCATTCTCACGCCCTCAGGGATTGTTCAAATTCACCATCAAGGCCAGCTCCTTTATGTTGTCCTGGTTAGGTGCAGGGCCCACTCTCCTGAATGCTACAGCTAGTCATAGGTAGAGTTAGCTCTTCCTACTCTCATGACATCAGGGCCAGCTCTCTTGACTACCTCAGGTGGCAAAGGGCAAGGGGGCATAGTATCAACCTCCCATTCTACCTCATGGTGGGGCCAGCTCTGCCATACTCACATCCACAGTACCAACTCACCCACACTCCTTCTACTAAGGCCAGCTCTGTTGTGCTGCCTAACGCCTGCTTCCCTGAGTAGTGCAGCTGATGAGGGGAAGAGCCACCTCACCTGCTCTTATGACTCTAGGCACCTGCTCTTAGGACTGCCGCAGGTGTGTGTGTGTGTGTGTGTGTGTACATGTGTGGGGGGCGTCAAGCCTGCACACATGCTACCTTAGTATATCCACCTTTATAACAGCATTATTTGCACCTACCCCAACTGCAAGCATTTAGCATGCTCATTAATAGATGAGTGGATAAAAGAAGTGTTAGGAGCATACAAAGCTATTTTTCGGTAAGTAAAAGCAAATAAGAAATTAAGTAAAAAATACATAAATGATCCTTAAAGAAAGACTGCTAAGTTATGAAAGCAAACCTGAAAGACAACATAACATATTATTCAAGTTGGATAATATTCTGAAAAAGTCAAAATTTTACAGAACATAAAAGTGTCAGTGGCTACCAGCACCCAATGAAAAGATAACTAAATGTACTCCTAGCAAGCATGATTTAACGTAATGAAATTATAACTAAAAATGACAAAATACAATTGTCAAAAATGATGGATTATCACTAAAATCATTCCTAAGGGAACTAAGAATTATCCAAAATAAAAACTTCTATTTGGATTTTTTGAAAACCCTTGGGAAGCTGTAGTTTGTGACATTGGCTGGTCTGCTTGGCTTGCATTTCAGTACAAGATGAGCAACAATCTCCCAAGTTTTCTGTATAAGTGTCCACTTTCCTGGGATAATCTTTTGAAAAGGAACTGAGCTGTGCTATATGTTCCCTATGGGATTTATAAGACTCATGTGTCTAGGAAGGAAGATTTTGTTTTTCCACACCCAGAGGGCTGACATTATTTGCAGAAATATTTTAAGTGTATAATAAGTAAAACATCATTTGTACAACAAACTAATTGTTTTCTCCTGGGGGCCATGATCGTTTCATTCAACGATGAAGATATAGTAAGAACCCCGGAGACTGTGCTTGCAGGTTATATAAATGTTCGTGTTATTTATAACTATCACTATAAATAATTAATGCTGGATGAGGATTATTATTCCATGATCAGAAGTTCACCTTTTTCTTTTGGTGAAAAAGATCCTTAAGAGTAAGAAATGACATCAACAAAATGAGAAATTTAATGCAGGTAAAAGGAGCAACAAATAATAGTTCTTCATCTGTTTCTCAATTATAATGTATACAAATGATTTAGATGACTACTTATGACATAAGAATGCAGTGATGGAAGACATAGATGATATGTTATGATTAAACAGCAAATATTTTCTTTCTAAGTGATTTTCATACTTTAATGTTTTGTGATACTCTTGAGAATGATACTTCAAATATTCTGGTTTCTAATTTTTTCATTACTATCAAAACTTACTCTTCTATTTCCTTGCAAAAATGTAGGGATGCTGAGTGATTCTTTAGAATAAACATCTATGAGAAGTTTTTGATAATATTATTTACAGAATTACATATATTTGAAAACTTAGTCAACTACAGACATGTCTGGAAGCTGATGGTAAAGCAATAAATAAAATTGCTGACAGAATTTTAGTACAAGTTAAATCAGTTTTAAGATGTGAAGTCTAACTGTTATTCAAGAAGTAGAAACCAGAGTGGATAACTCATTTGAAATTGTTTCATATTTTCCAACAGTTAAAAGAGGGAAAAACAACATAAAATAAAACAGTATCTTCTAATGTAAGGAGGATAGAGATTTCTTCACTCCCCAGAAAGACTAGAGCTAAGAGAGTATCAGATTGGAGCGTTCCATGTAACAAATCTACACCATCATTATGCCACAAGAGATAGGCAAAAGGAATTTTGGAATTAAGGAAGGAGACCATGGAGAACAGAGGTTATAAGGTAAGCATGGCCCTTACACAACTTTTCCTATCCTGTACTTACAAAAAGATTTCTGAGAAAATAAAATTCTTGCAAAATAGGAAAATTGAGGGACTCAATTTTCTGATATATCTTCTGATATAGGAACAATGTATTCTCATATACAGAAAATACAAATACTAAAAATAATTGTTTCAAAGAAGAAAATTAGGTAAAAAATTTGTTAAACTTAAAGTTTGGGAAAGGATCAAATAGAAAGGGGGGAGTAATTTAAATAGCCAAACCTATTTTGGGGGAAATTCATAATAAGTAGCATCCAAATTTTCTAAATGATGCTGATAATAGCAGATAGGATTGACAAACAGTTTATTAACAAGAGACGGAGAGCAGTGTATGTAGCAACTGATGCCAGTGGGCAGAATCTGCCACAACCTGTAAAGATTAAGGAAGTTACAGTTCACTTTATTAGTGCTATGGTCTTTGATATATACTTTATCGTGTACAGCTTTAATGAAGTACTATAGATAGGCAGACAGACAGACAGAGAGACAGATAATTTCATAGATATGACTCAATTTGTTGAGCTTGGACACTTATAAATTCCCATGAAACTACCACGATGATGAAGACAAAAAACATCCTCATCTTTTAAAAAGTTTCTTTGTATTTCTTCATTGGTCTTGTTTTTCTTTGTTTAGTATTCTATAATTCAGCTTAGCATGATAGCATTGCCCCTAATGTTTTTAGTGAATAGTAAGAAATTATAAATCATGGAACATTATAGTACAACAGATCATAACTTACTCATCTTTGAATTAAAATTTTAAAGGTGTTGAACAACACACCAATATCCAAACATTTGCCAATATTCCAATGTCTGGGGTCATTGCCATTCAAGCATTCTCTCTCTCCTCTGAGTTTGTGTGTTTGAATATTCCAGATATCTCATTTACATAGATTTATTCATTCTTCTCTAGCTGGATAATTTCCATTAAAATGTCCTTCAGGTTCATCCTTATTGCATATTGTAGGATTTCCAGATCTCATACTCCTCCATTGTAGGTACATGCTACACTTTAAAATATTTATCTGTTGGGGTATATTTGGGTCATTTCTGTAGTTTGTCTTTTATGAATTACACTACAATGCTCACAGAAGTCAGACATTTACTTGATAACTAATTCAATCTTTTGAATATTTGGCAAGAAAGTGTATTGCTAGATTGTATCCTAGCTTTGATTTTTTTGAGGAGTTTTATGGTACTTCCTGAAGTTGATTTCTATTAACATTGTATAAGGTTCCAAATTTTGCATATTCACAAGATAGTGTATATTTCCTAATAATATCCTAATAATAATAATATCCTAGTATAGTGTATATTTCCTAATAATTTCCTAATAATAATATCCTGGTAAGTATGAAATAACATCCCATCATAGTTTTGATTTGTGTTTTTCTGGTGATTACTAATGATGAACTCCTCACATGTATGTTGGGCCATTTTTATATCTCCTTGGAGAAATATCTACTCATGGTTTTTGTCCATTGGCAAAATGAATTGCTGAGGGTTTGACTACTGGAGATTAGTTCTTTTCAATATGTGCTCTGAAACTATTTCTCCCATTTTATATATTGCTTTCTCAAACACAATTTTGAGAATTATTATTCTTTGTTAATTTTTCCACTTTAGATAACAAAGAATTAGACTCTACACATATAACATGAGTTGATAGAAATCTAACTAGTCACTAGAATATAATTTTACTGTCTGATTCCAAATATCTAATCTATCCTGGATAGCAACATATTTGAGTACGATCTAAGTATGATTCTTAAGTGGTACCAGGTGCACCAAATAAGACAAAAAATATTTAAATAACCTTTCTTAAAACCTAAACTTTTCTTACCAAGTGATCACATAGTGAATGCTGTAACTGATTCCCAGTTACTGCAGAAGGCAGAGATTCACTAATATATCAGGATCATGACTTTAACCTTAAAAAGTGATAGATAATGGAATGTTTAGATTATACTAATAATTTTGATGCATTACTAGTTTATAGTGGTGAGGTAAAATAAGATAATAGAAAACTGAATAACAACTTTTCAGAATCTATTATTTTTTTAACTATGTGTACAGGATGACATTATTTTCCATACTCAAAATGTTTACTTATCTCTATGTAAAGAATTTTTATTTCTAGAAACACTTATCACTGATGTCAATATCAAATGGTGAAAAAAATGGACAGTTAAGTGAACATTCTAATACTGGCATAAGGAATAGAATCAATGCTCTATGAAAAGTCCATTTAACTAATCACTTTCTGATTGTAATAATGAATGTGGTGTATCAGTATGACAGAGAGTACTATGGTTTAGAAAATAGGTAGGTAAGTAAATTAAACAAAGTTTCTTTTTTCTTTTTTTCAAAAACACTACCTTGGATTTAACATCAGCTCAAATCTTCCTAACATTGTAGTAGGAGTCTTTTAGCTTAAAGGAGTATTTAAATATACTTGGAAAAGTTTAAAATAAAATTTAAGTTTTAGTCACTCATGCAATTAATAAAATTGTGAAGTGTGTTCTCTGAATTAAGCAGTTTCAAGAGCATCAAAAGACAGAGCATCTAGTCCTTTGAAAGTATTTCCCCTTCCAAGTTAACATGCCCATAGATATTATCATTGTTTCAGTCGTATTTGTGCAGACATTTTCAGAAAGAACTTTTTAATAGAAGACTTTCTGGTATTCTTTCTCTTATAATATTTGCATTCCCTCTTCCATGATGTTCTCTGAGCTGTGATTGTAGGAGCTATGGTAATGTATCTATCCACTGGAGCTGGGCTACACCAAGATCACTTAGTTGATGTCTACATTGTGTTAAGGTTTTTTTTTTTTTTTTTTTTTTTTTTTTTTTTTTGTGATGGTTTCTATTTTCCACTTGCTGTAAAGAGAGGGCTTTTACTGAACTCAAGGAGAAAGAGAAATATCTCTTCTAAGGATAAGCCTTCTATCTGTTGTCCATATACAAAGTGGTCAATCTTGAAACCACACACACACAGAAGTTTAGAGGCAAGAACATTTAAAATATCAAGAACTCCAAGTGCTTAATGCTAGTGAAATTTAAGGCATGTAGGAAAAAAGTAAAAAAAAACAAAAACAAACAAACAAAAAACCAAAAAACCAAACAACAACAACAAAAACATGGCAAGTGATGAAATCTAAAAGGAGCTTTCCATAAAGATCCTTCAACACTAAACAAAAGAGACTGGCATCAATGGGAAGGGGAGGCTCTTGGTCCTGTGAAGGGGCAAGGCCTCAGTGTAGAGGAATGCTAGGGTGGGTGAGGTGCGAGTGGTTTGGGAAGCACCCTCATAGAAGCAGGGGGAGGAGGGGTGGGATAGGGGGTTTTCAAAGGGGAAACTGGGAAAGGGGATAACAGTTGGAATGTAAATGTAGTGGGTCTTAAAATCCCATTGAATTCCAGAGTTGGAATTCACAGATAGTTCAATCCTGATAAATAGTAGTGAGATAACGGACACTGTCTTTTTTGGGATTGGTTGTTTATTTTTGAGATATATTTTAATCACAACATTCTTTCAGATCACTGCTTATTTTTTCCATCAAGTGTAACTGAATGTATATATATTTGTGTATACATATGTATTCTAAATATAACCTGTTGGGTTCATATAATGTTACTTGTATGTGTTCTCAGAGCCGAGGATTTGGCAATGGACAACACATTGGTGTGCTCTTCCTCATGGAGCTTCACCTCTGCTGCTCCCAGCTTTACCCAGTTGTCTGTAGTTCTTTGTGTAGGGTTGAAATCTTATGAGATTGCCTCCATGTAGTTTGACGTGCTTACTGGTGTCATCCTTGTTCAGCTCATGTTTCAGGCACTCATGTTATTGAGATATTGTAGGTAGCTTCTGATGTTACCAGGAGACACAATCTCACAGCAAAGTGCCGGATCCTCTGGTTCTTATAATTTTTCCACCCACTCTTCTGCAATGTTCCATGAGCCTTAGAAGTGGGAATGCTTTGTAGATACATCTACTGGGACTGGGTTCCACAACTCTACATGCTTATTGGTTGTGGTTTTCTGTAATGGTCTCCATCTATTGCAAAGAGAAGTTTCCTTGATGAGTGGTGAAGATTGCATTTATATCTGTGAGTATATGAACAAATGTTTATAGATTGTTATTGGAGATTATGCTGGTTTAGTAAACTAGTGGTTTTAGATTCTCCACCAATAACCAACCATGATTTCACCAGCACGAGCAGTCAGCTAGGTTACCAATAGCACACATAGATCTCTCTTGTTGAATGGATCTTAAGTTCAATTAAAAAGTAGTTGCTCATTGCCAAGATATGTGCATCACTACTGTGCCCATAGGGCTATTGTGCTTTGTGGTTTATAGGCATCATAGCAGAGTAGGGCTATTATTTGCCTCCTTCCTTTGAAAGCTTGTATGGTGTCTTCTGGTATCCTACATGCTAGTCCTTAGGGTTGGTGGGTTTAGGTCAGTTCCAGCTCAGGGCTTCTGGGCCTGTTTCTGAAGCTTATGGTATCTTCAGAAATAGAGAGTACTTACTTTCCATCTTTGGGGCCAAAGCAATAGCAATAAGCTATATGTTTTCGAAGTTCCTTAGATAGCCCTTGTCAACAACTGAAAAGAGGCTGCTTATACATGGTTTGAGAATTTTTGTTAGGTGGTCTTTGACTCTTGGAGAGCATCATCAGCTCAAATGAGGAAAGTTTATTTAAACTATGTTTGTATATTTGTAAACTGAAGTACATGCATTATGGTTTTTTAGGTAAATAGTTAATAGTATTAACCTTGTAGTTTTTCAGGGATCCATATTGTTATTTTATCCACTTCACTCTCCTTTCTAAGGAGCTCCATGTTATCCTTTTCCCTCATCAGATCACTTGTATTTCAAAAAAAAATTGAGAAAATCCTAAAAAAAAGGTATGGCCTAGAAATATCTAATAAATGATAGTACAATCATTTATTAGATGCACTGTTGCTTTTACTATTTGAAGTAAATGACTACAATCCACTAATAAAAATATATAACAAAAGTAATGAATATATTCCTTCCACAGTGTGTTGAACATAGCATTTTCACTATAGATAAAATAGATGCAAGTGCAAAGAAATCTGCTGTCATCTCTGTTGCTTATTTTTTTTTTTCTAGGAGAAAACATCTTATACTTAAAAATATTTTTACTTATCCATGTAATGACAGTTGAAACAAATTTATGTTCTTAGATATCTTTATGCATCTGATATCCAGAATTTGTCTTAATATAATGTTCTGTGTGCCTGCTGGGTGCATTATTTGTAAGTTTTATCTACATAAGAATTAACTACTTCTGGACATCCTTAAGAGTAACAGATAATTCTTTAGAATTGGCTCTTTTACAATAACATGAGTCCTTAAGAAAATTTTCACTGCTCATTTGGGAAACTCAGACAATAGAAATATTAATTATGATATAAACTTAGAAAATAAATATAGCTGGCTTGTTGGCCTCTGAATCTACAGCCATTTGTTAGACTTTCACTAACTGTGACTTTATAAAATTTTGATTTCAAAGGTCAGTAATGAGAAATCACTCGACAATAACAACCTTCATCCTGCTGGGACTAACAGATAACCCACAACTTCAAGTTCTGCTTTTTATCTTCCTATTTCTCACATACATGCTGAGTGTAACAGGAAACTTGATTATCATCATCCTCACCTTGGTGGATCCCCATCTTAAAACACCCATGTACTTTTTCCTCAGAAATTTTTCTTTCCTAGAAGTTTCCTTTACCACAGTCTGCATTCCTAGATTTCTATACAGTATATCAAGTGGAGACAATACCATTAGCTATAATGCTTGTGCAAGTCAAATATTCTTTGTTATTCTCTTTGGAGCAACTGAATTTTTTCTCTTGGCAGCTATGTCCTATGATCGCTATGTGGCCATTTGTAAACCTCTTCATTATATGGCCATCATGAATCCTAGGGTGTGTACCTTACTAGTCATCACATGTTGGGTGTCTGGCTTAATGATTATCATTCCACCCCTTAGCTTAGGCCTCCAACTTGACTTTTGTGACTCCAATGCCATTGATCATTTCAGCTGTGATGCAGGTCCCCTTCTAAAGATCTCATGCTCAGACACATGGGTAATAGAACAGATGGTTATACTTGTGGCTGTCTTTGCACTCATTATTACCCTAATCTGTGTGATTCTATCCTATACATACATCATCAGAACAATTCTGAGATTTCCTTCTGCACAGCAAAGAAAAAAGGCCTTTTCCACCTGCTCATCCCACATGATTGTGGTTTCCATCACCTATGGAAGCTGCATCTTCATCTACATCAAGCCATCAGCTAAGGATGAAGTGGCCATAAATAAAGGAGTTTCAGTCCTCACTACTTCTGTTGCACCTCTGTTGAATCCCTTCATTTATACCTTAAGGAACAAGCAAGTTAAACAGGCTTTCAGTGACTCTGTAAAGAGAATTGCATTTATATCAAAGAGCTAGAAGTTGTGATAAAACAGATTCTCTATTATCTCCTTTCAGATTTAATCTTTGCAATGACATTCAATATTTTACCCAGATATTATCCTTATGAAACTCATTTTTAGCATTATAAAGAGATAAATGGGAAATAAGAAAAAGATTAAATGGGGAAGAAGGTGGCATGTCATATGGAAACCTACCACTGTAGAAGCTTCCTAAATTATATATATGAAAGGAATTTAAATGGAATACGAAAAATGAAGGAGACAATACCCTAGGTAGACACATTATGCTACTAAATAAAACTTCCAGTGCCAGGAATGAGTTATATCTTGTTGAATCTTTTCCAAAGTGGTTCCATAATTCACCCCCTCAACATCATAGGCTATTGACAAGTCTGTTGGTTACCCCCAGCAACCTGAAGGTAAGGTCCTATTGCTAAAGATACAACTTACTTATGTCATTGGATATGCTGAAATAAAGCTGGTAACACACTAAAAGCTTCATCCCTACTTATTAACATTCACAGTTCTGGAAAGTATTCTGCATGCTACCAAAAAGGAAACTAATCATTAATATCTATAAATCTTATGACCTATAATAGCAATGTGCCTCAAGATGTGCAAAAGTGGCACAAATGTTATGGAAGTAACCAACCATTTTTTAAAATATTGGATTTAAGGCACACTCTATGAGATGGATACATACCTGACACATCTAAAAGTTTCATGTGTGCTTTTTGCTTTTATTTTTTTAAATATTTTTTGTATTGTTGGTTTTATATATTGCTTTTGTTTGGGGGAATTAAGGAAGAGAGAAAGAGAAGAAGAATATGAAGTTTGGAGGATAAGAGGTGGGGAGATCTGGAAGTAGTTGGGTAAAAGAATATGATTATATATATTATATATATAATATATAATGTATATTACAGAAAATAAATAAAATGAAATTAAAAAATAAATACAAATCCTAAATGCTAAAGAAATAAGACAGATTATATCAACATAAGAGATGTGAATAATTTCAAAGACACTTAAATACCACAAATAAGAAAAATAAGAATTTAAATTTATGTCAGTAAATTGGGATTATGGCCAAGGGAACAAAGGGAGAAAATATTTAACGGATTAAATCTTATAATCTTGATGTCTTCTCCAGGATCTACTCAGGGAAATTCTTATGACCCATTTCCAAGCCCTCAGACCTAGCTAGGCTCCCACACAGACATAGTCTTACTAATCATGCCTGTGCTGCAACCAATGTTTAGGGTTTTGAACCCAGATTCTACACATTCTACTTCAGAGGCTATCAGATTGATGCTGCTTAATCCTCTCTTCTACAATCCCTCCTAAGCCCCATATTAACTACAATACTTAAGTTTGGACTAAGATACATAACCTGCACATCAGACCAGTCCATGATGTTTACCTGATTTCATTCTATTTAAGACATATTCAACAACTGGCTTGGTCCAAACTAGCTCACACATCCCCTCTTCAACTCCAACTACCCTGTCCATATCAAACATAGAACTAACAAAAGAAATCTACATGATAATAACTCATTGATCCTCTGGCTTTCAAAGTTCCTGGGAGGGAGGGGGGGAAATGGGGTAAGGAGAGAACATTTGAAATGTAAAAAAAATTTTCCAATAAAAAATTTCCAATAAAAAAAAAAAAAAGAAACCAGTGGTTTGAGTTAATTTTGTATCCAGCCACTTTGCTGAAGTTGTTTATCAGCTGTAGGAGTTCTCTGGTGGAATTTTTGGGGTCACTTAAGTATACTATCATATCATCTGCAAGTAGTGATATCTTGACTTCTTCCCTTCCAATTTGTATTCCTTTGACCTCCTTTTGTCCAAATTCTAAAAGACTATGGTGGCTAACCTAGATTAATGTACCCAGTAAAACTATCTGCCATAATTAAAAGATAAGAAAAAACTTTTCATGACATAGACATCCTAAGAAAAATTTACATCCAACAAAACAAACATAAAGAAGTATTATTTTGAGGTGAACAGAGGAATGCACATAGTTGAGAAACTGTAGAAAGAACTACAAAACCATACTACTAAATACAAAATACCACCAAGAACACAAACACCACCAAAAATCAACAAACAATTGTTACAATTAAAACATATATTTCACTAATATCAATTGCCTCAATTCTCAAATTAAAATACAGATGATGACTGAATGGATCAAAAAGCAAAATCCACTTGCCTGAGGTCTAAAGAAATACAACTTTTAAAGATAGGTATTGCTTTAGAGTAAAAGTTGGACAAATGTACTCTAATGAAATGGAACCAAGAAGCAAGTCGGCATTGATGTCCTCATATCTGACAAAATAGACTTCAATCTAAAACTGACCAGAAGAAATAGAGAGACACTTCATTGTGATCAAAAGAAGTCAGTCAAGAAGACATTACTATCAGAGTAACTAGTACCAGAACCTTACGATTCACAGCAAAATCTTCCAGAAATTAATATTAATTAAAATTAAATTCATATTAATGAATATTTATAGCTAACCATTCTTTAATATGCAAAACAAATAGAAACAGAAGTAGAACTCTAAACTTCTTCTATGAGGCTAAATCATGCTAGTCTATCACTCTTTACTAAAACAAGGTAAAGACAAAACATACATAAACACAGACACAGATACACACACACTCACAGACACACAGAGACGAGAGAGAGAGAGAGAGAGAGAGAGAGAGAGAGAGAGAGAGGAGAGAGAAGTGCATCTAACTATATACAGAATATAGATATATGTTAAAAAGATTATCCATCATAATCAAGATAGTTTTATCCCTGAAGCAAAGGGTTGGTTCAACACATGCAATTAAATCATTAAAAAAAAAAAATACTGTTTTGTATCTAGGTCCCTGTAATTTCTTCAAGACATAAGTATGTTTCCCAGTCTCTGGCTCTTGTTCTAAAAATATTGTAGAGCATTTGGTGTTTCTATTACACAAAATATCATTACCTAGTGTTCTCTCTCTCTCTCTCTCTCTCTCTCTCTCTCTCTCTCTCTCTCTCTCTCTCTCTCTCTCTCTCTCTCTCTCCTCTCCCTCTGTCTTTCCCCACACCATACAACACAGAAAGTTTACATATGCAAATAAAGATTCTGTTTTGTTTAAAACCTGAGTACTCAAGAGTATCAAAGTGGCTTGGTAGAAACCATGTTTTCTTGGGAAAGGCAGATCCTTACAGACATTCCCTAAGGAGATGACACTCCTGAATGTGCAGTCATACAGGCACACACACATATCATATCCACACACAACCATGCTGACCTCACGTTCTATATGGGAGGCTTCACAATGAATAGCTAGCTCTTCTGTCTCCTTTCTTTTTTCTTTTTTTAAAATTAATCATTTTATTCCTTTATATTTCAAATGATATTCCTCTTTCCGGTTATCCCTTTACAACCCCCACCCCCATTCCATTTCCCTTCCTCCTCCTCTTTGCCTCTATGAGGGGCTCCTCTACCCACTCATCCATTCCTGCCTCATTGCTAGCATCCCCCTTCGCTGGGGCATCAAGACTCCACAGGACCAAGGGTCTCCCCTCCCACTGATGTCAGATAAGGCCATCCTCTGCTACATATGTATCTGGAACCATAGATACTTCCATGTATAATCTTTGGTTGATGGTTTAGTCTTTGGGACCTCTGGTTGGTCCAGTTAGTTGATATTGTTCTTCCTATGGGGTTACAATCCCCTTCAGGTCCTTCAGTCCTTCCCCTAGCTCATCCATTTGGGTCCCTGGGCTCAGTCCAATGGCTGGCTGTGAGTATCTGCATCTGTCTTAGGTTTTGGTAGAATCTCCCAGGGAACAACCATTCCAGGCTCTTGTTAGCAAGTGCTTCTTGGTATCAGCAATAGTGTTGGAGAAGGTGGATTGCCTTTCCTTCAGTCTCTGTTCCATGTTTTGTCCCAGTCTTTCCTTTAGACAGGAACATTTCTGGGTTAACAATTTTGAAATGGGTGGGTGGCCCCATCCCTCAAATGGGAGCTATGCCTATCTACTGGAGGTCGTCTCTATAGGTTCTATTTCCATATTTCAGCTAAAGTTCTGGGATCTTCTTGCTTTCCTGGAGTCTGGGACTTTCTAGTGGCTTCCCCAAGTTCCCCATCCCTACTGCTACATATTTCTATTCCATTTCCTGACCCTATGTACTTTCTCCTATCCATTCCAATACCTGATCATGCCCCCTTTCTTCTCTCCCCTTCCTCTCTCCCTCTCAGGTCCCTCTCTTCCTCTATCTTTTGTGGTTGTTTTGTTCCCCCTTCTATGAAGGGTTAAAGCATCCACATTTTGGTCTTTCTTCTTCTTAAGCTTCATGTGGTTTGTGGGTGGTATCTTGGACATTCTGAGCTTTTGGGCTAATATCCACTTATCAGTGAGTACTTACCATGTGTGTTCTTTTGTGTCTGAGTTACCTCACTCAGGATTATATTTTCTAGTTCCACCCATTTGCCTGTGAATTTCATGAAGTCATTGTTTTTACTAGCTGAGTAATACGCCGTTGTGTAAATGTACCACATTTTCTGTATCCATTCTTCTGTTGAGGGACATCTGGGTTGTTTCCAGCTTCTGGCTATTATAAATAAGGCTGCTATAAACATAGTGGAGCATGTGTCCTTGTTATATGTTGGAACATCTTTTGGGTGCCAGTAGTGGTATAGCTGGGTCTTCAGGTAAATTTTCCAATTTTCTGAGGAACCACCAGATTGATTTCCAGAGTGGTTTTACCAACTTGCAGTCCAACCAGCAATGTGGAGTATTCCTCTTTCTCCACATTCCCCATTACCTGAAGTCACCTGTGTTTTTGATCTTAGCCATTCTGATTGGTGTGAGGTGGAATCTCAGGGTTGTTTTGATTTGCATTTCCCTGATGACTAAGGATGTTGAACATTTCTTTAAGTGCTTCTCAACCATTCAGGATTCTTCAGTTGAGAATTCTCTGTTTATCTCTGTTCCCCCTTTTAAAATGGGGTTATTTTGTTCTTTTAGTCTAACTCCTTGAGTTCTTTGGATATATTGGATATTAGTTCTCTGTCAGATGTAGGGTTGGTAAAGATCTTTTCCCAGTCTGTGGATTGCTGTTTTGTCCTATTGACAGTGTCCTTTGCCTTACAGAAAATTTTCAATTCTATGAGATCCTATTTGTCAATTGTTGATCTTAGTGCATGAGCCCTTGGTGTTCTGTTCAGGAAATTTCTCCTGCACTGATGTGTTTGAGGCTCTTCCCCACTTTCTCTTCTATTAGATTCAACATATCTGGTTTTATGTGGAGGTCCTTGATCCACTTGGACTTGAGCTTTGTATAAGGAGATAAGAATAGATCAATGAATGGATCAATCAATGATCCTACAATGGTAGGTTACTAAGCACACATTAAACCTAGTCAATAGACTAATTTGCTCCTCTATCTATTTTGAATAAACTTGTTAAATGTTCAGTATGCCTTCAGACTTTTTGCAGATCTTTATATTTTAATAATTTTTAAAGATGGGCAGAATTTCAATAAGTAGCTTCTGTTATCCTTATAAAGACAAGGAGCAACATTCACTTCATTGTAGCAGAAAATTATGCTGAAACTGTGTTAAATGGAGTTAGCAGCTTTTAGTGTAAATAAGTATAAATGGAATGTTATGACAACAACAACAACAAAACCAATTCAAATTCAGTATCCATACCAAACAAATATAAATTAAAAAGCCTAGTGCCTCACAGCAATAAAGCTGACCCTAAATTGTCTAACAGAGAAAAAAAATCAGAGGATATTAATGGAAAAAATGTAAACTTATTTTCTAACATGAATTAGATAAGAAAATATTTTTGAGAACTAATTTTGTGAGCTGTAAAAATATTGCCTCTCGTTCTCGACAATATGCATATCTATTAACTATATCTTGCCTAAATTATCCAGTATGCTTTTACTATCAAAGAATAATTATATGGCACATATCATGTCCCAGTGGATATTTCCTCTTGCTATTTTGTGCTTCGTTACATGTTAATATGAAATTAGGTTATATTACATTTGCAAGCTTTTGGTAATAAAAAATTAGCTCTATGAAATAAAAATACAGTGTTATTTCTTCAGTACTCTTTGTATTCTATGTTTCTCCAACAATAGGTGTTTCAAAAGCTAATTTCTGTAATTCACCTAATTATTCAGCTTAGCTTTAGGGCACACTCATCAACACCATCTCTCAAGAGAGGCAGTTTAACTCTGCTTTGCTGCAAGAATCCCTTGTGTCTGTTTCAAGGAGTAGGTAAAAACATAAAATGGAAATGCTTCTTCTGGAAAGAATATTTAGAGAAACCATTTTCTAACAATGGTGTAAAAAGTAGAATTTATAATTATAGGCCATCTTTCTTTCCCAAGACTTACTGGAAGCCAAAGGGGAAAATACGTTATTTCTTGAAATTCATAATATTCATGGTAAGGACTTTGTTATTTCTTGGAATTTTAGTAAACAAGAGATACCAGGTACTGGCTGTTAGGGTTACAACTAAGAATTTCAGGTGATGTTTATCTCAACAGTTTCTACTCATAGGTCACGTAGCTCTCCATCTCCCAAGGATGTTGATTCTTGATTCTCACTCATGTTTTGTGTCTTTTCTTCCTTTACCAATGAAGAATTTCACCTAGGGAGCAAACCAAATATACAGTTTTATTGCCTCTAAGATGTAAGTATTGTCTCAAATATCATGACAATGTGGCTGCCTTCTTCCCTTGTTTTCTTTCTTCATTTTGTTCCATTCTTCCCTTCTCTCTTCCCAATCCTTCTCCTTCCCCATCCTTCTTGAGGGTCTTAGCTACATTCCAAGATAGGATAACTCTGGCTCTGAGTCCCTGTTCTGTTTGTCAGCTTCCCTTTTCTGTTTTACAATCTTTAGATTTGCTCTTAAATCATAAGTTGCAGCCAGAGACATTTCTACTCAATATAAACAAACAAACAAGTAAGCAAGCAAACAAACAAGCAAGCAAACAAACAAGACTTTTTGCTTTGAGACTTTTATAAGTAATGTGCACTGACCTTGGGGTTCCTGCTGAGAAAATTGCTGCTCATTGGGACCTAAGAATTTCTCAACTTTCTTAAACTACAAATTTTAGAATGTATTACTTTGGAAGGTTTGGCTTTTAGCAGTTTCTACTAACACCTAATCATATCACCTATCAGATGTCTATTTCAGAAATTTTCTTTGAATTCATCCCATATGTTAAAATATGAATTTTCTTTCCATATGAATTTCTTTGAATTCATTCCATATGTTAAAATCTTTTCTGTATAGTGAAAATAATAAACACTGTAAATGTTTTTGAAATTTGGAGATTTCGGAGTTTGTTTCCTATGTTGATTTTTGATGGTCCTGACTCCCTTGTTAAATTATTAATTCTTCAGACAGAATAGTTTTAACCATTTTTTAACATTGACAAATAACATTTACAAAATGTTTGATTTACAAAAAGAATGTATTCCTTTGTTGAGATAGTTTTCAGAATAAAATTATATATTTCACTTTAAAGTATTTTATCTATTTTTCAAATATTTCTGCTCATGTACTACAGCAAAGACCTGTCATAGTATTGTTTTCATTACCGATGTATTTAGTAGAACTATCAAGTGATTACCTTGATACTAAACATCTATAGACCCAAGGCAGTCACCAGATGTGTAATTGTTTTGCAGGTAATGTTCACTTTTAAAACAGCATAATTTGGTGAATGATTTAACGTTTCAGTTTGTATATTGTTACAATTATTGTATGGTGTGATGAAACGAAGATGTTTAACTACCAGGATATTTTATACTCATCCTGACTCTCTAATTCATTTTACAATTACAGACATGGAATAACATAGGAAGAAATGAAAAATCGAACATCTGTGACTGAGTTTATTCTTTTGGGATTAACAAATGACCCAAAACTAAACATTTTGATTTTTATATTTTTATTTCTCACTTATATTTTGAGCATTACTGGAAATCTGACCATTATTACCCTCACTCTGATAGATCCACACCTCAAGACGCCCATGTACTTCTTCCTTCGAAATTTCTCTTTCCTAGAAATCTCATTTACCACAGTTTCCATTCCTCGGTTCCTTGTGAGCATTGTAACAGGGGATATGACCATCTCCTTTAACTCTTGCATGGCTCAGGAGTTCTTCTTTATACTCCTTGGTGCAACTGAATTTTTCCTTCTGACTGCTATGTCCTATGACCGCTATGTGGCTATCTGTAAGCCCTTGCATTATGCCACAATAATGAACAGTAGAGTCTGCATGCAGCTCATAGTTAGCTCTTGGCTGGCTGGATTTCTCATCATCTTTCCACCTGTGATGATGGGTCTTCAACTGGATTTTTGTGACTCCAACATTGTTGACCATTTCACTTGTGACTCCTCCCCATTGTTGCTCATCTCTTGCACAGACACAGCCTTCCTGGAGCTCTTTGCATTCTTCCTAGCAGTATTTACTCTGATTGTAACCTTATCATTAGTGATTCTGTCCTATTCATTCATCCTTAGGACAATTCTAAGAATCCCCTCTGCTGAGCAAAGGAAAAAGGCCTTTTCTACCTGTTCCTCACACATGATTGTTGTCTCCATTTCCTATGGAAGCTGTATATTCATGTATGTCAAAACTTCAGCAAAGGAAGGGGTGACATTGACTAAGGGTATAGCAGTGCTCAACACCTCTGTTGCCCCGATGCTGAATCCTTTTATTTACACTCTTAGAAACAAACAAGTAAAAGAATCTTTTAAAACCTTGATCAAAAAATGTATTTCAAATAAAATTTAATGATAAATTCATTGCTTCATATTTTTAAAAAGGAGCATTATATGCGATGTGTATTTACATTACTGTATTTTCCATCTACTGTTGTGTTCAACTTAGCTGAATGTCTTTATATTTTCCATGTCAGCTTTACTTGACACAGTTATCATTTTAAAATTTAGACACACCTTAAAATTTTCTGAGTGTGACTGATTTGATGTCACCAAAAATGAGCATGACAATTTAAAAGAATGAATTTATTTTCAAAGAATTTATCCATTGAGTAACAGGCAAAAGCTAACCAAAGAGCGACAAGCAACTATGAAAAATTATTTCCCACTGTATAGGCACTGTTAAATTGAGATCTTCAATGAGCCAATGTCCCCAACCTCTGCTGTGAGGCTACTTTTTGCTGTTTTTCCTAAGGTCTAGTCATATTAAATAGTGTCCGGTGCAGTGCAATGCATAGGTGTTATGTCTTTGCTCTTGTTCTAGTCATTTATTATCATAATGCATGGTACTTAATGGATTTTAGTGTGAATTTCTAAACATTGCTTTAAAAATTACTGTGTTATTTCCATCAGACTCCCAAACCTTGACCATTAAGCATATTGAATAGTTTTTGCTGATTTGGTAATGCCAAACTTTGAGCTCGCCTAAAATTTCCTTGGAAAGAGACTCAAGGTGTTCATTTTCTGGTAGTGAAAAGTAATATTTGTTCTATGTCCCGGGGTTCTCAAAATTCCTGTCATACTCATATTAACTTAAATTGTTTTCTAATATTTCTATTGTTTAGTCTCTTTATAACATTGACTTTTTATATACTTTGGAGAATGTGGGGCTAAGAGTGTTTGCTGTATACACTGATATGCACCATTCAAAGAAAGGTTGTTAGGAGTGTGTTGTCGAAACCAACCTGCTCAGTCTGTACAATATTACTTGTATGTATACATTTTCAGGGCAAACTACAGAAAATTTACCTTAAAGGCTATGTTAATAATCAACAAGTGAAAATAAGTATAAATCTCTCCAGAAAACTTTGTTGAGAAGTGTATTCAATGTCAATTGAAGGGAAATGAGATAAGAGACATGCAACTATTTTCATAATAAAAAACTCAGCTGCTTTTTCCTCATCGGCTTTTTTCTAGATCTTTTTAAAAATTAGATTCTAGAGTTTAGAATATTGATTCAGACCTAAGCATAGTGACATTAAACTTTTATCCCAGCCCCCAGGCAGCAGAGTCAGGTAGACCTCTGTCAGTTGAAGACCAGACTGATATATCTACATAGTGAGTTCCCGGACAGTCAGGGCTAAACAGACAGACAGACAAACAAAAACAAAAAAATCAAAACAGAAAACAAAAATCCTCGGTTCTATCAATTTTTCTAGCTTAATGGTTTCTTCAGTTTGACAACTGATCCTTGAGTCGGCTGATTTGGTATTATACTGTTTATCACAAGTAAAATACTTAGTGGATGCCATGTTCTCCAAGTGAACATTTTCTTAGAGCTTTAGTTGAATTTACTTTCTTTTGGATTTATCTTAATTAAAAAAAAAAATAAAAAAGCTGGCACTCAGAAAATGAAAAGCAGCAAATAGTGGCAGAGATAAAGGAAAAAGAATTCTTACATATTTCATGTGAATGTAGATTAGTTCTGCTACTATAAAATTAATATGGACATTCAACCTCCCCCTGGAATTTGAGCTAGTATAGGATTCAGATATACAATCTCTGGGTACTTATCTGAAAGAACCCAAATTAACATACAACAGAGATCCTAGAATATCTATGGGCTATTGACTATTGTAAAGTGACAGATACAGCCTAGATGTTCTTCAGCAGAAAAATAAAAAAATGTGGCATAGGTACATGATGGAGTATTATTTAGCCAGAAATAATTATTAAAATATTTTTTGGGAAATTGATAGAACTGGGTGTCCTCAAATTAAATGAAATGATCCAGGCTCAGAATGACAGGAATCCCATGTTTCCTCTCATACATAAAGATTCTAGTTTTGTTTTGTTTTAGCTGAAACTTGAAAGTACAAGTACTTCTAAGTAGACAAAAGAAGATAATAAGAAATGAAAGTGATCAAATTACATTATACATCTGTATGAAAATGACATAGTAATATTCATTATTTTGTGTATAAATATTATATACTTATAGAGAAAATTTCAAAAAGATTGAAGGTTAATAATGCATTCACTGTCCAAAGTTTAGGATATTGTGATTAATAATAATACATGTGATTCATGTGCCTGATATTATGACCTCATCCCCACAAACACTCCTGTTAGCCCAACTATTGAGTACTGTTTTCTCTTTGATTGTCATTGCAAAGTATAAAGGACAGGCTGGCATTTCCATGAGTTGGATGTCTGTGTTTGTTGGAAACTCAGAATGTATGATGCAAATAAATTACTATGAAATCACCCATCAAACTTTTCACATACCCTCTCTAAATCCTCATCTGCTCCAGATTTATCTTCAGAAGTCTTTACTACTTCTCAAATTCTCTCAACCAGAACTCATGCTTTTTCCCAAGGTCCTTCACAGTCACTCTGAGAATGTCTCTCTTCACTTTGACATGTGGTATGGATTGTCTAGTTGGAAATTGTTTTATAACAGAGCTATGTGTCAACCCTTAAATTTACCTTCTCATATTGAAAACTACCAAAGTGAGTGTCTTTTCCCTAAAAATACTAATCAAGAGGACAATTTATCAGCAAGCAACCTGTCCAAAATCAGGCTTTTTCTTAGCTTCATGGGAAGCTTAATATCAAAGATGGCATTTTATATTCCCACAATACACAGTGGCTCCCACGGGAACCAGAGTAGAGGGTTACTAAAATTAATTTGTCAGACATGCACTTGCTTTTCTGTCTCTGGGGATATGTACGCTATGTTTTCCTTTCAAAGATTCCTTTTGTACTATAATCCAAAACAGGCAGAATGTGTCTGGGTCTTTCAAGGAGACTTTGGGAAAGCTTGTATAATTAGACAATATCAGAAAAGTCACAATATACACAGCACTTAAATAACACAACAAAAATTTTCGAAGTGTGATAATTCACCTTTTCCATTCTTACTAATTGGAGTTTAGATTAGAAAGATAAATTATAACAAGAAAGAACCTTAAAATGCTTAATTTTTTTTTTTCAAGACAGGGTTTCTCTGTGTAGCCCTGGCTGTCCTGGAACTCACTCTGTAGACCAGGCTGGCCTCAAACTCAGAAATCTGCCTGCCTCTGCCTCCCAAGTGTTGGGATTAAAGGTGTGTGCCACCACTGCCCGGCTCATTAAATTTAATAATCAAGTGACTTTATAAAAGTTACAGCCTGGTGAAAGAGATAAAAGTAATCTTTCTTACCTGAAACAGAATGTTTCCTTTATTACAGATAATCAACAAAGTAAGTGGGGACTATACCTGGAATAAGATGAAGCTGAGTATGTAGTTCCATTTACAATGGTACTTATTTTTCTAAATAAAGAACTCAACTTGCTTTTTATGCCATGGATACATTTTGTCAATTCTTGCCTCAGTGTTTCTGCCTAGATAGTCCTCAGTTGGTCTTAGCATAGCTCAGAAATATATGACACCAATTTCATAAGAGACTCATAGCTAACTTAAAAAAACTTTGCAACTCAAAAAATAATAATTTCCATATGCTGTCATCAAAAATATATGACAGATAACTTTCAAAGTGGGAATAAAATATGTTTCAATTTATAAAATACAGGTTGATTATTTCCATCCCTAATAACTTTGGCTACAAACTTTCAAGTCAAATAGATAACTAGTTGCCACTTTTTCTGCCAAATAACGTACAGTTTTTCATTTTCTAATTATTTCTTCCATTTTGAAGTTAAAATATAATTGCATCACTTCCCTCTTCTTGTTGAACACATCTAACTAAATTGTGTACCAGAACTAAAAAATGAACAGAATTCATATATTTGATACAATATTAGTAGCAGCCACTTTTTATCTTCATATCTATCAGAATAACAGAGCTTAGCTATCCGACTACAGACTAAATTACAGATTTTTTTGTTCTGCTCTACAGTGACTAAGAGTTATGAATTGTCAGATTCTCCTTTTTGTTGACCATTGTACCTACTGAATGTGAGAACATGACCATCAATTATGTAGACACTGTCAAATAGTCACTTAAGAACTCTCATGTATTTCTATCTTGGAAATTTCTCTTTTGTAAGACAAATTAAATTTCTATAGTCTGCATTCCATGATTTCTCATCTGCATACCTAAAAGAAACACAGCTATTTGCTATAATGCTTGCACGTCACATTTGTTATTATTTTCTTTCTCCTTCTGGAAGTGACATTATTTTTCTACCAGCTGCAATGTCTTGTGATTATTATATGGCTATCTGCAAACCTCTGGGATACATAGCTATCATAATAAAGTGTGCAATCCCTTAACAATTGCCTCCTGGTCAGCTGGTTTTCTCACCGACTTCCCCCCTGTGATCATCTACCTCCAGCTGGAACTCTGTTACTGTAACATCATCCACCACTTTACCAATGACTCTTCTCACATGATGTAGATTGCTTGCACTAGATACAAAGATTCTAGAGCTGATGGCATTTTTCTATACAATATTTACTCTCATAGTAACTTTGGTCTTAATAATTCTTCCATTCCCACTTATCCTTACAAAAATTCTGAAGATGCTCTTCGCACAGCAAAGGAAAAAGGCCTTTTCTACTTGTACCTCTCAAAATATTGTGATTTTCTGTCTTATGGAAGTTGCAGTTTTATATATGTAAATATATCGTGGTATAAGGTATAGCTCTGTTACTCCACGATGCCAAGTCTCTTCATTTACTTCTTAAGGAATCAGCAAGTCAAACAACACTTAACAATGTCACCAAAACTGTCATCATCCTATACACATCAATCATTCTAAAATATGTGTTGAAATCACAGATATGTCATTAGTAGATAGAAGTCCATTCCAGAGAGTGGATATTTTCACATATGAGTAAAAATCACCAAGAATCATAAACTTGTAGATATGCTTCTAGGGACAAGATACCAACATTAAATAGTTCATTTCTTTTACACATGTCAAAAATTCTGATATTGTAAGTATTTGTATAAAGTAAATGGCACTTGTTTTTAAAAGAGATATTTTAAAACAAACACAGTCTTCACAAATATTAAGTTCACAAATATTAATTCAATATAGACAGAAACTTCTCCTGAGTGGGAAGCCTGAATGTAAACGAGAGGAAATTCATTTTGTCATCTTTCATATGTAGGTGGGGTATTGCAGGCACCACCTTGAATAGGAATGCTCCCAAGACACAAGGGCAGTAATCCCAGGGAACCTTCCATAATCACTGGGTGGGAGACACCTGTGAGAGACAACAGCACAGCTCAAACTTTGAAGAGTGAGGTAGTCAGTGGCCCTGTTCTCTAATGGCAAAGACTGAAAGTCCTGAGATGTGGCCAGATGACTCCAGAACTCTGTCTCCGAGTTATGTTCTGCCATGTGTAGTTAACTCTGGCACTGAAACCTGTGAGCCCCCTACCCAGCATGTCATTTTCCCTTTTTGTAGCCTTGTCCTTAGTGCAGAGTGGTTCACTTCTGGGTAGGTTCTAAGAGCAAGGAGAACAGCAAGGGAGCTCTGGGTTCGATTTATTCACCTGCTCCAGGGAAGATCTCAGCTCTCTGCCTCCCCTACTCTCCAGTGCTCTGAGAAAACTCAGTGGAATGAATGTTAGCCATTCACAGTGCACAGTCAGACAGCCTCTATAAGAATCTGCTTAGCCCAGAGGGCACACAGATCAGGGTGACTGGCACACACATAAGAGTCACTTTTAAAGTGAATGCAGCTAAAACAGATTACTGTATCTTGACAGCTTCGGCTCTAAACCCGCCTGAATGTTAATACAGGTAAAGAGTAATAAAGGAGCAAGTTTCAATGCCCTACTCTGTCGATCTGGAAGATTTCAATGTTGGAGCCCAAAAAAAAAGACTCTTCTAACTCCCTTTGGCTTAGGGGTGGGGATTGTTTGAGTTTTAACTTTTATTGTCTTACTGTTTTA
The DNA here is from genome assembly GCA_021653895.1 of Mastomys natalensis. Lineage (NCBI taxonomy): Eukaryota > Metazoa > Chordata > Mammalia > Rodentia > Muridae > Mastomys > Mastomys natalensis. The sequence goes on from JAJTUV010002407.1 coordinate 359,702, forward strand.
CTTATTTTAGTATGACTGTCACTTCATTTTCCCGATGATTTTAGGGTTTTAAAAAATTCCTTTACTTAACCATTTTCTAGTTTTATTTACATAGTTCGTATCCTACAAGAGGATATTTTTCCTTCCTTATATGCTTTTTTCCTATCTTTCCCCCCAGCCCCTTCTTTTATTTCATTCATTTATTGTAATTGCTTTTGTTTCAAATTACTTTTAGGGTAATAGATGACTCTACATGTATTTGTCCTCTTCTCCCAAAGGTATAGATTGACTTTAATTAATATTGATTATATTATATATTTATAATGGTTTGGTTTGATATTCATACTGCTTTTCCTTTATGAGAAGTACTTCAGAATGAGCCCTCAAAACAAGGTTGATTCTTCCCCCAATAAAACCAAAGTAGATGTATATTCCAGTAGTTGCTTAAATCACAAAACAGAAATGTAAGAAAATGAAAATGCAAAATAAAAGAAAGAGACCATGGATTTGAAAGAAGGGGAAAAAGGTACAAGGGAAGTATTGGAGGGGAAAAGTGGAAGGTTGAAATATGTAATACTATAATTTCAAAAAAAACATAATTTTAAAAATAGAACTAGAGAGTACCCAAGATGAATCAATTTTTCACACCTAAACTAGAGTGCCATCATGTTCTATTTTAATCATTTAGTGACTAATTGCAACGTATTTTCAAAAGGATACACTCCTAACTTCCTTTTTTGTTCAGTCTGGAAAACCAGACCGTGAGATTACTACAACATATGGCGTGGGGTCGCCTCCCATTAAGTTTTCTGGACATATCCTTGAACTTTCCTATACATCTTCTGAAGTATTTTCCAAATCCGAATTAATTGACAGTTAAGATACTTTTCACCGCATTACCAAACTATGAGCTTACATTCATGGATTTATACCTGAATATATAAAGAAATTCTAAAATTAAGCATCAAAAACTCAACAATCCAAAGAGGTAATAAAATGAATAGACCTCAAAATATGAAATATAAATGAGCAATAGCATATGGAAAATTCAAAATTCTTATCTATGAGGTAAATACAACTTAAAAATTTCTGTTATTTTATCTTACCCTATTCAGAATAGCTACCATGAAAACACATTGGCAATGGTGAAGGAGGGCAGAAATATACATTATTTCAACCACTATGGAAATCAGTATAAGGTTCCCAAAAAATCTAAAATAAGAACTTTTATATATAATCTTATAATTTGAATGTTACCCAAAGGTTTCAAATCAACTCAGCACAAATATATTTGTGCATATATTCAGTTATAAATGGCCAAGTCCAAGGAATCAGCCAAAATCAAAACTAAACATCAATGGATAAAGAAAGTAAAATGTACAAAGATACAAAGAAAGTAAAATGTATCAAAGATAAAGAAAAACGTTTAAATGGTTTGTAGGAAAATGGATACAACCTGAGATCATCATAAATGAGCAAAATAAGTCAGATTCAGAGACAAAAGATTGTGTGTTTTTTCTATTTGTAGATGTTTATATTTTAGATATAACACATTAAGTCTTTTATATTTGGTTATGAAGGAGGAATCAAGACAGGGAAAATGAAGGGGACTAACAGGAGATGGTGAAGGGAGAATAGAAAAAATTTTTTTAAACCTTTTAAATTTTTTAAAATTTTAATTTAAAAAATTTCAAAAAAACTTTTTAAAAAAAAATTTTTTTTTTAAAATTTTTAAAAAAAAAAAAATTTCCCCCAAAAAAAAAAATTTTTTAAAAAAAAAAAAAAAAAATTTTAAAAAAAAAAAAAAAAGGGGTTTTTTAAAAAAATTAGAAAACCCCTTTTTTTTTTCAGAAAAAAAGGGTTTTTTTTTTTTAAAATTTTTTTTTTTTTTAAAATTTTTTTTTGGTTTTAAAAAAAGGGGGAAAAAGAAATTTTTTTTAAAAAAAAAAAAAAAAAAATTAATTTTTTTTAAAATTTTTTTTAAAAAATTTTTTTAAAACCCCAAATTTTTTTTTTACTGTTTAAAAAACCCCAAAAATTTTTTTTTTTACTTTTTTAATTTTTTTTCCCTTTTGGGGGGGAAAAAAAGGGGGAAAATTTTTTTTTAAAAAACCCCCCCAAAACCTTGGGGTTTTTTTTTTTTTCCCCCCCCCTTTTTCCCCCCAACCGGTTTTTAAAAATTTCCCGGGGTTTACCCCCAAAAATCGAAAAAAATTCCCCCAAAAAAGCTTTTAAAAAATTTTTTTTTTTTCCCCCCCAAAAATTTTTTTGGGGGTTTTTTTAAAAAAAAAATTTTTTTTTTTAAAAAAAATTTTTTTTTAAAAATTTTTGGGGGTTTTTTTTTTTAAAAAAAAACCCTTTCCCCTTTTTTTCCCCCCCCAAAAATTTTTTTTTTTGGGGGGGGGTTTTTTTATAAATTTTTTTAAAAAAAAAATTTTTAAAAAAAAAATTTTTTTTTTTTGGGGGTTTTTTTTAAAAAAAAACCCCCAAAAAAAATTTTTTTAAAAAAATTTTAAAATTTTTTAAAAACCCTTTTTAAAAAAAATTTTCCAAAAGGGGGGGTTTTAAAAATTTTTAAAAAAAAAAAAATTTGGGGTTTTTTTTTTGGGAAAATTTCAAAATTTTTAAAAAAAAAAATTTTTTGGAAAAAAAATTTTTTTTTTAAAGGAAAAAAAATTAAAAAAGGAAAAAGGGGGAAAAAAAAATTTTTTAAAAAACCCCCCAAAAAAAAAAAAAAAAAATTTTTTTAAAAAAAAATTTTTTTTTTTTTTTTGGAAATTTAAAAATTTTTTTTTTTTAAAAAAATAATTTTCCCCCCCTTTTTTTAAAAAAATTTTAAATTTTTAAAAAAAATTTTTTTTTTCTGGTTTTTTTTTTTTGAACAAATTCTGACGCAAATCTCTTCCTTCTTCAAAGGAGAAAAAGCCTTTTCTACTTGTACCTCTCACAATATTGTGATTTTTCTGTCTTATGAAGTTGCAGTTTTATATATGTAAATATATCTGTGGTATAAGGTATAGCTCTGTTACTCCCGTGCCAAGTCTCTTCATTTACTTCTTAAGGAATCAGCAAGTCAAACAGACACTTAACAATGTCACCAAAACTGTCATCATCCTATACACATCAATCATTCTAAAATTATGTGTTGAAATCACAGATATGTCATTAGTAGATAGAAGTCCATTCCAGAGAGTGGATATTTCACATATGAGTAAAAATCACACAAGAATCATAAACTTGTAGATATTGCTTCTAGGGACAAGATACCAACATTAAATAGATTCAAAACAAAGGTTGGCCAGGAACAGGAGGAGGTGAGGGATGTTTGAGGGAGGAGCAATAAGATCAGAGTGCAGTGTGTATAAATATAACAATGGAATCTACTTTGTATGCTAACTAAAAATATTAATAATAAAAGTGGCAGTCCACCCCCACCAAAAAAATTCCATGTATATATCTCTGTGAAAGCAACAGAACAGAAATTGACACTTCTGTAGAGATACCTTACTGCTCCTCAAAATTAGCGTTCAAATCAGAAGATATTCTCCACTCCCTCTTTCTAAGCTTGCATTCTAGTATTTTGATCAAACCTGAAATTTCTCTTTTGCTTTTCTTCCCTATATATTAGTATATTTATCAAAACTTTTAGCTCATAAATATTTGTCAAATAATCCTACTACACTCAATTTTAATTCTGAAGTATAACTTTAGTTTTTTTTAACCTTTTATATATTTATTGTATGTGGGTAGAAAGTCTGAATATTTATGAGTGTGGGATTATGTGTGCTGTGTTATGTATGTGTGTGGGGCTGAGGACCACTTATAGGAGATGATTCTTTTTTGCCACCATGTGGGCCAAGAGGGCCAACCTTAAATTATCACCCATGGAGTCAAGTGTATTTACTCTCTGAACCATCTCACTTGCTCATAATTTTTCCAATATTAATCCTACTATTCTTTAAGTGTGAGAAACCTTTCTGACTTCTGATATCATCTTAAAGTTCTTCAATGTGTTAGAATTTTTAATAAACAAATTTTACTATAAAAATGGCTATTCAACTGCAAGCAATCTACAGATTCAATGAAATTCCCCATCATAATTCCAACACAATTCTTCACAGATCACAAGAGGACCATTTTCAGCTTCATATAACGTACTGGCTTATTTTGAGTCAACTTGACACAAGCTAGAGTAATCAGAGAGGAAGGAGCCCAGTTGAGGAAATGATTCAATGAGATCCAGCTGTAAGGCATATTCCCAATTAGTCATCAATGGGGGAAGGCCCAGCACATTGTAGTTGGTATCAACCTTGGGCTGATGGTCCTTGGTTCTATAAGACAGCAAGCTGATTGACGTATATTGAACTCTCTCTGTATCTCTGATATGAAGGTAACTTGATCATTTTGGGTAATGTTTATACATCCTTGAATTCATTTTGAAAGCATTTTTATTAAGAATTAAGAATCTATATTCATAATCTTATTTAGTCTTTGTGTGGTTTTATTTACTCTTTGTATTTGTGCAAAAATAGCTTCAGAAAAAATTTGGAACTGCAACTTCAGTTTTTCTAGTTTGGGAATAAAATGAGGAGTATTGACATTAATTCTGTGAAGATGTGTTAGAACCCTGTGCTGAATCCATTTGTTGCTAGACTTTTTTGTTTGGGAGATTTTTAATTACTGCTTCCTTTTCATTGGTGGCCATTGGCCTGTTAAAATTGCTTATCTGATCTTTATTTCATTTTAGAAGGTCATATTTATTAGGAAATTCATCCATTTCTATTCTGTTTTCCAGTTTGATGAAGTAGAAATTTTTTAAAGTATGTTTTTATGATTCTCTAGTCTTTTTTAGTGTCTGTTATAACATCCTTCATTTTATTTCTAATGTTATTAACTTAGATATTCTTTCTATATTATTTGAATAATTCAAAATATGAATTATCGTTGATGTTCTGAATAACATTTTTATGGTTTTATTGAATAAATCTTTCCATCTGTTCTTTTGGGTATTACTTCTTGTTGTTTTTGAGTTTTCAGATGTGTTATTAAGATACTAATATGAGATCTCTCCAGTTTTTTATATAGGTACTTAGTTCTATGAACTTGCCTTTTAGAACTGCCTTCACTGTGTCCACCAGGTTTGGTATATTGTGTTTTTATTTTCATTCAATTCTAAAATACTTTTAACTTTCTTCTTGATTTCTGTCACTACTAAATTTTCACTCAGTATTGAGTTGTTTTGCATCCATGAGTTTGTATACCTTTGCTATTTCTGTTCTTATTGATATCTAGTTTTAATTATGGTGGTTAGATAGGGTGTAGGATATTATTTCAATTTTCTTATATTGTTGAGACTTGTTGTCCATGTATGTGGTCAATCTTGGGAAAAGTTTCATGAGCTGCTGATAAGAATGCGTGTTCTTTATTGTTTGAGGGTAATATTTGTATGTCTACTAGGTCATTTTGATTTGTGGCATTTTTACTCCAGAATTACTCCCTTTCGTTTTTTGTCTGGACAGCCTATCTATTGAAAAGAATGGGGTACTAAAGTCATCTACTATTACTGTTTGAGGATCAGTATGTGATTTTAGCTGTAATAGTGTTTATGAAATTAGATGCCCTTGTGTTTTGTGCATAGATATGTAGAATTGCAATATCAACTTAGTAAAAATAATAATGAGTATTTAGTATCTTTCACTATCTTTTCTGCTTTGATTTCATTTGAAGTCTACTTTGTCAGATATTAAAATAGCTACACCTGATTGCTTCTTGGATCCATTTACTCAGGATATCTTTTTTTTATCCTCTTATACTAAGTTGATTCCTATCAATGGTGAGATGTGATTTCTGGATTCAGCAGAAATATAGATCCTGTTTTATAATCCAATCTGTTAGTTTGTGTTATTTTTTTTAATTGGGAAATTGAGATTGTTATAGTTGAGAGTTATAAATGAGCCGTATTTATTGATGCCTGTTATTTTGTTGTAGTGGTATGGGTATCTTCCCTCTTTTTTGATTTACTGTTTTTGAATATTTTTTCCCTGTGTCCTTTTGGGTTAAATTAACCTTTTTAGTCTTAAATTTTCATTTTCGTGACTTCTGCAGAACAGGATTGGTAGATAGAAGTTGCTTAAGTTTGGTTTTGTTGTGGAATGTATTTTTTTCTTTCTCTGTTAATTGTTATTGATAGTTTTGGTAAGTATAGTAGTCTGGGCATCTCTGGTCCTTAGAGTTTGTAGAGCATCTGTCTAGACCCCTATAGGTTTCAGAGTCTCTATTGAGATACCAGGTCTTATTTTTAGGGGCCTGCCTTTATGTGTTATTTGATCCTTTTCCTTTCCCTTTTCAGCTTTTAATGTCCTTTCTTTGTTATGAATATATAGTGTTTTGATTGTTATATTCCTAGGATTATTTTCCCATCCTGCATATTTTATGCTATGTATGCTACTTGTGACATGACAGATATCACTTTCTTTAGACTGGTGAAATTATCTTTTATGATTTTTGTGAAAATATTTTCTGTGTCTTCAACTTGTGTTTTTTTCTCTTTCCTCTATACTTATTATTCATAGGTAGATTTCATAACGTCCAAGACTTCCTGAAAGTTGAATTTTTTTTAAATTAATGTTTCATTTGATCATGTTATCTGTTTTTTCTACTTGTCTTCAAGACCTGAAGTTTTTTCTTCTATGTCTTCTAGTCTCTTGGTAAGGCTTAACTATGAGGTTTTTCAACTTGTATTTCAGTTTATGTGTTCTTTGAAAGTGAAAATTAAAAAAAATGGTGTGAGATATAGTCTAATTAAAGGGAGATGAAGAGAGGAAAATAGAATATTAATAATTAAGTATAAAGTATTAAAAGCCAGATATAGTGGCTCATATCTACAATCCCAGTGCTTGGGAAGTGAGGCATGGAAACTAGTCAACTCTAGTTCAGTCCTTCCCAAACAACTACCACAACAGCAGAACAGGACAAAAATAGGCAAATAAATTAAACAAATAAATAAATAAGTGATATAAGAGAAATATAAAGGCAAAGAGAAATTGCATAAAATAAAGTTTATACTAATCAGTATACTTTAAAGATTTTACAAAAAACAAAGAAAATTAAACTTTACATAAATATATTTAATAAAATAAGTAGGATATATTTCCACTCTTCTAAGGTTGATTATATTGGAAACAAGGCAGAAATCATACTAGCTTTTCTCTCTCTGGTCTCTTTGGTTGCTTGTCATTCTCTCAGTACAAATTTTTTCTGGCAGTTAGTGTAGGTCTTTTAACTTTATAGTCTAGTTTATTACAGCTGGGTTTAGTGGCTCATTTCTAAATCCCAGTACTTAGAAGGCTGAACCAGGATCAGTAATCCAGTGGTAGGATAGGATATAATGTCAAAACAACATTTATTGTTGTAAGCATTATGACATAAAATACTGAGTTTGTTTCATCAAAAATTATAATTTCAACAAGATGTAATAACCTATAATTCAGAAATGATGAATTGGAGGCAGGAGAATTGGGAGTTGGAGTCCAGCATAGGCAATAAGACATTCTAAAATAAGTAATAAGTTCTAGGCTAGATAGAGCTACATAGAGCGATACTATCTCAAAAAAAAAATATCATCATCATTACTAACAACATCATAGTGGTTTGAATGAGAATGACTCCTGTATGCTCATATGTTTGAATGTTTGATACCCATTTAGTGGACTATTTTGGATGGATTAGGAGGTATGACCTTGTTGGAGGAGGTGTGTCACTGGTGGTGGGCTCTAAATGTTTCAAAAGTCCCACACTAGGCCCAGTCTTGCTCTCTGCCCCCATATCACAGATCAGATATCAATTCTCAGCAATTGCTCCAACACTATGCCTGCTTGCCTGCCTGCTCCCATGCTCCCCATCATGATTATCATGAACTAACTCTCTGAAACTATAAGCAAACCCCCAGCAATGAAATGCATCCTTTTATAAGTTGCCTTGGACATGGTGTCTTGTCACACAATAGAACAGTAATTAAGACAATTGCCACCGTCATCTCTATTATTGTCATTGATACCATTATCATTTCAAGATAACCATGAGAACACTGCTAAACAGTTACTTTGCATAAAAAATTACATGTGTACCATCACAGAAAGAAAATTACTTTTTAGGGATTATCAAGGTAATTTCTTTTGAGAACATCCCTAAGGGATATATTTTATTCTTATTTCCAACATGAAGCTGTCACTAGTACAACCTGCCCCAAATGTTATACTTATTTATTTATTTATTTATTTTTAGGGTTTCATGTTCAATACTAAGAAAAATATAACTTCCTCATAATTTAATTTTGGAATGAATTTTTGAGCATTTTCTGCAGGAAAGGAAGATAAACATCTAAATTTGATCTTTATTAATACTCATAATTATTATAATACTTATTTTGCATGAAACATTTTGCTAATTGTTATGTAAATGTTTCTTAATGTTATCAAAATAATAGTTTAAGGAAGTATAACCATAAACTTTATTGCTGTTGAAAATCTTGAGTGTTATGTGCCCTGATGACAGTTCAGAAATTATGTAGACAGGGTTAGAATTAATATTTTATTTCCAAAAACATCATGTCATATTTCCATTGAAGAAAGTGGAAAGATAGTTGATTGATAAAAGATTGACAGACAAAAGATATTTAATTAAGAAAATAAATAATTAATGCCAGATGTCTGGCATATGAATAATGTACAATATTTTCCATTAAATAAAACTGTATAATCAGAAGTAACCTTTGCAATTTGAGTTACATTTTTGAGAATTTCATATCTGGGTATTGTATTTATGCCATTTCAGCATCTCTCCCTTTTTCAATCCTCTAATGCTTGCCACTACTCTTCAATTAATAACCCTTCTTTGATTATATCATTACACACATATACCTGTGTATATATTAATGTATATGACTTCCCAAATAATGTGTTAATAACTAATAAATTAGGATGTTTCATGGTATTGTACTCTGGTAGGCATGGTATAACGTGTAGTTTGGGGGCTGGAGAAATGCTCAGCTCTTGGAAGCTAGCTGCTCTCACAGAGGAATTGGGTTAGATTCTTAGCTCTGCCATGATGACTCGAAATCACTTCTAACTCCAGACCCAGGGGCATCCAATGCCTTCTTCTGGAGCCCTCCTCTGGGCACAGCCTGCTCATGGAGCATAGACAAACAGGCAGGCAAAACACCTCCATACATAATTTCTTAACAAGGAAAATGTGGTCTTATGGTATTTGATCTAATTTGAAGCAGTAACTAAGAAAGTACATCCTCATGTATGTACTATTACAAAAGAACAAGTTACTGTCAATTAAACTATCACACTGGACATTTTACCAGTTAAAATTTATACTTTATAAGTGTTGAAGGTTTTCTTTTCTTTTTTTTCTTTTCTTTTTTTATTTAAATCAAATCGTAATTTTTAACTTATTCACACAGGGTTATAAACACAAAAAGGCAGGATGTGGAGAAGGGGATACACCAGAGCATAGGTGTTCAGGAGGAGTACAGATATCTTTCATAACAGGGTTTTCGTTTCTTAATTAAAACAATTATTGCTGTATGTGTTCATGTTGTTCATGTATATGGAAGTCTGTAGGCAGCCGCCATCCCAAGATGGCACCGGCTCAGCACTATGCGTAAACAAGTGCTGCCATCCCAAGATGGCGCCGGTTTCCAGCATGGCCAGCTCAGCTAAACTGGTAAACAAGTCCTTTGCATCGACCTTGAGCCCCTCCTGAGCAGGGCAGATATATAAGCATCTCGTTTCCGCTGCTCGGGGTCCCCGTCCATAAGTCAAGATTCGTTCCTGGAATAAAGCTGTCTGAGAAGGATCCAACCGTGTCGTGTCTTAATTGCTGGTCAAGGCAGACGAGACAGAAGTCAGCTTATGGGAGTTGGCTCTTTCCTTCTGTCATGTGGATTTTGGGGATAGACTCAGGCCACAAGACTTTCACAGTTAGTGCTTTTATCTACCTACTTTGTTGGCCCAAAGACTTTTTCTTTTTTTAATGTTTATTTATTTTATATATATGGGTGTTGTGCTTGCATGCACATCTATGCATCAAATGCAAGCCTAGTGCCCAAGGAGGCCAGAAGTAGGCATACTACTGGGACCAGAGTTGCAGATGGTTGTGAGCTACTATGTTGGTCCTGGGCATCTAACCTAGGTCCTTTGGAAAAATACCCAGTGCTCTTGACCATTGAGCCATCTCTCTAGATTTTCATTAAGACTCTCTTAGAAATGGATATATATGTCTGTGTATATGTACACACACACGTGCATATTATATACACAGATATTTGTTGATAGATTTATTGTTTGTGACAGGGTTCATGTAGTCCAGGAGGGGTTTGGACTCCCAGCAGTCCTCTTGCCTTGAGTGTGGATGTGAGTGCTACCATGCCCATCTTGGAAGCGGACATTGAAGGCATGTGATTCCTGTGTGTCACAGAGAAAACAGTACCATGAAATAAATTGGCTAAGGTGTTAATGCAGTATCTTTATACTTGAAATCTGATACCTTGAAATACTATTGGACTGTGGCTGTATAACACTCATTGCAGTTAAGAACATGGATGATTACTAGGGAAAATTAAAGAAAAAACCCAAGTGTCTCATGGCTTCCTTTCATAGCCTCATATTCTTTCTGTTTTAATGCCGCTGCTTTCTGTTATCTTACCAGAAGGTGTCAGGCAATGACAAGTGCTGCCTGGCCAGCAGAAATGCTAAGATTCCAGGAACTGTCTGATGTGTTTGTTTCAGAAAGTTCAAAAAATAGGAACAAATGTGCATTTTTGGATGGAATTCAGTTGGTAGAGTGCTGACCCTATGAACACCTCATAAGCCAGATGTGGTATAACATGCCTATATTTCCAGCATTTGGAATGAGGAGGCAAGAAGATCAGAAGCTCAAGGCCATCCTCTGCTACATTATGAGACTGAGGCCAATCTGAGCTACATAAGACACTGTTTTAAAAAAGTGGAGGTCAGGGGACATGGAAGAGAGGCTGGAAAGATGGCTCAGTGGTTAAGAGCGCCTGCTGCTCTTCCAGAGGTCCTAAGTTTGGTTACTAGCACCTGTGACAGCAGTCTCACAAACATCTGTAACTCCAGTTTCAGGGTGTTGATGCCTCTGGCCTCTGTGGGCCCCTGGCCTTAGGCATGCGCGCGCACATACACACACACACACACCTTTTAAAAAGAAAGAGAAATGTGTATCTTTGAATCCATTAAATACATAATTCCTATCATTTTGCTTTTCCTGAATCAACTAAATTCTTTTTAGGTAAATTTAATTATTTTTTTTTCTTTTGTAACCTATAGTCTCAGAAGACAGGTTTGCAGTTAGTTTCCTTTTTCTTTCCTCCTTGTTCAATGCATTCTGATCCCCAACATTCCAGTGGTACTCTGTTCTCAGTCCTTGTTCACAGCTACTTAACAACCTACGGTATTACCCATTGTAAAAATGAGTTGCAGCATCTTACACAGTCTCTATCCTGCTGTCTGTTTTTTCCTGTCTTATTTTTTAAAGAAAAAAGTTATTGTTGAGCATGGTAGCTCACACCTTTATTCTCAGCACACGGGAGGCAGAGACAGAGGCAGGGGGATCTCTATGAGTTTGAGGCCAGCCGGATCTGCACATCAAGTTCCAGACCAGCCAGTGCTATGTGATGAGACCTTGTTTCAAGAAGGTGGAAGAAGAGGAGGAGGAGGAAGAAGAAGAAGAGGAGGAGGAGGGGAAATTTATTTTTAAATTAATTGGTTTCACACTTTTTAATATATATATGTATATATATACATATATATATATATGTATATATATGACTTCCTGCTTTTATTTAATATTGCTCATGTATTTAGAGTTGACCATTGAGGACTAGATAATCACTGATTTTTCCCTCTCTTACCAGCAGTCAATTGCCTGTGGCTTCTATCTAGTAGTGGGACACTGTGAAATTTCCCCATTTGTCTTCACATGTCAATTGGTCTTGTCATTATACTTTCCTTGATTTGAAAACATATTCTTGGGGTTTGATAGAGGAATCTTCCCTTTCATGTCTAGAAGATACTTCCTAGCAACAGGCACCCAGGTCCTCTAGCTGTTACCTTCCTTCTACAATCCCTTCCATGAATTTTCCTTAGCCTTATGTATAGGTGTTGCATTGTAGATATATCAGCTGGTTGTAGGCACTTCATATAGAAGACATGAGTATAAGTAATGATTTCTTTTTTTCTCTGAGCTTTGCCCTTTGATAAATAAAGTATCTTTACACTGTTGATGCATTAAAAAACAATGGAAATTTTCAGAATGATTGGAAACTAATTAAAGGCCAAATTTGCAAAACAGAGACAAAACAGAATAACTATTCTGAGAAATACATGTATTCCTTGACTTATAGTGGAGTTTTGTCTTCACAAATTCACTACAAATTGAAAACATCATGAATCCATCCAAGAGCAGTTAGCACCCCGAGTCTACATTGCACCATAGCTTAGAAACAACTCAATCTAGACTTCTCAAGATTATGTTTCTGACTACTGCTGCATTCCAGTACTGAGACAGAATCTTAGCATATATCACAATAGTTAAGTCAAAAGACAAATTTGAAATATTGTTCTACTCTATACTTAGCATTTTCACACTGTTGTAATCTAAGAAGTAGTTAATTGAACCATTGTAACTCCAATGCCATCTACAATTATATAAAAACAATCTACATCACTACAGTATAGATGTATGAATATGGTTATGAATACAGATGAGGAGATGAATATACAGAGAAAAATAAACTTTATGAAAGAAAGATATATGATTATTTATTTACAGCAAATAAAAGACTTTTAAAAACTTCACTCAAAACTAAAGCAATGATCTATTAAGGGAAAGATAGATGAATAAATACTAAAGATATTGTAATATAATATAGTAAATAAGGTATTCATAGACTTGAAGCATCACCGTAGTTACAAAAGGAAAAGGAACTTCATAAAAAAGTAGGCTAGCCATCCCCTATTTTAATCAATGATCAATTCCAGAAGCATCAGTTCTTAGACTGGAATTTGAGCTTCTAGTGAGATGAAAAGGCGTCTGTGGCTTTATGGTGCTACCACAGCATCTAATTAGTTTGAAAATCATCATGAGAAAATACAGACAAATGTTTATTACACCTGAGCAAAAATCACTAAGTTCTTTAAAAATGTAAGCACACTGAAAGAAAAAACTTCTACCCTTTGTCCCAGAAATTATTGAATGAAATCTGAATTAGTTTTGACAAGAATGTACAGTGTTCACAAAGATTAGTATTGGATCAGTTAGGAACATTAGAATACAGAGGGCATCCTTCCAAATAATATAATACATATTTATTACTAAATAATGTTCGATATAAAGAAAACTAATTCTTTTAAAAAATCATTATACCTATGTCTTAAAACTGAAAACAAGTCTGAAAAATTAATTAGTTTAAAATATAAAGACTTATGATAGTTTACACAATATATGAACTATTTTATTTGTATGTTTAATCTTCTGTTAATTTGAACTTATACATTATCAATTCCCTATATTCCTAGTAAATAGTAACATATAAAATACATACTGCTTATTTATAAATTTTATAAATTTATTTACATCCTTTAAGAGTTATACTTTGTTAGGAAGAAAATGCTAAAAGTTTAAAGTAAAATTTCATAGAAAATGTGGCTTTAAAAGATAACTACAGTTGGTAGTGCCTCTAATAAAGGAAGCATCACTGACATGAGTGTTTTAAACAGCCACTTTGGTACCCTATAGCTTTTCATAATTCCCTTCCAAATATTACAGTAATTGAGGAAGACAGGATAAGTAAGAAAATTGTGTGTCTTTTGTAGTGTGAGGAAAACATAATTATTAAAGGGGAGATAAGAAAAAAAGTCTGGCTCATCCTATACTATAAGTACATCTTTCTGTAAATGTAGTACAGAAAATAAGACATAGATAAAGGAAAACTATCCATAAAGTATATTTTACAGCCTTTTCTTTGAACTGAGGTATGGTAGGGTTCCAGGGAAGTCCAAAATCAGGAGACAGTGGCTTATTTCCCCTTAGTTGTTCCATGTTTATTATTGTTTGCTAAGCACTGTGTTTAAAGTTTTGCTTACAGAATTAGCTTGAAGAAAAATATCAAGATATCATTTGGGCCATTAATTTTGGCAAAGATCACCCTTAATACTATTAATGTATCTTCCATTCCCTCAGGAAACCATCCTAACTCCCAGGTGCATTAGTAAGCTTTTGTTTCCATTTATCAATACTATAAATTGCATTTTACTTTCAATTAGTGGCTCTGAAATTGTGTTTTCTTAACTCAGCTGGTTTCCCTGTTACCGGTTGGCCATATAAAATATCCTCGATCATGTTTGTGATAAAACTCTTATGAAAGCTATTCTGCATTAGAGGCAAGAGCCTTAACATTCAAAAAAAAAATAAAAAAATAAAAAATAAAGAGAATCCCTGTGTTTAGTCTAACTATATTGAACTACTCAGATTCGGCAAAAAAGTCATTCATTTTAAAATTCAGCCTAATGACCATTAGGTACACAGATACAAATCTAAGGTAAGTTTTTTTTTTTTTATGCATTCAGACTGCTATCTTATTGTGATTAAATCATATTCATGTCACAACTAATTATTTTTTTTCTTTGTTGTGACTTTATATTTTTAGGGCTAAGAATTCAACATTGGGTCTCTGTATATGACAAACAAGAGCTATACCACAGTCCTAGTTCATCACTGTGTTTTTCATCTTTTATTTGTAGAAAGATTGTTTTCTAAGCTGATCTAAATCTCATCTGTAGATCAAGTTTGTCTCAAACTGAGATCCTCCTTCCATAGTCTCCCCAGTGACTAAGCCCACACTCTTGTGCTGTTAGACCAAGTTTAACTGTGAATTTCACTTCACAGTTCAGGTAAAAAACAAACAAACAAACAAACAAACAAACAAAACTAATGCCTGGAAGACAAATTAAAATGTAAGTATTTTCTTATTTTTCATGGCAATATTTTTCTTTGTGGAAATTGTTAAACTATAAGTATCTTCTTCTTTCTCGAGGCAATTTTTTGTGAAGTTTGATACAATAAAATATTTCCCATCACTTTCACTCTAGATAAAGATAATACAGATGTGTGTAAATACATACATGTATATTTAGCTTAGAGAGCACATAAATACATATGAGATTTAATTTTATACCTTCAATGTCATTTCTTTTGAGAGGGTATTGATTATAGATACAAATTTACAAGTCTACAAGCCTTGTATAAATTTCCTACTTTATAAATTCCAATCTATATAGTCAATAAAATCATCCCATTTAAATAGTATGCGATATCTATAGTTTTTAATGTAACTAATTGTACTGATTAGTGGTGAAATATACAAGTATCCTCACACTATTATGAAGCCACTAGTAAACATAATAACAGAAAAGTTATCACTAATAAATACCTACAACATTTTTGTATGTGTGAGCCTTTATGTACCCTGCTTAGTTGATTCAATGGGCCATGTCCGTGTCCTCCTGGCGACCTCCATGACCCCTGACTCCTACAGTCTCCCTGCCCCCTCTTTGGAGAGATTCCCAGAGCTCCCAGAGGAGGGATCTGATGGAGACCTCCAATTTACCCACAGTTAGTTGTTATTGATTACTTTCACATGATCTGTAATAGAATTTAAGTGAAAAGTCCTGTGGAGATATAAGTAATTTTGCTGACACAATGCCTAGTTTGAATGACTCATAGGCTGCTCAACAACCGTACTGTAGCATCTGGAAAACCCAGTGTTACCTTTTACTTAAGGAAGCACCTTTGGTTTAAGTATAGTGCCTTCACTGTGAAGGACACAATTAAAACATCCTGGTTTTTTCAAGTTGAAACTTTAAAGAATAAGCATATATAAATACCCAGTGTCTGCCTCTCAAGTGATGATGTGTTTACTCATGCCCCAAGAAGCTCTTCTATTCCATGATGTGAGGGTAAGATATGCATTATTTCATTGTGTAATTGTAAAATAAGACAAGCACTTATCTCAAGAATGTCATAGTTTGCTGTGAGGTTGTAAGAGCCAGAGGATCTAGAAGTCTTTATCTCCTAGAAGTGGTAACCTGAACAAGATTTGAAAATGGCAATACCAATAGACATGGTAGGCAGGAAACCTCATGAGGTTCCACTCGTAAATAAAGAATTATATGTAAATAATGACTACTGTTAGAGGAGAAATAGGCTTTCTCAAGGACAAGACTCTTATTTGGTTATCCAATAAATTGTGTCCTGAAATCATATACATACAAGAAATGACTCCATAGATTGTATGTGCATTTGTATATATGCATGATGTATGTGAGAGAATGTTTATATATGTAACAATAATAATCAAAGGAATAGAGACCATCAGTTGTAGGAAGGGACTGACTGGAGGTGATGGGATGGGCTGGAAGGAGAAAAGGTAAGGGGGAAGAAATATAATTACATTTTAAGTTAAAAAAGAATGTCATAGTTTAGGGAGGAAGAATAAGAAACGAGCAATATGAAATAGATCTGAGAAGGAGACATTAATCTTAGACTTGCAGTGGGAGTGTACTTGGCCATTCTCAAGGGAACTGAGATGGTAGCTTAGAAGTAATGCCAAATGCACCAAGGAAATTTGTTAGATTATTTGGAATATGGGATATGAAGTCTGTCAGAGAATGGTTGTCAGTATAAGACAAAACAGAAACATCGAGTTGTAAATATGGTGTAGAAGCATGGAATCGAAAATATGACGTATTTATAATTTATTCAGTATTGTTATAATGTAGTCTAAAAACATGATCCACCTGACACTAATCAGATAGATGACCTGGAAAATGTCTAGTTACTGTTGGATATGGCACTGAAAATGATAATAACAGGTTGATTAAAATTAGTAATTGTGGACTATTCAATAAGTATTTCAGCATATAACAACCAGAATAACTACAGCCATGTCAAAGGATAGAGATCCAGATTTGTGAGTGTGTGTGTGTGAACTATTACTTGAAAGTTTATTTAAATATCATGGCCTTCAACTGAGTATATACTAACATTTGCTTCATTAATCGTTACAAATATTTCCTCAAACTTTGAAGTTTGTATTACTGGTTATATATAAAAATAGTTTGTGATACACACACACACATATATATATATCATATAATGTACACAATCAAAGCAATTGTGCTTTTGTCTACCCTCCTATCCATCCTTTCCGACTTGAAGAAATAGTTGTACA
Organism: Mastomys natalensis; assembly: GCA_021653895.1. NCBI lineage: Eukaryota > Metazoa > Chordata > Mammalia > Rodentia > Muridae > Mastomys > Mastomys natalensis. The sequence goes on from JAJTUV010002407.1 coordinate 377,001, forward strand.
ATTATACATATTGCTCTTTGCTTCCATGTTTCAAAAAGAAAATGTGGTTCACAACTTCCTACATTTGGCTTATTTCACTCAAGATAATGTTTTCTATTTCCATTCATTTTGTGGAAACTGACACTATTTCTTTTTTTCTCTTTGGCTAAATAATATTCCTGTATGCTTAAATACATTTTCCTCTGTTCATCCATTTATGGGCAAGCATAAATCTCTTCAGTATGCTGACTTAATTTTTCTTCCTTACATAGCCAGGTCTGGGATACCTGGATCATATGATAAGATTTATCTCAGGTACAGTTTGTTTGTATGTTGAGGAATCTTTATACTGCTGTTCATAATGGCTATAGTTATTTACCAATATAAAAGGGACTTATTTGTCTACCTCTACCTACTCACCAGTAATTATTTATTATTGTTGTTGTCGGTATCTGATAATAATCATTTCTATCTATGGTGAAATGATGTCATATTCTAGTTTTGGTTTACATTCATGAGGGATCTATGGTAAATTTATCTCTTTGGTTCTTGATAATACATGTGTTTTCTTTATCTTGGTGTATTGTTTGGGCTTGCCTTATTATTGTTTCTGTTTTTACTCTTTATGACTGGTTAAGAGTTTATCATTGTTACTTCTCCTTTTCAAACTCATATTTTAATTTTACTAAAATATTCTTTCTTGTCTTTTTTGTTTTCCATTTTATTGATTTCTGGTCTTTATCATTGCTTCTTTTGGTATGTCTAGATTTTATTTCATCAATTTGTATAATATCTTACTAAAAACTTATAAATTCCACTCATTTTATCTTTTTATTTCATTTCTTATGCTTAGATAACTTGACTATTTACATGCAGATTGCCTAAAACACCAAAAGTAGCTATGAGAAACCACACAGCAATAACAACATTTATCTTGCTGGGACTTACAGATGATCCAGGGCTCCAAGTTCTGTTTTTTGTCATTTTATTTCTGACATACGTTCTGAGCATAATGGGGAACCTGACAATTATCATTCTAACACTGATTGACTCCCATCTTAATACACCCATGTATTTTTTTCTCCGAAACTTCTCCTTCTTAGAAATCTCATTCACAACAGTCTGTATTCCTAGATTCCTGTACAGTATATCAACTGGGGTTAATACCATAACATATAACACTTGTGCCAGTCAAATATTTTTTGTTGGACTCTTTGGAGCCACAGAGTTTTTTCTGCTAGCAGCTATGTCCTATGATCGCTACGTGGCCATCTGCAAGCCCCTGCACTATATGACCATCATGGACAACAAAGTTTGTGCTATTCTTGTCCTCTGTTGCTGGACTTCTGGGCTGCTGGTCATTATCACACCCCTTGGCATGATCCTACAGCTGGAATTCTGTGACTCCAACACCATTGATCACTTTTTCTGTGATGCGTCACCTCTTTTCAAAATCTCATGTTCAGATACGTGGTTTTTGGAGCAGACTGTCATTGTTTGTGCAGTGCTGACTTTCATCATTACACTAATAGTCGTGATTCTCTCTTACATATACATTATCCGGACAATTCTCAGATTCCCTTCTGCTTATCAGAGGAGAGAAGGCGTTTTCCACCTGCTCTTCTCACATGATTGTGGTTTCTATCATGTATGGCAGCTGCATTTTTATCTATGTGACACCTTCTGCCAAAGAACAGGTATACATCAATAAAGGAGTATCTATGCTCAATACATCTGTTGCCCCTTTGTTAAATCCATTTATTTATACTTTGAGAAATAAGCAAGTGAAACAAGCTTTGAATGACACAGTAAAAAAATTGCATGTCTCTTACACAAATAAGAACATGTTGGATTTAAGCAGTTAGTTGGCTTGTTTTCATTTTTTTCTGGAAGTTTTAACTATTCCAGCCAGGTTAACTTTTTCATAGTTCTTTACATCTTAATTTGGAAACCCACTTCTGTCAGGAGCCATCGTAGGATAAGCTAATAACTAGCAGAAGGTTTTCCTGAGATGAGTCTACCTTGGAATATAATCCATGATGAATTTGCTCCAGTAGGCAAGGCATAGAAGAAACTCATTTCAGAAAATAGTCCTGCTATTAATATGCTTTTCCTGTTATTATTAAACATGTATAGCAATTACAAGGTATTAGCCCACTGTTTTGAACAGATCTCTGCAGAACAACAAAGATGTACTGTCTTGTAATGATGCTATATAGATAAATAAATGATTTCTTAAACCTTAATGGTTATCTTATAAGAATTTCTAAATTTGTAGTAATTATTACACTCTTTTAATAACATTACTATTAAATTCTTTCTGATAATCAAACTGTATAGAGAACTCTGCCAGTCTCTTGGCGTCGTGATTTAATTGCTTCTGAGATAGTAAGCAGGTTTCTACTACTCATAGCACATCCCAAGAGGTTGTGAAACCATTAGCCAAAGGGAACTACAATTTGCCATAGATTCTAGGACTGAAGATAAAATATTGACTGGGTTTATCTATATGAAACTTCACCAATAACTTAGTTATTTTTTTTAACTCTCCATGAACCTATGGAGCTGTGAGAGATGATGAATGTTTAGCCAGATAACTACTCCTAATGGATATGCATTAAACAGATTGTAAACATTCTGTGTTGTAAACTTTTTATTTGATTTATGATTTGAATTTATGTGTAGATTTGTGATGAACTTTTTCCCATGTGATCATGTATTCTGAAAAATGTATAAGTGTTGAGGAAAAAAGAGTATAAACAGGACTGAGCTGAGGACAGCTTTATTAGGCAAAATAGCTTTTAGACAGAGCTAACCTGAGGAGAATTTTTTAGACAGAACTCAAGAACGAACTTATTAGACAAAACTGAACTGAGTTGAGAAGAACTTTTTAGACAGATCACCTTTGAGACAGAACTGAACTCAAGAAGAACTTAGAAGCAGAGGCATAGCATTGGGAGAAAAGGCATTGAGAATAAGAGCATTATTTTGACTTCAGAGTAGGAGAAGAAACAAGATTAGAAGGAGAATGCAGACTGGAATAACATTAGAAACTCTGAAGCAACTTAAAAAACTAAGAAAAGTCTGCAGAATGCAGAAGGAAAGAGGAAAAAAGAAGAAGCTGCAGAAAGCAAAAGGAGTAGGCAGGCTTCTCCTTACCATAGGACAGAACAGGTCTTTCTTAATAGCAAGGCAGACTTAGTCTTCCTTAGAGAACAAAGCTATCTTCTTACATACTTAGTATAATTCATTTAGCAATAAAAGGGTAGAAGGTTTTACTTTCTCAGTGAAATAAATATTGGAGCTCATTTTTCATCCAAAATGAGTGAGTTCTTTCTGTACTGGAGCTTGCTCTTCTCTCCATATATTTATGTAAGTATAGAGGCATGTGTGTGTGTGTTATGTGTGTGTAAGTATATAATTGCAATTATGAGACAGTATGAAAGCTGAGTCCAACTGGTTTGAATGGAAATGTATAAATATGCATGTATGAATCTGTATATAAATTTATATTTATGCATTTTTGCTTATGTAAAAATTTTTCCTTCTTCAAGTGTGAGTCTCTTCTCTTAGTCCAATAGAAGGTTGTTGGTCCTTCCTCCTAGCCTGACAAACAAGAAGCTTCTGGATAAAAGGAAAAAACCTCTGGCAGTTAATCCTTTACTTAATACCATGCTGTTTAAGATGAGATGCTAAATGACAGAGACTGCAGTTTCTGGCCTCAAATGACTTAGATATGTAAACATTTTTATTATTAACAGCTACTCTAGATAAGTAAAAACCAAGTCTTACCCCACCAATGCTCTTCCTCCTCCTCTGCTTCGAGAAGGATCAATGAAAAAAAGACCCACTGGGGTTGGTCTTAGACAATTTTTTTCTTTCTTTAATCTTAGCCAAAATTGTCTTTAATTATTAAAGAAAATGTGGGAATTCATTTATAGGGAGGAAAAACTTTGTTTCTTGTTTGTTTTTTTCCACATTATTCAAAACTATTGCATAATTTGACAAAGAGTATTTATAACTCCTGGGAAATTTTTGGAACAATGATTTTGCCAAAGTTTTTTTACTTAAACATAAAACATTCTAAAAGTATGAAAATTTTATTTTTAATAGTATTTTTATTTTTCCTTTGAAATATTCATACATGTATGCAATATATTTTGATCATATATAGTCCTATTAACTTCCAGACATTTCTGGCTCACATTTTTTCCAGATTTTATGTTTTTTTTCATTACTACTACTACTAAGTCTATTACTACTATTACTATTATTACCTTGAGTTCAGTTATAATTGACCATATATTCATGGGTGTGGGGCTAGCCACTGGGGTAGAAACATGTAAATATTCTAAAACATATGAAATATACTAAGAAACATTACTTACAATAAAAACCTCAAAGCAGTCAAATAAGTACGATTATGTCATATATTTTAACAAAAGAGAAAGAACCAATGCTAAAAGTATGAAAAAATGATATGCAAAGAATTTGAGCCAGAATGTGTTTGACAACAGTATGGATATACTCATATATGTACATATATGATCAGAAGAATGAAACAAGAATACAAACCATAAAATATTTTTCTTTCACCCCTGTTAGAGTAATAGGGATGAGTTTATATTTTTGCCATAAATTATCTTACAACTGAATCAACTGTATGAGAAAGTGTTTTTATTTTATTATTATTGCTGTGTATGGGTGAATGTGTGTGTATTGGTGTGTATGTGTATGTAACCATGAATGACATGTATGTCACACATGTGTTTGGAGGTTAAAAGATCAATTTTTGTGTAGTTGGTTCCCTTTTCTACACTTAGATAAACTATAGGAATCAAATTCGGTTTTCCCAGGCTTGAGCAGAGTACACCTAGGTCAGTCATTTTACCCTCCCTGTATAAGAAAATTTTTGACAACAAACTCAAATGAGGCCACAGTTAGCACTCTGAAACCCAAACTTCCATCTAAGAACTAATGTCAGCCATGACACTATGTCTGAGCAAAATTGGCATGTCATGCATGATAAAGAGTTGTACCTACAAGTAAGGCCACATGTAGGAGGGTGCTCGGTATGCCAGCATCTATGTGTATTGTATCCCAATATGCTTACCAGGAAATTGGCTAAACACATGGAGAAGGGATCTGATTATGACAGCATCTGGTGCTGTACCTAAGTATGCTTACTAGGAAATTGACTAAAGGCATGGATGCAGAGAGTAATGTGTTACCAGAAATTAAGGGATGGGTGTTGAGTAAAATGCTACAACCAAATAATCTGTAACAGAAGTTCACTCACTTAGGCAGAGGACAAAGACATTTTTATCTCTGCAAACCACAGGCTTCTAGCTTGAACACTAGAGAAAAACACATTGGCAAGTAAGGGGCACATCCTTGGGCAAAGTTAGTAAACTCAGGTTGAAGGAAAATCTCCATCTACTACATATTCTTATAAACAAAGTATTAATGAAACACTGTCCATATTCGTAGTTCCCATGGTGGTTTTTAGTAACAGAATCCAATAGTTGTAACACAGAGACTCATGGAAGAGGCACAAAATATTTACTAATAGTATTTTGCAGGAATAAAATAACCTACTTACCTTTTGTATGGGATTTGCCTTTGCATTCTAATGATTTTTCATCCTTTAGAAGGAAGTGAGATATAAGCCATACCTTCCACATTACCTTGACAGTGCTAGGTAGCAGCTCCTGAGGTTGTCAGATTGCTGAAAGAACTCAATTAATCCTTCTATACTCTTTCATGACAGTCTGAATATACTTGAAAATAGATTTGGAAAGAATTGGAAAAAGATAATCTGTTTGCCTAGATCTCACCCAACAGTGAAACTCAAACTACATCAATATTTTGTAGCAAATAAGAAACTCATGTTCAGTTATCTAAAAAAGGGAACTATGTGTAGCCTACCAATTCCCATGAAGTCTTGAAAGTCTTGAACCATATCCTACATACTCTGAAAAAAAAATTTAACCAAGCTACATATGCATAGTTCAAAACCAGTCTCCAACTTCTCCATGACCTCTTAACTCTACTTCTTTTTGCCAGGCACTTGGCTCAGATTGCTCACATGCACAGATGCAGTGTACTTTTCATACATAGTGTTTCCAAACTGTTGCATGGCTTAAGACATCATGAGTGCAGCTTGTCCTGTACGTACATGCAACAAATGCTCTTTGGACAAAACCATCTTAAGTTAAGCGACTCACCAATATGAAATTTTTTTTAGACTAGCTCTTATTAAAATCTACAAGGAAAAATAAGATCTTAAAGACAGTATATTACTGATATTTAAGTGTGTGTTTGTGTGTGTGTATACAAGCATGCATGCCACCACACACTTGTAGAGATCAGAAGACAACTTTTAGGAGTCAGTTCTTATATCATGTGAGTCCTAGGAACTGAACTCAAGTAGTCAGACTTAGTGGCAAGCACCTTTACACACTGAACCATCTTACTAGTCCTATCACTAATCTTTATGATAGATTTCTTGACTTATGAAAAAAAAACCAAAGCTCTACATATTTAAAGTAGATATTGAAACATTTTTTGTAGAACTTTAAATAATATTTAAACATCCTGAATCCAAATAGACAATGGTGTAACATTGTGCTATATACTTCTATATGAAAAACTTATGTCAAAATGCTTCAGATTTTCCAGGTGCCATCAAGCAGAAGCTAAAACTAGCAGGTGATCTTCCTGAGACGGTTCCACTATGGACTGTAAAAGTTAATGACAGAATTGCTTCTTTAGGCAAGAACAAGTATATTTCATTTTAGAAAATATTCCTGCTATTAATATGCATTTTCTGTTATTATTAAATATATATAACAATCACTATGTATTTTCCCATCGTTTCGAGTTGATCTCTGCAGAACAACAAAGATGTACTGCCTTGTAGTGATGCTATATAGATAAATAGATGATTTCTTAATTCTTTATGATGCTCATATAAGAATTCCTCAAATTATATGAATAGTTTTTAAGCTCTTTTACAAAATGTCTGTTATTAAGTCCTTTCTGATATCAAAATGGCACTGAGAATTCTGCCAGTCTTCTAGTGTTATGAGTTAACTGCTTCTGAGATAGCAAGCAGGCATCTACAATTTAGAGCACATTATAAGAGGTTGCAAAACAATTAACCAAAGGTCATAAAAAAGGGAACCAAGGATTTGCTATAGGTACAAGGACAGAAGATAAAATATTGACTGGGTTTATCTACAAAAATCTTCAATGATAACTTAGTTATGGACTTCCCTTTCCACTGCCTCAAGAGGAACCAAGAAGAAAGAAGAACAGCTGGGGCTGGCCCCTGACACAGATTGGCAAGTTAGTAGAGTTACTCAAATGAAAATTAAGAGTATGTTTTCAAAACCTTAGGGATTCGACATCCCTAACAATAAACAGGGGATTGCATACAAAATGTAGACATATGTCAAAAGTAACAAAGTGAGTGTCTTTTCCATAAAAATAGTAACTGAGAAGACAATTTGTCATCAAGCAATCTGTCCATAATCAGGTTTTTTTTCTTTGCTTCATGGGAAGCCTAATGTCACAGATGGCATTCTACATTTTCACAATACAAAGTGTCTCCCAAGGGAACTAGAGTAGAGGGTTGCCAAAAGTAATGAGTTAGACATGCATTTGTTTTTCTATCTCTGGGGATAGATATGCTCTGTTTTCCTTTCATAGTTTCTGCTTGTATTGTATTCCAAGAGGCAAAATGAGTCCAAGGCTTTCAAGGAGACTTTGGAAAGCCTGTACAACTAAAAATATCAGAAAAGTCACAATACTCACAGCATTTAAATTACACAACAAAAAAGTTGTAAGTATGGTAACTCAATTTTTTCATTCTTACCAATAAGAGTTTAGATTAGAAAGACAATTTATAACAAAGAACTTTAGTGTGCTTAAATTTCAGTAATTGAATAACTTTATAAAAGTTACAGCCTGATAAAAGTAACATGATATTTCTCACCTAAAACAGAAAATTTCCTTTATTACAGATAATCAGCAAAGTAAGTTGAAATTATGCCTGGAGAAAGATGAAGCTGAGTATCTATGTAGTTCCATGTACACTGGTATTTATTTTTCTTAATCAAGAACTCAACTTGTTTTATTATTCCATGTGTTGCAGGTAATTTAAAAATGTGGTGCCTGGTCCGGCTTGCTCTTAAGCAGCTGTCATCTTCCGACTTGAAGTGGCCAGAGGTCAAGTGCTGCTGCTTGGCTCAGACCACAGCTCCAGCCAGCCAGAAGCACTGGCCCTGGCACCTATGAGACAACAGCGGTGTCTGGCGCCACCAATCCACCACTCTGTCTACAATGTTTGGCTGAGCCCAAACTATCCTGCTATCCCCACAGTACCAGTAGAAATGAGACTCTTAAAGCTTAACGGTATCCAATGGTTTTATATATTTAGAAATGCTCAATTAACAGGAAGCCCACAAAATTCGAGTTGTAACCTAATTACCTAATCTTGATATTGAATTAATATTAAGACACTCAGACATCCTCCACCATCTTCTCTCCTACTCTCCTCTTCTCCCTTACTCCTCCTCTACCTTCTCTTCTTCCTCTCCTTCTCTCTCATCGCTCCTCCCACATTAGCTCCTCCCCAATCGCTCCACTGCAAACAATGTAGCAGCAGCAGGAAACCATCCTGCTACATCCATGGTACATTTTTTTTTAAATCAATTCTTGCATCAGTGTTTCTACATAGATAGTCCTCAATTGGTCAGAGCATAGATCAGAAATATTTGATACCAACTTCAAGACTTTATTTCATAGCTAACTTTAAAAAAGCTTACAACTTAGAAAAGTAATAATTTCCAAATTCTGTCATAAAAATATGACAGATAACTTTCAAAGTGGGCTCAGATAAGTTAAAATATGTTTTAACTTATAAAATACAGGCTGATTATTTCCAGCCTTAACAAGTTTGGCTACAAGCTCTCAATTTAAAGATAACTAGTTCGCCACTTTTTCTATCAAATAACATACAGTTTTTCATTTTCTAATTATTTCTTCAATTTTGAGATTAAAATATAGTTGCTTCATTTCCCTCTTCTTGTTGAACACATCTAGTTAAATTGTGTACCAAGAGTAAAAAATAAAACAGTATCCATATACTACCATTCTTTGTATCTTCAGACCTTTCAGAATCTAGAGCTTAGCTATCCTGACTAAAGAATAAATTACAGAATTTTTTTTTTTTTGTTCTGTTCTTGTGCCCTTCCCCAGCCCTGAGCAGGCCGAAAAGACCTTGTTTTACCACAACAGACCTTGCTACAATAGGACCTAGGTGAAGTTAATCGGCCCTGGCTGCACTTATAACTTCCTACAGGAACTTAGAAGAATAGACTGCCTGCTGAGATTGCCTTGCAACATAATCCAGCTGAAACAACGGAAGGGTTCCATAGGCTTCTCCTATATATACAAAGTGCTGAATATTAAGCTTTGAATCTTTTTAATTGGATATTTTATTTATTTACATTTCAGATGCCACCCCCTTTCCCCATTAGGAATCTTTCCTAAAATGAATTATCTTACAGCCTTGCCTAATAAGAGCTAATCTATCGCAGATTATATTATAATCCGAAGTAGACCGTCTAAGAAAGATCACCTGCTACTTATTAGCTTGTCCTTTTATGGTTCCTGACAAGTAAGATTGGGAGTCAGTATTTTAGCAAGAGAAAAATGCAGATGAGGGAATAGGGGAACAATGAACGGATGAGATAATGTAGCCTCAGCAAATAAAGAATGCTAAGACAAGAGAAGGAGAAACTCACAAAGACATCTTGTAATACTAGAACATGTAAGGCTGAGGCTGGGGCAATTGTACCCTTTGGGGATCCTAATATAAAAAGACAAAGATGAAGATGACAACGAAGAAGAAGACGATGACAAAAAAGATGAGATCAAACATGACAAGTAAACATTGGTATGCAAATTTAAATTTAAGTATAAAACAAGGAACAAATAATGTGACTAAAAAGCACTGGTCAAGATGAAGAACCTGTCTCTCTGCAACCATTCCTGCCATTCTGTAATGCAGAGGCTTTCTGTGTTCTTTCACATAGTTTCAGGTTCAGTGTCTGTTTCTAGATGGTCACTTATGTGGGCACAGGAGGAGAATCTCTCTGCCTCTCTCTTTCTCTCTCTCTTTCTCTCTCTCTCTCTCTTCTCTCTTGTCTCTGTCTCTCTCTGTCTCTCTGTCTCTCTCTCTCTCCACACACACACAATTTGCTATAAATAATATGAAAAGAATAAAATAAACTTAAATAAGAAGATGGAAGGTCTGTTGGTGAGACTATTGATGAATGAGTTATAAAACAGATGGATTTAACTTGACTTAATAATGTTTCATTGCTTATTTTAAGCAACATATTTTGTACAGTCAGTGAAATCCCTGGCAAAATTTCAATAGTATTTTTAATAGAAAGAAAAAAATGCTATATAGAATAGTTAAATTTAGAATAATTAAACCAATCTTCAGAAAGAATAACACAGCTGGGGGTATTAGATGTCCTGATTTCAAAATATATGTGAAATCTACTGTAGCTAACACAGTGTGGTATTAGCATAGAGACCAACATGTAAATCAATTGTATAGACTGGAGAACACATAAATAAGTTCATGAATGCACAGGAAACTGATCTTTGACAAGGTATCAAGAATCCACAATTAGAAGGGTTAGTTTTATGACAAGTTGAGTTGAAAAAAATGAAATTAGGTATCTAGCCTACATTTTAAATTACAATAAAACTGAGAAGTAAATTATATTAAGTAAATAACTAAATAATATAATATGTAAATTAAAATTAGGCACAAACCAAGGGATATATAAATGTGATGAAAAGAGTACTGCATCAGGGTGCAGAGTCTGTCTCTGCACAATCTCCTCCTGTAGAATAGATGGAAGGCTTAAACATAGCACATAAATGGAAATTTCTAGGAGAAAATACACGAAGAAAGCTTCATAAAAGTAAACTTTTTAATAGTGTTTAGTTTGTTATACATAAGCTTAGCAAAAATACACAAATGCATAAACAAAAACTGAAAAGATTCTCTGTGTTAAATCAAACAATTAAGAAAAAGTCAACTTATGGAATGAAAGAGAGAATACTCAAATACATAATAGGTGAGCAGTGTTTTCCAGAATATTCAAGGAATCATAAAAATGTAATAGGATAAAATATTTCAAATGATAAGACAGGCAGTGGACTTGAATGTACTTAGAGAGTCACCTCGCATTGGGGACACTTTATAAAATCTATCATTGGGAAAATACAAATTAGAAGCATGAATGTGGTGGTGGCACAATGCTCATACCTGATTTTGGGACAGCTGATGCTGGAGGAGCATAAGTTCCAAGCAGGTCTGAAGATATAGTTTGACCTTGTCCCAGCAACAATAATGACAGCAAGCAACAATTACTAATAACATATACACTGTTAATGGGAAGGCAAAAACAGAAATACCATGTGACCCAGAAACATCACTTTAGATATATTTGCAAAAGAACTTAAACAATGACCTTCAACAGGTATTTTTATACATGCATATTTCATCATCATTTACCCTAGGCAGATATGGAAGTAACCTAAATGTCTATTTGCAGATTAGTGAGAAAATCATAGTGTCATATAAAAAAGAAACAATTTGAAAAGAAAATGTATGAAATACAAAGTGGAATATTACTGAGCCTTAAGTTTTAAGGAAATCTTCACATATGCAACACATAAACTTGAAGACGTTTCTAAACAGAACAATCCTGTCACAGACTGACAAGTAATGCAGGAGTCACTGTATCCAGCTAAGAGCAGAGGGTAGAATTGTCGTTGCCAGATGTGAGGGATTAGAGAAATTGAACATTTCTGGCTAATGGTTGTATCATTTCCTTAAGCTAACGTTTTGAATATTTCATTGTTAAATATTCCTTCTAAATTATAAAACCAAGAGAAATGGGAGACGTGCAGTGGGTTTTGAAGCTTACGAATATTATTATCAATTTGATTGTGATGCTGCTGAATGTATACACATCTCCAGACTTAACAAATTATGCACCTTACAAGCAGTTTCTTGCATACCTCAAGATAACTCCCATCAAATTTAAAATTAAAAGCAAGAACTATTTTAAAATAACTTGGAGTCTGCAGGGAGCTGTATTACTTATTATATACAAGAGGACTGTCTTTATGGATAGAACAAGACAAAAATCTTTGCATGTCAAAAGCAAATCAAGGGAAGCATGCAGAATGCAAGAGTAATTGGTAGTAATAACTCACAATATTCATGAATGTTCTTTGAGGTAAGAAGAAACTTCTTAAGACCTTGCAAGTAGTTCTTATATTTTAAACATACTATTTTTTTCTCTTAACATGTTTTATTTCTTTTTAATTATCATATTTTATATAAAATTTTTATATAACATTTTCAAATATGTGTATAATGTGCTTTAGTCATATTTACTTTTTCCATTACTGTCTGTTGTCTCCCCCTACTGATGGTACCTTTTCTCCTTCCAAATGATTCTATCTTTACTTTAATGTCTTACTTATAAAGGTCATATTCTGTATGTGAAAGTATATATTTATCTGAAATTTGCTTATTTTCCTTAACATGATAATCCCCAGTAATATCCACCTTCCTTCAATAGCACAATTTTATTCTTTATGTCTAAGTAAAACTCCATTGTGTATATATACCACATTTTATTTATCCATTCACTTGTTGATGTGTACCTCAATTGATTCATATCTATTATGGATAGTGTTATAATAAACACATGTACAGATATCTCTTTGAGATATGCTGATCTAGTCACTTAGGTATATACCAAAGAAGTGATGTTTTACAATTTTGAAGTACAAAATATCATATAAAATAGAGGCAAGCTTTTGGGGGAAGTTTTATATAAAATCATTAGAAGATTTCTCTGTTATTATTGTGTATTTTATTTTACTTATAAGTATGAAGCAAAAGAATGTACTGGATCTTAAAAGCTATTTAAGTTTTTCCTTAAGTGACATTCAAATATTAGCATTTCCCATATGTAGTAAGGAAAGAAACACAAATTATAATTTCAATTTATTGAAAAATGTTTATAATGGTTGTGGCATGATAAGAGTAATTAGATGCATCGAGGCAACAAATTTGAAGGAATAATTGAGGTGAGCATTACAGGATGAATGAAAACTTGCTAGGTGGACATGATGGCTAAGATGTATATGACTGCATTTTGAAAGAATTGCTTTTAAGAAGGCACAGAAGAAGACTTTATGGGGACAGGAGACTCTGGAAATAAACTTAGAATCGGAGACAGGTGAGCATACAGAGGGTTCCTCTGGTTAAGTTATTCTTCCAGAGGGCAATGTCTATGAGGCAGAAGGGCTATTGGAAGGATCTCTTGAAAATTGTATCTCAAACCCCAGTTCCCCATACACTAACCTGTCTTCCTCAGAGGTGTTTTGGGAGAGGGGATGATGTGACTAGCATCCTCAGACGCTCTTCTTCTTGAAGGGCTCAGCAGAGCAAATGCATCACAAAAGAGATAAATGAAAATAAATGTAACCAAAAGCTAGTAAATTCCTCCCTGAGTTCTAGTGGTCCTATTGAAGGTCAGTTTCATGACTTACATGGTTCTCTGGCTACTGATATGGCCAAAAGCAGTCACCTTGCCCAGGATCCAGGACAATCTAGAGGATGTTTCTTTCCCAAGTCAAGGATCCCTTCTATTCTGATGCTTCTTAGTAAACCCCACTTTGATAGTGAATCTGGGATATGGAATAAGAGGTAAGACACAGGTCATCCTTGTCCCAATTCCAGCATCTTCTACCAGGAGGACTTACTTACTTGAGGTTTCTTTATGGATCCTGTTTGGCTGAAGTTTAATCTGAACACCTGAATGCTCAGAGCAGGAACAGTTAACAAGTAGAAACACTTAAGTTTCCCTTAGGGTTAAGGAACCTGCCTTCTCATGTGTTTTAGGGCCCCTATCACCTCCTTGTTGCGAAGGGTATAGATAATGGGGTTGAGCATGGGTGTGACCACTGTGTAGAAGAGACTAAGAATTCGGTCTGTGGTGACAGAAGAGCCTGCTCTGGGTCTGATATACGTGATACTAGCTGTTCCAAAGAAGAGGGAGACCACAAGCAAGTGGGAGGAGCAGGTAGAGAAGACCTTGCGGCGGCTCTGGCTGGAAGCAATTGCCAGGATGGCTCCCAGGATGCGAGCATAAGAAGTAATTATCAGAGAGAACGGGATCATGATAAAGACAACAGTGGCTGTCATTACAGAAATTTCACTCCTGTGCTTCCCAGTGCTTGCTAGCCTCAATACTGGCAGAATGTCACAGAGGAAGTGTGGGATGATGGGGTGGCTGGGGAAAGGCAGAGTGAAGATGAGGGAAGAGTGAGTGGTAGCTGTGATGATGCCCATGATCCATGAGATTCCCACCATGGCTACACAGGCTCGATGGTTCATTAGGGTGGAGTAGTGCAGGGGCTGACAGATGGCTGCATAACGGTCATAGGCCATGGCTGTGAGCAGACAACACTCTGAGATACCCAGGACAATGAAGAAGTACATCTGGGCTGCACAGCTCCCAAAGGAGATAGCCTGGGGATGTGAGGAGGTCAAATCAGCCAGGACTCTGGGCACAATGTCTGTGGTGTAGAAAAGCTCCACCATGGAGAGATGGCGCAGGAAGAAGTACATTGGAGAGTGCAGCACAGGACTGGTTTGTGTAAGAAAGATGATCAGTGAGTTGCCCAGCAAGGTTATCAGGTAGACCAGAAGTACCAACCAGAACAGTGGCCCCTGAAGGGCTTTGAGATCAGAGAACCCCAATAGGAGAAACTCAGGTGCTGTAGTTTGGTTTTCCTCAGCCATTACTCCAGGGCACGAGCTTTGCACAGCTAAGAAAGAGAAATAGTTTTGAAATAACCAACATTTCTGTAATGCAGTAAAACACTTTGCATACAGCCTCTTCTCAAATCAAGAGTCTCAGATCAATGAGTCATTTTCAAGTGAGTCATAAGTTCCAGAGATTGAACTCAGCTGGACTAATAATGAGGAAATAGTATGGCTGTTACTTGACCCAGGCCTTTTGACTATACAGTCTGTGTATCTGCCACTTTCACTCTCTCTGTCTCACCTTCAATACGGAGAACTTTAGATAGAGCAGTTGTGACCTTTGTACTCAACACACTGAAACTGAAACTCAAATAATCACACCAGGGTGAGGCCCAAGGTAGTGTCTAATGATCACCACAATGTGCCTAGAATTAGGATGCCCATAATAATGTGAATATTTATTATATAACAATATAGAGAAATTACACTTAGGATTCGGTACCTGCCATGATTCCTTTCTTGCCTTTTTGTCTGGGTTCCTGTGATCAGCTATTCAAGCTACAATGCCCCAGAATACTCTATGAATATTTTTTTTTGAAATTTCAATCACCCTCCAAGCTTCAGTTCAAGTTCTATGGCTGCGTGTATATCCCCTATACTGAGAAATATTTATCCGTGACATTTCAGGATTAAAGGAGACATGTAGGCGTAAATATTTGTATGAATGACACTATCATTTTATGTAAAACAATTTAGAAAGGTGTTGTTTGGTGTATTTGAACATAGGAGTGTCTTAGAAGTGATGACAGGGGACTCACTATGGGATAAAGCAGTACCTCTAAGCATTAGCCTCCTCAGTCTATAGGGAAAGTCTCAATTAAAGTTTGTGTGGACAACATGTAGTGCTTATTGAACTCCTAACTTCTCTTTTACTAGACAGTCCTCAACTATTTGAAGAACTTATTTTTTGAAGAAAAGCTTTCATTTTTATCCATACTCTCATGAGATACATGCCACAGACCCAGGATTTTTAGTGTTGTTTCCAATGTGAGACCTAAAGGAAAAGGTGGGGGGAGGTTGCTAACATTTCCCAAGTGCTTCATTGCTGCAGTGTATTCTGCCTAGGGCTTAGTATTTATCAAATCATGACACAACACAGAGAGCTCCTTTTTTTTTTTTTTTTTTTTTTTTTTCTGTTTTGAAAATGAGGGAATGGAATTCTAGATAGCCTTAGAAATGTCCCCCCAAGCAATTTACCTACTGAGTAAGATTGGGCTCAAGTTCAAGTCTTTCTAACTTTAGAGTCTGAATTTTCTAACTAGTTCAATAAGCCACTAAGTTATCAAATATCACAGAGGTTAATTCAACTAAGGAAGTACTTGAAACATATCATATCTACCCCAAACATATGGAAGATGAATAAGAATCCAGTTATATAGAAGAGAACACATGAACAGAAAGAGAGATTAAGTGACTTATTTAAAGTTAGATAACTAGTCAGGAAAAGAAGGAACATTGTGCCCCAGTTTCCAGAAGCCCAGGTCCTAAGATTTACCAGTCATTCATTTCCTATGGTCATCTCCTACATGAGTTTAGTCCAACCATTTGCTTACTTACTTTCTTACTAGGGCAAGAGGCTGTAGTTTCTGCCATTGCTCATATACCTAACCTTTGCATCACCCTTTGTTCTTTTATTATATATTTTGCCTAAAACTTACAATTTGAGATTAATACATGCTAGGAATTTTATGGTTTCTTATTTGTTTATATAAAACATGGATACTAATCCAATTGTCACAGTAGAAAAGGAACAAAAGCCCCCAAGGTTTAAACTACACACCTAGGGTCACATAGTGGGTGGCAGAAACAGGATTGTATATTTAAGCCATGTACTTTGGAAAAATAAATGAGTACATTTGAACAGGAGTATCCAGTCTCAGTGATCACAAATCCTTCCAGTGCCCAAATCCATATAGATAACATGTAATATATCCCCTTTTTCCAGAATATTAAAGTGTTATATTTTCAAATAAAATATTTTAAAATACTTGTAATAAAGAATTTTGATCACCTTTGCTGGATTTCTTTCCTCCATATAAATTTTTCTTTTTCCACAGAACACCTGTTACATGCTTGTAACTATGGTATCCACATTATCTTGTTTTCTTCCAAACACTACAATATTTTCTGTAGACATTTTATCACAAAATCACACAGCGATTTAAATGGCCCTTAAAAAAACAAAAACATTGTTCTTATAGTACTCTATTGATTTTCTCCAAAAACATTTAACAAACTCTCTGCATACTTTTTCAATTCAAACTGTTCCATTTTGTGCATAATATATGTGATATAAACAATATCTTTGTATGTATCTCTATTTATTTTTGTTTACATATTTTCGTAGGGTAAATTTCCAGAACTTGATATATTGGTTGAGTGTAGATTTTTTATTTCTGTATTATATATTTTTAAAATCTCCTAAAGTTTTGCTGGAATCAATCCCAATTTTCCTGAAGAAAGCTGAGGAAACCTGTCTGTCTTCTCCTTTGTCACCTTTGCCACACTGAATTACTTCTTCACTTTCAATCCTATAACTATATTTTACCTCAATATGTCATCTAAAGAGGTGGATACAAGGGTTTCTTCCAAATCCTCAGCTCTCCCTTCCCTACATCTCAGCCTGATTCTTAATGATCTTTGACTTGACTGTTTATTGTCTCTTAAGCTTGTTTTATCTACTCTTTCTCTGACACAGTAGGGCAGTCTTCACAGAGATTCTGGCATTGAGGCCGCTTTTCAAAATTTCCCACAGAAAACCAGATGTGATAAAGGATTACTACACTCTGAACCACAGACAGGTGAGGATTATTTTTTTAACTTGTTTATTTTGGTTTTGAAGAGAAGATCTTACTATGCATTACATGAAATCACTAGTTTCTTGAGTTTTAAAGTTTTACTTATAATTTTGGTAAACACATAAAACTTACCATGCAATGTTCATATTTCAGGTCTGTTGAGTAGATTTGAATTTCTCTATAATAAATCTCTAGAATCTCTCATCTTTTAAAACTAAAATACTGTACCCACCAACAATTCTTCACTTTAAATTTCCACAGTAACTTAAAAACAAAACAAAACAAAACAAAACAAAACAACAAAACAAAACAAAAAACAAACCCCAAACCAAAAACCTCTCACCCACACAACCAGCCAGATAATTTGATTAGCTAGTGAAAACTCAGGTGGAGACACAGTGGTGCAACTGACACTGTTTCTGACTGGGTGGATATCTGGTAGACCTGTTACATCTGAAGGTAGACACTGAGGGTCTTAGAAGGTGAGGTTGGGCATCTTGAATACAAAGAAAAGGATGTTCTGCAGGATAGTTGGGAATGTGGATATAAGAGGGACACAGCCTTTATGAATCAACAAGGGCTGGGAACACTGTAAGACATTTCTCTTTTGGTCTATCAGGTTTTGATTTTACTTTTTGCAACTATACCTGTAAAATGAGCTTGTTTGTATGCATGCATGTGCATGCACTGTGTGTGTATGTTTGTGTGTGTGTGTGTGAGTGTGCACTCATCAGGGCAGATGTAGGACAGCAAAGTAGAATAAGGATCTGTCTGTAAATCTTGACATAGAGACCATTAAGAGAGCCCTGAAATATGTTAGTCATAGAAATATAGAAGCTATGATTACCACCTGACAGGCCACATAGAAATTCTCAAACCCACCTACAGTTCATTGTTTCACCCTACACAGCACAAATATACACAGCATATAATTATAACACATCACATGGCACATCTTCCCAACTATAGCATATTTGCTTACCTTATACCTCAAAGATTTACATCCCTGTATGTATATATATACGTAGGCCATTCTCTCCTATGTGCAATTTTATCTGGAAGAAATTCCTCATTATTCTATCTTTCAAGATATCTCCCTGCCAAGCAAGTATGGTAACATCTGAATCACACATCTGTGAAGAAAATAGCTAAGGCTCAGAAAACCCCTCTATGATTCTTTTCTCCTATGCTCAGGGACAGTTATTGGTCCACAAACACAGGGTTCTAAGACTAAAGTAGATCCTGATTTTCCCTTTGCCTTCTCTTTCTGTTTCTGATAGTGTCTAGGTTTATCAGACAAAAGTCCAAAGTGTATACTGCATTGTGTTGGGCTCTTACCCAGGATCTGTAGAAATGGTCCCCCAGTCAGGGCAAGAGTTGCTGGGCATAGGGGAGGCTACCCTTTCCTTCCTCCTCTTCAAATATTTATCTCTATAGTGACCCCAACTATTTTGAGGTTAGTATAGTGCCTTCATTCCCAGAGGACCTTGAAGGCCCTAAGCTATGGTAGTATCATGGGTGAGATAATTGTGTCTAGTCTCCAATGTCAGCTATCCATCCTCTTTTTCTTAAAATATTTTTCTAATGGCTGCCCTTCCTCTCTTCTCTCCTGCTCCTTCTCCTGATGTCATGGCTTTCTTTTTTTTGTGTTTACTTGATCATGAATGACATGAAATTTTAGGGTCTTCCTGCCTCATATATGAACTCTCCACTGGGATATTCATTCCTGTTTATAAAATCTCTTTTTGAAATCACCAACCAGCCCATCACTGCCTACCTGTGACTTTTAAATCTTCATTTTACTTAATATGGGTAACACTTGTTGTCTGATTTTTCCGAAGTACTTTCTTCAATGTTTCCACACATAAGTTCTTGGTCCTGGATTCTCATTATATATACAATTGAGTATCTTACCTTAGATTGTTTAGATGTATCCCAAAGTTACTCTATCTCTAATGATTCTTATTTCCTTCCCATGCTTTCCACCAGGTAGATGTACAATTTTACCCAATTGTTTAGACAAAATATGACTAACAATTTTAATCAATGTCTTTCCTGGCATTGCACTACTTAACAATTTTAGTTCTGCCCCAAATGTCTTACAATGAATTGAGTCAGAGCTCTATTTGTACATGATCTTTCTTTTCAATTTTAAAAATGTTTTTTATTATTTTTGAAATTATACTTTAATTACACGTATCCATTTCCTTTCCTACCTCTAAGGCTCTATATTCCTCCTCCTCTTCTTCAAATTGACATGTCCTTCTTTTAACTAGTTATTATTGTATGTATACATAAATTTTAATTACTGAAGTCTCAGTTGAAATTCTGCTTATTTAAAACGACCTTGATTCCCCAACTTACAGGGATGCTAGAGGGATGAGTCAGTAGTGGGGGTGGGGGAGCACTCTCTTAGAGGTAAAGGGTAAGAGGGATAGGATAGGAAGTTTACAGAGGGGACACTAGGAAGGAGGACATTTGAAATGTAAATAAATAAAATCACCACCACCACCGACAACAACAAAAAACCAAAACAAATGAAAAGATCTTGAACACACTATGACTACCTTATTTCATAATGTTATTTTCACACATCTCCAATTAATGATCATATTTGCTTTTTATTTGAGTGTTTAATGCAGCTCTTTTCTACTACAAGAAACAGGTTTTTCTTTATTTATAGTGATTATTTTAGGGTTGAAAAGACTAGTACATGGCTTGTTTTGACATAAATTGCAGATTTCTCATTTAATTCTATTCCAACTCATACTGCACACCTGCTCTTATATCTTCTAGAATTTAGAAAGCTAAAATTTATGTTTTCCGAGCTGGGTCATACCCCAGGTTCTCCATATGACATGCTTCTGCTATATTGAAGCTCCTGCAGGAGTGATGGGAGGCAGAAGTGAGGCAGAAGATTCTCTTGCTTGTGTTATTTCCCTCCATAAGTTTAGCTCTGATTTTTCTGGTGACAGAGCAGACAGCATGTGGGGTGAAAACACAAGTTATGATTTTCTACATATATGATTTTCTAGGCATGTGTAAAGACATCAGTGACATGGATTTGGAGATGGTAATAGGAACAGTGTCTCCTACTCTTTATTAATTTTTTCTTTTCTGTTTTGATATTTTAATAGGTTTAGATCATTTCCCCTTTCCCTTTAATACCTCCAGACCTCCTCATATACCCTCCTTGTACCAATCAAGGCCATTTAAAAATTATAAACAAAGACATTCCTAAATATAACCTTCTCAGTGTATATATTACTTATATGTATGTTTTCAGGGATGATCATTGGATAATCAATTGGTGTGCTCTTCACTAGGGAAGACTATTTCTTTCATTCTCATCATTCCTTATTTGCCTGTCTGTGTGTGTGTGTGTGTGTGTGTGTGTGTGTTTGTGTTTGAAACCTCATGATATTTCCACATCCCTCTGACATGTCTATTGTTGTCCTTGTTCAGTTCATGTTTAGCCAGACATTTGGTGAGACTTTATGGGTATAGATTCTGACATTACTAGGAGTCATAGTTTCACAGCAAACTCCTTGATCCTCTGGCTCTTAAAATCTTTCCATCTCCTCTTCCATGTGTTCCCTGAGCCTTAAAATGTAGATGTATCCATTGGTGCAGGGATCCACAACTATGCACGATGATTCATTGTAGTTTTCTGTAATGGTATCCATCTGTTGCAAAAAGAAGTTTCCTTAATAAGGTGTAAGAACTACTCCTATCTGTGGGTTTAAGGATAAATGCTTATAGGTTATAGTGGTTTAGTAAATCATGTTTGTAGGTTCTCCTCAAAGACCCATCATAATAATAGCTTTGAATAGTTGGCTATTGGTTTCCCCTTGTTGAGCAGTCTTAAGTCCAATGAGAAGGCGATTAGTTATCACCAAGGTGCCAGTTCCGTACCCTTAGGCTTTTTATGCCTTGATGGTAGTTGTGGTTTATAGGCATCATAGCTAGGTAAACCTAATGATTGCTCTTGCCTTTGGAATCTTACATGATACCTTCTGGCACCCTAAATACTAATCCTTAGGGAGGAAGCATTCAGGTCAGTTATAGCTGAGGGATCTCTGGGCCCCCTCTCTGCAGTGCATGGTGTCTTTCTCAAAGGTACTTAATCTTCTACCTCTGGAGGACAACCAAGAGAAAGGTCAGGAGCTTGCAAGTTTTTGGCATCTTTTGGACAACTCTGAGTAACAACTTGGCTTTTCATTCCTGGTGTTGCAGTTTTTCTTAGGTGATCTTTGGCTCTTGAAGAGAGTATCATTATCTTAGATGAGAAAAATACTTTAAATTATACAAGTATATTTATACACAGAATTATGAATGTTAGATTTTCAGTAGATAATTAATAGTAGACAATTCTTAAGAGCTTTCATGATGTCCTTATTGTTATTTCACCATCCTGCCTCATTCTTGTGTATTTATCTCCCTCATTCTTCTCTAGGAAGAGAAATCACCTTTTTTCAACTTCCCTGGTCATACTTTTAACTTTCCTATTCCCCTCTATGTTGCTTCCCAACAACCTCTACCCTGGCAAAGGATCCTACTGTTTTCTACAGTTGCTCCCAGATATGAAGATCTGGAGATAGGAGCCTCCAATTAAAGAGAAGATGCAACATTTATCTTTCTGGCTCTGATTTACCTCACTCAATATAATCTTTTGTATTCTACCAATGACTTCCAATGTTCATGGTTTCATACTTATTTATTAGCTGAATAGCACTTCATAGTGTTTGTGTGCTACAATTTCATCATATATCACCAGTCAAAGGTAATTTAGGGTTTTCTAGCAATGAGCATGGCTGAGCAAGTATCTGAAGAGTATCTGCTGAGTTCTTTTCTTCATATGTACAGAAGTAGTATAGATATGTAATGTAACAGATGCATTTTTAGGTGTGAGACATTTGACGTATGCTAAGGAGTAATATAGCTGGGTCCTTGGGGGGATTTACTTTAAGTATTTTTTAGAATTCTTCACATTGATTTTTAGATGGCTGTGGTAGTTTGCAATCCCACCAATAGTAAGTAAGGGTTTCCTTTTATTCTACACTCACACCAGCATTTGTTGTTGGTTGTTTTGTTGATATGTGCCATTCTGGTTGGAGTGAAATGAAATCTCAAAGCTTTTTTCCCCTAATTGCTATGGGTAATGGGCACTTTTGAGATATTTCTTAGTTATTTTTTTTTCTTTTGAGTTCTTTGTATATTCTGTGTATTAATCCTCTTTCTGATGTATAGTTGCTCTATTCTCTTAGCAATGGCAGTGGTAGAATGTTAGTTGTCAAGCCTTTTTGTAGTGTGGTGAGACTGGAGGCTTAGGTGAGAATTCATCTTTCTAGTCTTTCCTCTAATTTTTCTATAAGCACTTAATTTTATGAATTGAATATATTTATGCTTAAACTAGTTATGGGAGAACTTCTTTATTTGCAGCTAAATTATGGCTGATATACAGATATAATTTTCAGCACTAGATATGTTGGCAAGGTGAGAATTTAGGGTCCACCATTAGAAGACACTGTGTTTAAAAATGCTGAGAGTCAGATATCATTGGAAGTCACAGAAGATGATAGCCTTTAATGTTATTTATGTGTTATTGGTGCCTTCTTAGCACAGTGTTATAGAAATATGGAATTCAATGGTAGTGTCTTGAGCTGCTGCTCATTATTGCTCTGAACAGATTGAAGAAAGAAACAGTTGGGATTTAGGGTGTTTAGTGTTTTAGGTTTAGTTCTAAATACATAAAACAAGCTTTTCCATGGTCCCATAGCAGATTCAGCTTTTGGTTTGTCCAGGGATCAATGGAGAAATCTCTATTACTATAGATTTTATATCTATACAAGGATCTGAAAGCAGTAGAGTGGCTGCCAATGTATTTTGAAAATACCAACGTATTTTGAGCCTGTGGAAAGTTCCCGACCACAAGAGAATTGCAGAAGGGAAAAAGTATTCATAATAAATCTGTTACCTTTAAAAGATAGCTACTGTATTTTTAAGAAGCAGATCTCTGTTTGCTACTTGGCAGACAATTAATGCCTGACTATGAGTCAGTAGATGGCATGCAAGCTGAACTCACTTTCATGACCTAAGTGTTATATGATTAATATAACTATATAGCTGACAATGATAGCTGAGGTAGTTGGGTCACACATTTGAATTCAACCTGGGCTATATATTAAGTTGAAGACCCGTTTACACTACACAGCAAAACCCAGCTTCATGAAAAATAATCTGCATAACTAATCTCAGAAGTATGCTGTATTTGCTTGAGAGAAGAGGTGTACACAATGAATCTTGAAAAAGTTCAAAAATTACAAAGGAATTCTTTCAGTAAGTAGCCTTCATTCTCAGTGAGCATATTCCTGCCATAGTAATAATGTTCTTCCCTCCTTTGACCTTAAGCTTGACTAATGGAAGAAGAGACCTCTTAAGCCTATATAACAGATTAGATACTGACTATTGTCTGCTTGCATCCACAATATTATGTGGTGCTACCTAGAATCTTCACACCTACTTATTAGTGTTTATGGTACTGCTATGTATTCTGCATTCTACCAGTGACCTGACTGAAAACTCACCATCTGATTGTAATTCAGGCCCATGCCTTGAGATGGAACACTACCCAGGTGGCCAAAAACCTGATACTAAATAGAATTAGGGGAAAACCAAATACTGCTCTTCTGTTAAAGGAACATATCAATAAAAATGACTCCTAATGACATCGTGCTATACTCAGATCAGTGTCTTGCTCAGTTATCATCAGAATCTGTTCTTTCTACCAAATGTGGGAACAAATACCGAGACTCAGAACAGGACAATGTGAGAGATCTTGGAATACTCAACCTTAATGAGGTGTCCTATCCAATCCCTGTCCTCAGGTTTAGAAAACTCTGTATAAGAGGAGGCATAAAGAGTCTAAGAGCAAATGAGAATGGAAGACATAGAAAACAAGGCCTTCAAGACACAACAGTACTGATGCACATATGAACTTGCAGAGACTTGGCACTATGCACAGATCTATACCAAGTGGGATTCTAGAGGTGAGGTAAGAAGCAGAAATAAGCCCTATCAGTAACCCAGAAATAATCTCTAGTTGATAATTGTCTGCAAAGGAAAAAATTAGTTTTCTCCAATGGGCTCTCGCTAGGTATAAAAATAACATATAAGGGCAAGTCCCATGCCCAGCAGTGGGTGGCCAACATAAAACAAACTCAGTGTTATTTTTGGAATTGTTTTCTCATAATTCTTTTTCTGAACAATTTTCTTTGGCTTCTTTATTTCTTTTTTCCTTCCTTCCTTCCTTCCTTCCTTCCTTCCTTTCTTCCTTTCTTTTTTCTTTCATTTCCATTTATGCTTGCTTTACCCTATTCTGCTTTTAAAAATTATTTTATTAGTAGATGCTTGTCAATATTTTATTGAAAATACATTCTTATCTAGGACAATATACCCTGACCAGTTGTCTCTCCTTCTACTCTTCCAAGATCCTCTCCACCTCCCTTCTCCTCCTAGATCTACTCCCCTTTGGTTTCTTCTTCAGAAATGAGCAGATGCCCAAGAGATGCCAGTCAAACAGAACAAAAAATGATACAGTACGACCAGGCAAATGCCCTTATATCAAAGCTGAGAAAAGCATTCCAATAGGAAGAAAAGAGTCTCAAAAGCAAGCAAAAGAGTCAGAGATATCAGAGGTACATTGGTTCCCACTGTTATGAGTTCCACCAACCCCAAACTAATTTGCAGGGAACCTGGTGAATACTCATGCAGACCATAGGTTTGCAACTTCAGTCTCTGTGAGGTCATGTGAGCACTGCTTATTTGATTTAACAGGATATATTCTGGTATCTTCCATCCTCTCTGTCTTCTACCATTTTTCTCTCTCCCCTTTCCACATGGTTTCTTGATCTCTGAAGGGAGGATCATGAGATACAGAAAGAAAGAATATGGATTGGGGTGGGTTGGGAAATTGGGACAATCTGGGAGGAGTTGGGGGAGGAGAAACTGTAATCAGAACATACTGTGTGAAAAAAAACATTTTCAATTAAGAAAAGAAAAACAACAAAACAAACAAACAAACAAAACAAAACAACAACAACAAAGAAATGAAAAGAAAAAAGATATGACCTGAGAAGCAGTAAAGAAGAGAATGCCATCTTTTGTGAAGAACTTTGATGGCTTAACTCAGAGTCAGCTTTGTCTGGCAGAGAATGGCTTGAGCCTTATTGATACACAAACATGAACATTATCTCATAGTTTGGTAGGATGTAAAGAAGGCAAATCTTTATTGTCAATAAGCTGGATTTGG